>JAAKBH010000281.1:1880000-2196840 GCA_019776075.1 Amaranthus palmeri
GCAGAGCATGCTGTTTTTGCACATGGGAATGACGTCATTTTGATGACATCGGCAATTCTGAATTAAGTTTTCATACTAAACTTGTTTTTGATGCATTTCTCGATGTCACTTTAAAAGTAGCTCAAATCATTTTCACTCCTTTTCTGAAGTTTGGCCCGTTTATTTCTCATGTTCACCCACCATTTTTTTCTTTTATGAATTTTAAAATTCCCTCTCTAACTGAATTTTTCGATCACTCATCCAAGCCAACTAATCACTTAATATTTTTTCCCTACCATTTATCCTCCTCATTGTCCTTGTTGACGGTGGAAGGCCAAGCTAATTTTTATCCACCTTGAGGGCAAGGTGGAACTTCAGGCGGTCGATATTGCTATGACTCAGTATTTGAATTTACAAAAGGGTAAAATAGTAATCTTCGTATTAGCGAAGACGTAGGGAAAAAATTCTTAGTTTATTATAAATAAGGGGAATTAGAGACCCATAATCATCAAGAAACTAGTAAGCAAATTGTAGGTGAGTTTATACTCATTTTAGGAGACCTCAAGCTTCTCGAATTGCTTGATATATCTTTTGTAATCTTCCTTTAATCATCAATTTTATAGTATAATCTCTTTTTTTGTCCTTTAATCTTTCAATTCCAATTTTATTGTTTTAGTGAGTTAATTGATTCATAACACTGCATTGTAACAATATTTGTAGGTGAGTTTATACTCATTTTAGGAGACCTCAAGCTTCTCGAATTGCTTGATATATCTTTTGTAATCTTCCTTTAATCATCAATTTTATAGTATAATCTCTTTTTTTGTCCTTTAATCTTTCAATTCCAATTTTATTGTTTTAGTGAGTTAATTGATTCATAACACTGCATTGTAACAATATTCAGCCCACGGAAGCCATTTAGCCCATTGTTTAGGTTTGCCGTGAATGAAGCATCGAAGGTAAGTTTCCAAAGCTTTGTTGACGATCTCTTTTTGAACATCGGTTTAGAGGTGAAACCCCATACAACGAAGTAGTTTGGTACCCTGAAGTCTGAATAACTCCCTCCATAAACAGCTTAAGAACACATGATCCCAGTCCGTCACAATAGAATAAGGGAAGCCATGCGAGCGAACAACCTCCTTGATAAACAAAGTTGCCACAGAAGCAATTGTAAATGGCTGTTAAAGCCCAAGGAATTGTGCAAATTTGGTAAAAGGATCAAAAACTACCAGGAGTATACTTGTAATCTTTGTCTTGAATTGGACAATAAATCAAGGCCACACATTCAACAAGCAAACCAATGTGGCTGGCTACATTGTAGATTTATCCTTGCACCCCAAGCAACATGACTCAGTAATGGAATCTTGAGTGACTTTTTTAGCAACAATTCCCACATAAATGTTTTCAATTCATAGTGGATATCTAGAAGAAGGAACATTTACACGATACGGGTGATAAACATTTCCCTCTTTTGTGATAAAAGAAGCACAAAAAGGATATCAAATACTACAATGGTCTCATAATATGCTTTACAAATATCAAGCATCATTTTATCAAAGTCTTCATTCCTTGTTACGACGAAATCAGGGGTCATTATATGGAAGGATAATCTCTCATCACAATCCACTCACCACTTAATTAAAACATCGTAGTTTTTGTCATTACCTTCTCAAACAATTGAATCCAAAAGCAAATTATAATTCCTTTGATCGTGTGCTAAAAAATTCAATGATGGTAGCACCACCTAGTAAGTAAGCCTTTCTTATTTTTAGTTTCTTAACAATAATGCAAAAAAAACGCCACACTGCATTGCATCGTCGCTTTGTTAAGGTTTTCAAATAAACCAAATCAATATTTCACACGTTGAAAAGGTGTAATAAACGCAATTTGGGTCGCTTTTAGGAATATCTCATAGTTCCACCTATTATTAAGTTTACATTAGATGATTCCATAGTTTTGCTTGCCTACATCATTAAAAGGATAAATTTAACGTTATCTAATTTAGGAAAATTCTGTCAAAGCAAAATGCTAATTAGACCAACTTGTGATCAAATTTTAGACAGAATGGGATACGGTGTAGAGCTCTAAATGGATTGAATTTGGGTAGAGTCCTTATAGAGGTCTAGTTAAGACTAGTATGCTTAGAAGTAGATTATTCATAAGTCAAGTACGAGTATGCACATTAGATTGCCACTTATGAGCACTTGTCCATGAATCGAGTCAAAGCCCGGCTAAAAGGCATTTATTATTTAATAACAATGAACGGTTTATTTTACTACTATTTTAAATGGTCAAAGTCTAACTTATTTTCGCTTATCAGTCTGTAATTTAGTAGTTTTGAACTAATCTAAGTTCTATCTTTTCAAATATACAATCTTATAGATTTTACTTTTGAGTCTAGTATACATCTTCTAGTTCATTATTAATAAATAAGAAGTTGATGATTTTGGGAATAAATATACTTTGATGATTTCTTAAGAATTACAAATTCAAGACCTTTAAAATTAGATAGGGTGGTGTTCTAATCAAGAAGAGTGATTGGGTTGGTTTTCACGAGTATTATAAAGATTCTTATGAGAGGAAAGGTACATGAGGAACGATACATACATATCTAATGATGTGCATGCCCCAAAGACTTGGCTTCCTTGCGTGCATTCGGAAATAAGAACATGCTTTAGAGTCTTAAGCCTATTAGGTTATTATCTTTCGTTATCTTGATTTTAATATATACACAAAACTCCTCACTTCATGATGGGTGTGGATGAAATGAACAAAAATGTCTTTGCAAGTACTTATTTTACTACATCTTAGATATTTTTGTGAGGAGTGGTGTAGAAGTCTAGCTTGCACTGTAAAATCTAGAAATATATAGGCTTGTTTGAGGAGAGGTTTAATGGGAATGCGAGGCTCTAAGGGAGGTCAAAGTGATATTTAGCTTTGTCATCTCTGAATTGTAATCTCGCAAACAATTCAACAAATGGACACAATACATATGATCATGACATGATGATGAGGATGACATTTTGCACTATGGGCCAAAGTGGAGTTAAAAGGCACTTAGCAGGTTCATCATATGTCCAGTTGTAATCCAAATCCTATTAGAATTAAGATGTATTAAATTCCTAAAATGACAGGGATATAGGTATTGGAGTCTTAGGGACTTAGTTGGTTCATCATATGTTTAGTTAAGTTTGTGTAAGATTAGATGTCTTCGAATTCGAGTACTTAGAAGCCAAGAAATACACTTGAACATGTAGGAAGTTGTATAGTACTATAGGAGTCCTCAATGCTGAAAATTGTGTACACCTAAGGTCCTCCAAACAATCTAGATGCATTTACATTCTTACACTATAAATACAACGCTCCACAACCCTAGAATGGGTAGAGTGTAATCAATCAAACAAAACCTTGTGAGTGATTAACCAACTAGGAAACTACCCTTTGAAGTATTGTCAAGAGTGAGGTGTGATCAAAGAAGGCTTCAGCTTGGCTTAATAACTGATCTAAGAAAAGGTCATTAGGCTTCCGTAGATTAGGAAGGTTTGACATGAGGCAAGAAGGAAGATTCAAGAGTGAGCTCTTTATGGTCATATCTAAATTTTAACCGTACATATATAGGTGAATTTAATTTTATTTAGACAGATTCAAAATATATAATAGTCGTAGTTAATTTTAGCCAATTTTTGTTACAAAAAAGCTACTTTAGCTATTAAAGGCGAGTTTGTTAAATGTAGAAATACTAGATTTTCTATACTCAAAAAATGCCTTGCCTTGATAGCATGGAAAAAAAAAACTCCCCGTTGCGTTTATAACATGTTTGAAAGTTGTCGCGACGTTAAATCTTGTTATATAATGGTGCATGAAATTTCATAGTCAAAATGCCGCGTTGATGGTTACGTAACGTGTAACGCCCGTTATTTTACTGGTATAACGACATTTCACCGTTACTGTGTTGTTTGTCTTTTCGTCAAAATTTCATTAATACCCCCATTAACTTTTTTTTTTTTGAAGAAAAAGTATTTGTATTACCCAATCAAAAAACGAGATACAAAGGAACAAAGTCTCCTAGGTTTCCAGATTAACTCCCTATGATTGCATCAGTGTGAGCACTGAGCCCACCATCTAGGAAGGGTTTCAAAGTGTCACTCTTCATGTGCAGAGAAGCTAAGTGGGAAGCCTGAAAAAGCTATACACATAAGTAAAGCCAACAACCGAAGCTATCAATGTCAAATGGACATGCCCAGCTTGACATGACAAGAATACAGAAGACATACCAAAACCTGGCCTAGGAAGGTCTTAAACTAGCACTTAGGAGAGGCCTAAGGCAGATTATATTTATTACGGTCAAGCTGATAACTAATTATTAAGGTCGCTTAAATTATATTTATTCTTATTTTTAGTTATCAAACAAAAGGAAAATTTGATTTGAAAGGTTCGAACTTTGCCTCATTTACTTCTAAAGGTTCGAACTTTTGTTTATCCTAGAAAGGTTCGAACTTAGGAGGGCATCTTCATCTAAAGGTTCGGATGACCTGTAACCGGATGAAAAGGTAAACTTGTTTACTTCTTCATCTTCATCTTTATCTTCTTCACCTTCATTATCATCCTTCATCTTCGTCATCATATTCAATCTCTCACTAATTTCTGTGTTTATACTAATTTTTGGAAAACTACCATAATCAACCCAAAATCAACCCAAAAAAACCCATAATCAACACTACAATTTCTAGTTTTGTACAACATTTAGAACAAACTCATTCTTGTTGCTCCAATTCCCTACAATCTCAAACCTCTATTTAAAGCCTTCAACAATTATTCAAAGAATAAATCAGAAAATACCCAATTTCAGAAAATTTCACAAAATGTTCTGAAATTTTGGGTTTACTCCATTTCAAGCCTTAAAAAGTTTTAGAAAATACCATTTTCGATTGTGGGTTGTTCCTTCAATTCGATTTCAAAGAATTATTCAAGCTCTAAATTATTCAAAGAATACTTAAAGTTAAAAAAAATTCAGAAATTTTTCTGAAATTTTGGGTTTACTCCAATTTTTGGTTTACTCCATTTCAAGCCTTAAAAAATTTCAGAAAATACTCAATTCGATTGTGGGTTGTTCCTTTAATTCGATTTCAAGGAATTATTCAAGCTCCAAATTATTCACAGAATACCCAAAATTAAAAAAATTTCAGAAAATTGCTCCAATTAAATCTTGGATTTGCTGCTCACTTGCCATTCACCACTATCTTTCTTCAATTGGGTATTTTATAGATTTTTTTTAAGTTCTTCAATGGGGTAGTTTCTTCAATTGGTGAAGAAGATGAAGATGAAGAGGGATTAAAAAGAAGATGAAGGTCAAGCCTTTAAAACTTCTGGGTTGGAAGCCATTGATGAAGAGTAAGGAAGAGACCATTAATGTGAGCTTAAAGAAGATGAAGGTAACCTGTTTTTCTAGGTTACCAAAACCTGCTATACCTTTAGATGAAGATGTCCCCTAAGTTTGAACCATTCTAGGATAAACGAAAGTTCAAACCTTTAGAAGCAAATGAGGCAAAGTTCAAACCTTTCAAATCAAATTTTCCTAAACAAAATAATTAACTAATAACTAATAAGTTAATTAATTATACACAAAAAGAATCTCAGATAAAAATGCAATTATAAATTCAAAAATGCAATTATAAATTCAAAAATGTAATTATAAATTCAAAAAATCCGACCCGCTTGACTCGACCCAGCCGATACTCAACATAAATGGCGGGTCAATTTCTAAAAAAATTTGCAAACTACGGGTCGGGTCATAGGCCAAAATTTAATTGCACCGGGTACCCAGTGACCCGCTTAACAAAAATCAAATACACGTGTTGGTCCAACATATAATACAGCATAGATCTAATTTTCCGATCAGATCTTTGTTTGTTATCTCTTTAGCTTGTACAAACTTTACCTCTAGCATCCCAACAAGCTTTTTATAGAGGATATATCAATTTAGCAAGAAAAGTAGGCTTTGTATTGTCCACTCTATGTTTCTATTTGGTAGATAATGATCTGACGATCTTAAATAATGTACTGTTTAGAAGATTTGTGTACAAACTACAAAGTGGTAACTCAGAAGACAGCGAGAGAGAAATGACTATAATTGATGGATGATATTCTAGTCTTTTTATTTAGTGTATGCATTATGTATATTAGGTAAGACGATTGTGAAAGTAGAAAGAAAAATATTATACTTCTAATTAATAGTATAATAATTTTTATCAAAAAAGGGAAATTCTACATGGTAAGCACCAAGTATAGAGAAATATCAGTGGTAGCTCTTACTTTTTTTCTACAAAATAGCACCCAACTCTTGAGCAATTAACTACCGTAACTATATTAAGCAAAAAAACGTTTATTACCCGTTAAATGGTAATATGGTACTAATGCCCTTGTTTAATTTCAAAAAAAAGAAGCATCTTCTTCCTCATCATTTCAGTGTGTGCTTGAGCTTCCATGGCTTCCATTCATATCTTAATTCTTACACTATACATCTACAGTCTACGCTCCAAAAAAAGCCTTTCTTAACATTCTAGATCAATTTGTGGCAGTATTTTTACCATTATCATAATTTTATATACGTTTAAAAGGAATAAAGCTGAAACTACCGAAAGAAGAAGAGGGTGCAAGGAAAGGATTCTAAACGTTAGCAAAAACACCCGCTTTGCAAATTTTCCACATTTTGAGAAATTTATACCTTTTTAATTCAAATGGGTTTGATGGGTTTCTCTTGAACTTTGGATTGAATTTAAGATGACCCACTATCGGATTTGGATGCTACTATTAATCATCTCAAACCATGAACAATTGAAGTATTTTGAATCATCAACAAAAATTGTGAACATTTGGAGTAGGGTTTTGGTAATTTTATCGATTTTTTCATATGGGTTTTCTTCAATTGATGATTTCCACCAAGCGTATGTGAAACTTTCTTCATTTCATTTCTAAATATTTTTTGAATTCTTTTTGTTCTTGATGTTTGGCAGTTAAATTTTGTATACTTGAAAGCTACTTTCTATATCAACTTATCTGTCATGAATGGGATTGTGAGGGTAAGTAACTAATTAAGGGTAATATAGTAATTACCATTTAGTTGTTGGCTTGGAGAGCAAGCTACTTGAGGGAGGGGTTTTAAGTATAAATAAAGATGGAGGGAAAGGGGAAAAGCATCCAGAAATTAGTATACACTTGGTATTGAGTTTTACACTCATTTGGAAGATGGCAAGCTTCTCGAATTGCTTGTAACTATCATTTACGTTTGTAATCGTTATTTGTTTTACACTTACATTTTTCATACAAATCAATACATTAATATACATTTTCTGTTCAATCTTAGTAATATCAGCTTATGGCCCAGTCAATCCATAACATTATCATACCATTTTCAACTAATTATGCCACAAATCACAGCCATCATAAGTCAATATGAAAGACCCAATCTATCAAATTTTCTCAATGAATCCAATTCATGTAATCAATTCATCAAAACTCATCAGTACTTAAACTGATGAAAAACTGATATATCAAATTTCAAAAAAAAAAAACAAAAATATGCATAAACCATTCATTAGTTGACTAAATAAACTACACTTGAATCCATGATGAACAAGGGTTAGAAGTAGAAAGAAAATTGAACTCAGATTTTGTATAGCAGCAATTTGTGGACTCTGAGGAAGAGATAGGTATGGATGCAAAGGAAGAAGATGATGATGAAGAATTAAACAAGGGCAATATTGCAATTTCACAAGTTAACGGCCATTAAACGATTTTTGTGTTATATAGTTACGCTAGTTAGTTTTAAAACAGTTGGGTGCTATTTTGTAGAAAGAAAAATAAGATTGGTAACCACTAGCATTTCTCTATACTTGGTGCATCCATATAGAATTTCCCTAAAAAAAAGAATATATTACTTTTCTTTATTAGTTTTAGTAGGTCTGCCAAAAAAAGTTTTAGTGGGTCTTATTCTATATGGTAGCCTTCCACCATTCATACTGATCTAACAAAATAATATACTACCACTTTCAGGTACCTATAGTCCCCATGTAGAATGGGAATTATTTTTCGGACAGGCCACATTATAAAATCTTCAATTGCATCTTTTATTGTGCTTTACACAAGAAATAGCCACATTTAATCAAATCCACAAAACTTCATAGCAGATAAAGAAACATAAGGAAAATCAAACAACTATGCTACTTCATACACAATGGGATCACTTCTAAAATAGAGTTTAGTCAAAACTAAAGAAAGAAGTTAAGGAACCAAACCTCAATAGCATCAGACAATCATGGAATCGTTGTCATGTCTCCACCAATAACCTTAAGTACCAAAAATAAAAAATAAAACCGGGTACCCGCATTAATTCATTAATTGGGCCGGGACACGGGCCGTTAGGAAAGGTACCCGATCAACCGAGTACCCGCTAATGAACACCCCTAATACAATTCTACCATTAAAGGAACTCCAAGTTGTGATGAACAAGGTTTATCCACTCACTAAAATCACAATGTCTTCATGAAATATATGAAAAATTGAGAAGAGGTTTATGTGAATGGTGCGAGGAATATCTTAGTGAAAATGGGTATTCTAGAGATGCATATAAGAGAATAAGCATGGGTATTTTCTTCTCGTCTTAAAAGAAAGAAAAGAAGATGAGTTGTTGGCCATGGTAGAACCTTCATCCACCCAAAAGACACAAGGAAACCCTCTCCCAAAGCCAACAGCACCCAAGACATTCTCGCTTCTTCACACAACATGTACCACCGCTACATCCCACGAAAACTAAATCAGTCTATTGTAGCAACCCTAGTCTCACCAACAAAACCACACATTCCAATCCCAAACAGAATTTACCACCAAATTTGATAGTCCACATCCAAAACCAACCATTCCACCTGAGACTTTACAAAAACTATTAAGAATTTCCATAAAACCAAAAACCCTAAGGAAAAACCACAAGGAAAATGGACTAGAAAAATAAAGAAAAAAGAAGGTCTCCACCAAACCCGTTAAAAAGAGATGGAGAAAAAGAGAAAGTTAAAGAGACAAAAGAAAGTCAGAATTAGGGCAAAGAACATACTTGTAAATATAAGGAAGATGAGAGCTACAATTGTGTGTTATGGGTCTGATAAGGGGCCTACAAGTATCACCGCAGGGAGTGATGATAGAAGATTGCTGCCATTGACGAGAACCTCAATCAAGGAAGACCACCATAGAAAGATGGTTGTTTTAGCTGAACTAGAACGACCATCAAACCGAATTACGAAAAAAAAAAAAAAAGAAAAGAAAAAAAAACAGAGGTCAGGAGAGTTGCGATACCAGTCATTGTTCGGAGGTGACAAAAAGGCAAGATGGAAGAGAGGAAGCATTATGGGTGAAGCTGATTTTCTGATGAATGATTGTTATTTTTAAGTCATAAATTTCAATTAGGTTATAGGAGAAGAAATTGTGGATGAAGGAGAAAGGAGAGTTAACACTAAATATACGTATTCAAAAAGTCAAGAGCGGCCCACTCACCAAATGCTCTCACATATCCTAGAAACTTGTTTTATCATCTTACTATATGATATATCAGCCATGCATGCACCATTTGTCATGGAAGAGAGTGCACAACATCAATTGAAGCATGCTATAGAATTCATGGGCTATGAGCTGGCCTTTTTAATTTCAAGCTGTCATTAAATGGTGCCTTTAATTATTTTCTTCCTTTCATTTCCAGTCCAAATATGTTTCAACCAATATTCTATTTGTGACTAAACCCAAAATGTCAGCTAACAAACAATTTTGGCTACATTACATACCAGAAGATTAATAATTGTTTGTGATACTAATCTAGACAATATAACACCAAGAAACTATTGATAAAATGTGTAGTAAGGAATCAAACAGCATGCAAGAGAAATGTAAATGGGATTGTATTTTTGTAATTCAAGAAATACAACATTAAATAGTAACACAACATTCGAAAGATTTGCACTATCCCAAGAATGAGCAAGAACTCACTAGTGTTAATAATATTTTTCTAGAGAAATGTTTTCCATTTCCTTTTGGGATTAACCCTCTGGCATTGTCATTGTAAATATTTTCTATTTCCCCTCTTCCTTATTAACACTAATATATTTTATCAACTAACTAATACTAAAATACCTATATATCTTAAAAACGGAAATTCTTCCAACCCTTGCTCTTAAGCCCAATGATGATATTTCATCCATTTATTGTTTTTCAAGCTCAAACCATTCTGGATTCTAGTTTAGGACGCCCAATGCCAATTGAGTCAAAGGTCAACAATCAAGATGGTAAGTCCATAAAATAAACATGTGAGATGGCACAAAATTTGATGATTGAGAATTTGATACTCAAATTCAGTGATTAGTATTGTGTTGTTGCTTTTAACCTCAAGATGATAGATTAAAGGCTAGATTTGGTCCTAGATAAATGGAAGATATAATTGTGGGGAAAATGAAATTTCATGTAGGAAGATATATTTTGAAGATCGAAAAGCAAGAGAAGATAAGAAGTTGACTAACAAATCCATATTGACATGTAAGTCATTGATTAGATATAAGGTCCTTACTTAGGGAAAATTCACTCGCCCAAACCTTATTCTCTAGCAAGTTAGTTTTATCTTTTCAACTAAATGGAATAAGTCATAGGAATTAGCTATATCTTGATTGTTTGCATTTATTTTGTTCTAGAAAATGATCATCCGAAGTACTATATGAACGTTTCCATTGGAATGGCGAATGATAGTGAATTTATTATCAAAACCTTTGAGAGCATTCTTGTTCTTGTTTGGCTCCGTTACTCTTTCAGCATTGGCAATAAGAAGCTTATAGCCCTTTTAGCAAGGTTATTGTGTTCTAAGAAACCTTGGTTCAACTTCTGTGGTGTATCCATATAGGATTCGAATTAAGTTTGCTAAGTTGTTTAAACTCCACAAAATTGCCATCCATCTTCAATCCTTAATCCAAGTGCCAATTTCCTTCACGCCAAACATTGCCCGCATCCCCATCCTTATCATCATCTGACAACATTCATTTGCCACCTCTTTATTGGGTTTACTTGCTTGTGGAATCAAAGCCTACTTATAATAAACCTAAACTCTTTTAACCCCACACCATTCGTCCCTCTCATATAAACCCCATAAAAATTCAATTTTTAAATCTATCTCCTATCCAAAGTCTCATAACACCCTAACTCTATATGACCTTCTCATAGCCGATTTTCCCAGAGTCCTAATCCTTTCCCTCCTTTATTTGTCTTTCATCATCTACACTTCCATACTCAACCTTAACCTTAAAATCTCAAAAAGAAAAAAAGAAGAAGAAAAAAAGCTTCCACCTTTCCAAAAGAAACGCCTAGCTTCTAAAATCTCTTGCCTCGCATCTCCCTCCTAATCCTACTCCAATTAGAATTTGCCTAAATTTACAGATAGTGCTGGTTTGTACTCTCAGTCCAATATCACCTATATATTAAAGTATTAGATACTATATGATTAAAACTAATATGATACACCACCAACTATAAACGATCACTCAACCAAAAACAAAAAACTTAGAAAAAATATACTAACTCATTGAGATTAGTAGGAGCATAGTACTTTTTTATCTAAATTACACAAGAATTACTTCAATTGCTAATTCAAATTTCTCATCAAACACAACGAATTAAAAGTAAATGTAGGCAGAAATTAAATTCTTTACAATAACCACATGCTTGTTATAAGAAAATCCCATTACTCTCTGTTTAAGATCAAATAACACAAATTGACCGGAAAATAGCTTAAAATTGCTTGAGCTATTTCCTCCAAATAATCCGTTCAAAATTCCGCCAAACTCCAAAATTAAAATACAATTGAAAATCAAGTGTAGAAGAAAAAATACCTCTTGGTCGTCCCAATCAAACATCTTCAGAAGCTGAAAGATCACCCCATCGTCCTTTGACTCTACTCGCAAATCGCCAATTCCAAATTACAAATTAAAATTCAGATAGAAATTGAAAACCCTACCTACTTTCCAGACGAAACCGAAGAGAAAAATCGAGAAAAGGAGCGAAAATTGGAGCAGATGAAATGAGAGCCAGAAAAGACGCAAGTTGCAAAGATGAGAGAAGGAGAGAGGAGAGAGGAGAGAGGAGAGAGAAAGAGAGGGGAAGCTAGAGGTGTAGAGAGAGAAAGAGGGGATATAGAAATTTGACACGTGTGAGCAAAGTTTGGCGGAGAAGAGCGTATCTGATTTGTGGCGTTAAAAGATGTTTCCAGTCACCATATCAATTGCACCCCTTTCATTGGTTGTGTCTTTTTCTTGTCTACTTGCATTTTTATTTTATTATTATTTTTGTAAAGTTTTTTAAGATTGTCTTTTTTATCTGGATTTTGATCCCTTTCCCACATCACGCACAAAATTCTTGTATGGATTTGATTCACGCTAGATTTAGTTCACGCTAAAACAATAACAGAATAGATCAAATTTTATTACCCTTATTCTTACTCTATTCTTTATAATCGTCAATGTGACCTCTATTTTAATTCAATAGTACCTTTATTGTAAGACAAAGTTATCCAATATTATATAAATGTTATATTTCCTCTATACTATAATTAACTAGTATTTGTTTTGTTTGGTTTAAAATTTTATCGTATTAATAACAAATTTTAAAACTAATTTGTGGTTCTACAAAAATTATGATTTATTTTAAAGTTTATATAATAATAAAAGTGGCTTCTATTTTTATCAATGTTCACCCTCTAGTAAAATAAAGTTACCTTTTATGATATACAAAAATTGTCTTTCTCGTAGGGTCTAATTAATGTAAAATTTGTACTATTGAATTGTTTGGTTTAGAATACTATGTTACAAAATAATTATTTGTTTTAAGTTTACAATCACGATGACTCTTATTGTGATACAAATAGAGATGGTCATGGGGCGGGTCTGGAGCGGGTCCAACCAAACTCGGACCCTTTTAATTTTTCGAGATCCAGACCCGGATTCGGACCCTAAGGGTCAAAAATTTTCAGACCCGGACCCAGATTCTTCGAATCTGATGGGTCTAGGGTCCTTAATGGGTCCTTAGTGGGTCTAAAGAAAATCTCTTTGATTTGTCAAATTTGAAACATTTGTAAGTCATTATATTTTTCGTATATTTGTAAGAGAGTTATTATCATATTTTACAAATATTTCATACTAATTTAACATCTAAACTCACATAGCGTCACCCATATACGCTTAAATTCTATTATAAACACTAGTTCGAGTCCATGAAATAAGGGTAATTGGGTTAGCACTTAGCAAGTAGCATATATTTAATTTATATATATTATGATTATATGAAGAAAAAAAATAAGAGTTGGGGGCGGAATTCTTACGTAAAAGACAAATAAAAATGGACAATGTAATATTTATAAGAGTCCAAGGGGCGAGTCTAGGGTCCGAATATTGGACCCGGACCTGGATCTGCCAATTATTTTTTAGATCCAAATCCGACCCGAATCCGAAGGGTCTCAAAACATAAGACCCAGACCCTTAAAAAAGGGGCGGGTCTGGGGCGGGTCCAACAAAGTCCTAGACCCGTGACCATCCCTAGATACAATGTTACCTCTTTTGTATGGACGCTTTACTATTTATTACATACTTCAAAGTAATTAGGAAAAAAAACTTTTTGAAAAAAATAAACTGAAAAAAAATGGTCAAATGATTTAAGTTTTTTATTTTTTATTATTTTTAAATTTTTCAAGAGTAGAATGGAGTGTAAGAGTGTAAGAGCATAAGAGAGAAGTGGAGTGAGTGTAAGAGTATACGCGTAGAATGGGATGGAGTGGAGTGAAGTGTGAGAGTATAAGAGTGAAGTGAAATGTAAGAGTGGAGTGGAGTAGATTAGACTTGAGTGTAAGATTTGGTTAGTGTACTAAGTCCATGCTAAACTTTTTCCACCAGGTATGCATGCTTTGCTATACGGTTTTCCTGGACATCCAATTTGAAGGTAATTGTAATTCTTACTTAATATCACTTAGCACATAATACTAACAGTGTCATCCTAATTAGATGTACATTGATAGTTATCTTGTGAAATGAAATTGTGGTTTGACAAAACGTAATTCATAGCGCTTTTTTTAAGTTTTTTCAACATGGTAGCAACAAGGTTTTAACTTTAAAAATTCCGTAGCAAATTTCGTTAAAAATACATCCAATTTCATCAACTTTGATATTTTTTATTTTCTTTTTTGTGTTTAAAGGTATTAATTTTCGTTAAAAAAGAAAATAAGGAAGATTTTTGGTTTATTGTGAAAGATGATATCCATGGTGAAGAGGTGTGATCGAGCTTCTTTTGATAATATATATTTTCAACAATTAAAATAATTTTATAAAATTTGCCATATTTTTATAGACTTTTTGTGGGGGTTGAGTTTTGTTTGGTGAAACTGTCTTATACAAATATTTGTACCGAAAACTAACTTGCTTTGCCAAGAAAATTGAGAATGCTCAATCGCAAACTTGTGCTCAAGTATTCTTAGTTCCCTATACTTAGAATAGTAATAGCAAACTTAGCATCACTCTTATCAAAATGCTGTAGGGCACATTTAGAAAGGCTCTTAACTTAAAAAAAAAATTGGAGGACAAAAAAGCTCCAAGCCACATAAAACTTATGAATTTGATCATCTAAACTTATTTTTCCACATAATATAACACAATTGGGTGCGAGTATTTCAAAACGAAGAAAGTATTAAACTGCAAAAAAAAAACTACAAAACTCAAAAAGAATATGAAAACCTTTAGCATTGGCATTATCATCATACCCAATATATCCCGCCAATAAAAAATTACTACAGCTTCGGCAATTGATATAAATTCTATTTTTTAGATCAAATCAAGAATTCTATTCTATAACAATAAATACAAAATATGGTGCAACCCCTCAAAATGTCGAACATCATACAAACTTCAACTGAGACATCAGTTTAAGAAGGATGAAGATTCTGCAAGAATCCTAAGCCTCTGATAGCAAGAAATCAATCTTCATTTAAGCTTGCAAGTGTATTTACAAAAATCAAGCAGGAATATGCCTTTGAATACTGTCCACAATACTCTTCCTGCACACCCAGAATTCACAGGAATATTCAATCAGACGGCATTCAACAAGTGTAGGGCCATTTAAACACAGGTTCATCCATTAAAACACTTGGAAAATCATTCCACATTTAAAATTATTCACATTTAAGAACCATCGGATATTCATAAATCACCCTGTACCTGTATTAAAACTATTTTATAAGGATATTACCAAACATAGATGATACAACATAAAATTCCCAACTGCCACTCTAAAGTGGGTCTCCAAACTTACCTAAAACTATTTGACTTGATCTTTTCTTAAGTATATAGATATTAATTTACATGGGAGTACACAGAAGAAAATGGTTAAAACATTTATAAATAAGATGAAAAAAAATTGAGTTTGAACATAAGGAGAGAGATTCAATTATATAATTGTTGCAAACTTATAAAGACAAACATTTAATAAACATAGCAGAATTATTAAAATGAATGGTGTAGACAATATATTATATTACGTCTATAAAAGATGGAGTAACATAGTAATACATTTACAAAAGATTCTAAAATATAAAATAGAGGATAGTTTATTCACAAAAAAGAACATTTACATATAATTCCAAAATTAGGAGAAAATGAACATATTGAGCAATATATGCTAAGCAAATCATTTGCTACCCTTCTTAGTTCATTCCAGTTATCACAAAAATGTTTTCACTGAACTGAATAATCATATACAGGGCTGAGTACCTCACGCAAGAGTTGACAAAGCAAACCAGACAACTTTTAACTCTACTCCTTTTCCTATAATAGAAGTAAGATACAACAAAAAGAAGCCGTCATGAGTGACGTTCTTGAACAGTAAGCTGCGGCAAATGCTAACAACATTCCATTACCCAATGCCATTAAGTGCCTGCCACATGTGAGGTTTAAGAGGGTCGAATATATGCAATCTTACCCTTGTTAATGATAAAATAAAGAGGTTGTTTCCAATTGACCTTAGTAGCAAACGCTATGTGGAACTTCACATAAATAATGTGTACATAACAGTAGACCATATAAAAATAAGCTTCAACGGATTGTCGAGTGAAACCTAATTTCCAAAATAGGGATCAATCCTAAGGAAATAAAGGAGTGCTGATTTCTGGACAATATTATCACAATAAAAGTGTCCTGGAAAGCTTTCACGCAATTTCAAGTGCTAAGTACCACATTCTCCGGAGCAAGTCTTGGGTTCGATTCTCACTTGACCCTTTCCTTTCCTCAGCCTACCCTGTAATCAAAAAAATTCAAGATATCCTCGGCAATAAACAAAAGATTGTATATTCATTTGTTTTAGTCAAATCGAAGTAACCAACTTTTTTGAAAAATAACCTTCACTTTACTGTTAACACGCAAAATTTTTATCTCTTGCCAACCTAATACTCACATTGTACCCTTTTGTTAGTCTCAATGTAGATGGATGATTAATAGTTGTGAAATTGTTAGCTTTGATGCTCCACCCTCAACTTCAAGTCCAAGAAAAAGTCCAAGTTCATATCCAACAAGTCCAAATTCAAGGATCCATTCACCCATTCCAAAGTCCATCAATATGGCCTGGCTTTATAAGATATGGTTCTTAGTTAATTAATTTGATGTTGTTTTAAAAGACTTAACAGCTACTTCCTTATGTAAAGTCTTTACATTCCAAACTCAAGGATCCTTCATACGCATTATCCTTTATGAATGCTTGTGGTGTTGATGTATCAAGCTCCGTAATTACATCCTGCTACATTTCCCTCGAAGTATTTTCATACGCCCTACCTATTCCTACACTCAAAAACTCAACGAAAAGTAAACCCTTTTGTCCTAAGTAGACCATTTCACCGCCACAAGTATCCCCTTTTAATCCCCTTGTGGTGTGGAACCTTTGGGCACATTAAGCTTGCATACAACAGAAGTTACTATTTATTAAAATTGAGTTATTGTGACCGTTAATTATATGATCTCTTAATGCAAATTCTATCAGAAATCAAATCCGTTATCTCTTTAAACCTTTTGCTTTAAAATCTCCATGGTGGCTACATTTTTGGAATGAGCTAAAGGATCCACATGTGGCAGCGCACTGGCAAAATGGGTGAGCCAATTTCAATCAACTACCATTCCACGCCCTGTTGAGACAATGGCGATCTTCTGTTACATTTGCAGCAACAATGTCCACAATAAAAAGGCATAAAGCTAAACAAAAAGCCCGAGGATACATCCTGATCAGCAGAGAAAATAATAGAGCCAAGCAATTACCATAGTGCAGAGGCAGCATCGCATGTGTTTTCATGCAACAAAGGTTAAGGTGAGTTCATAAATTGTTATGTAACCATGGGAGAAACACATAACGGATAATATGTTATGCGCCGCAAAAAGAGAGGGTTATTTTAAAGCAATTTTCGGATGAGATTAATGGCTAGTAAACACAAGATCTAAAGTTTTTTAGCCTTTAGAATGGACATCTAGTACAAAGAGAGAGGAAAAAGTTGTAAAGAGAGGTTTGCTCCGAAAGAATGCAACAGAAGTAGTTGGCAGTTGGTAAGTATGGTAACCAACGCAAAATAGCAAGGAAATCCAGAATGACAATTTTGTAAATATAATGTCAGCAAAGGGATTCTTTTGGAACAAAAAAATTATTGGGTTTTTTCCGTCAAAAGAATGTTATTATAATAGTGAAGATTCCAAATGTGACATATGAAACTGTTTGTATTGGAAAGTAGGGTATACAAAAAGGAATGGAAGAAGTTGCAAGTTTGATGCTCAACTATAATGATAAAAGCAACAATTATCACTCTAAAATAGCATGCATTTTAATTTTATTTAGCAATGGAAAAAATGGAGCAAACTAAAAATGAAGCAAACATCAATGAAAACAAAGAAAAAGGTTAACTAATAATCTTTAGTACACTTGCCTTCATGCCTTTGTTCGTACCATGCTCAGGCGAGTCAAATATGTTCTCTCAGCAAAATCATGCAAGGATCTTTGTGCACGAGCTCCTTCATCCTCAGTTTTCTCATGGTCTTCTTTCGATAACCTTCTACACTCATCAACATTCTGCCAGACAGTTAGATAAATTATGTGAGACAACTAGCTGATGAAGTGACACTATGACGGAGAAGCCCACAAAAGTAGATTACAATAGGCCACCATACCACTTCATGGAGAACATACAACCAAGTTTGCTCAAAGAAAGACAGAAATACACAAGATCAATATAAATTATCTCTGATTTCAAAATTATGGTGAAAGTAAATGGAGTCTCTCCAAAAGTAACTTAAATGTTCAATGTTAATTGTGCAAACAAAATCCATCAAACACAATCACAAATTACAGAAACATTCTAACTCAAATGAGGGGTGAAGTTATAAATGTTGAGGGTGAGTATCTGACCTGCAAAAACTCTATCATTTGCTCTTCAATAGTACCGCGCATCGCTAGGGTCTCAACATTAATAGGTCGTACTGCACCCATACGATGAGCACGACTAATCACTTGTTCCTCCATACTGCAACAGTAAACTTATTAATTAAAATAAATAAGTTGTACACAGCTTATCAAAATCAACTAGGACTAATAATCTTCTTGCTTCTTCAATTCAACAACTTATAGGTTTAACAGCTTCATTCCCAACATAACATAAAAACCGCCTAAACACCACAAAAAAAATCATAGAAACATTTTATATTGCTTGTCAGTACATTCAAGTCTCACTAACTTGAGAAAGTACCAATGTACCACTCATTGTTAATGAAATTGTCCAATTTCCATTTGCTCCCTCACATTCCATACTCATTGCCAATCTGTATCTGTCATCCTCAGCCCGTCAATACAGAACTCAATAAACTACATAAAAGAAATTCTTCCTTGTTTTATGGCAAAACTAAACAAGGAATATTAATCCAAGAAAAAGGGGAGAATTCATGTTGGCATCCACAAATCCCCTCTTTACCTTTGTTTGATAGAAGCCGGCAAACTCAATTAACATTTTAAACAGCCCACAACATCAATATATTATTATTTCCCTAACACCCCAATCCCCCATAATTTTATAAAAATATTTTTAATTAGTTACGGTCCCCATAATTTTTCCACTAACTTTTATTTAATGTTTTTTTTAATGTTTATGGTGTTCACTTTTTCTCCATTAAATTTATTATTTTAAAAAATAATAAGTCTATTATTATTTAAAAGATTCTATTTTTCTTAATCCTCGTGAACATTCCTTGTGGGAACTTCATTAAGAAACGGAGAGAGTATTATTTTACTTTAATAATCAACTTATAACCTTATTTATTTATTTATTTATTTATTTATTTATGTGTTATAACTTTGTCAAAATAGAATTATCATTTGAATTTTATTTCACCAACATCTTTTTCTTATTATTGACTTGAATAATTAATGTATAATCTATTTAATTTGTGTAGTTTTTTAATTTCTTTTTGTAAATAAAATCAAAAATCAATAATTTACACTATTCTATAAATTTAAGAACAATATTTGTATACAACTATTAACAAATTTAGAAAATAATATTGTTATGAAATGATACTGATTAACATTCTAGTACATTTCACTTTGGAAATATCATAAAAATCTTATTAGAGAATAATGAAAACTGTCCAATTTAGATTCTGCACACTTAAATAAATTCAATTATTTTAGGAAATTATTTTCACCAAATAATCAGTTGTCATCTAGAGAAAATGGGCGGGAAAACGTTGAAGGAGAAGCTGACATGTGTCAGTCTCGTTTCTTCATTAGTATTCTTTATAGATAGATAGATTATCTTATTATAATATGAAATGGAACTCTCTGCTTATTAACTCACAAAATGTTTATAAATAAGCGAATATTTACCTTCGGTCCCAGATTGGCTCCATTAAAAACACATGGGTTACAAAGCTCAAATCTAGACCTAGTGCAGCACTTCCATCCATCACAAGCACCATACAACTAGGATCATCTTGAAAGGTGGAGAGAGCCTTCTTCTGAAAAAGTAAACATCAAAAGCATTACAAGGAGAGTACTTTAACTCATTACAATATTATAACTTAAAAACTTCCCCAACTTAATAAAATATGACAAATTTAAGCAACCAAAAAATTTGGAGTTTAAGTAATTTCTCATACAAACAAAACACTAATAGGTTTTTGATCCATAGAGCTTATAAAAGTGATTTATGTGGTATTAGTCACAAAATGGCTTTGTTTGTCATTGTGGATGCTTTCACAGCTGTCTCGGTCTATATTTTGGTTGCGATAAGCTCAAACCTTTATGATGCAGTCACGACACGCAAGTATAGCGCATGTTTTGGCAAAATCTTACACAAAGGTTCATGTGCAGTAGTAGTACCTTATTGTTGCCATTCATTGGACTAAACATTCCAACATATCTGATATCAGCAATAGCCAGCTGTCATAGAAGAAAATCAATGAAGCGATCATCTTTTCTCAACATATTTTTCAGTACAAAAGATACATCTCACAGCTTATACCTGTTGCTCAATTACATGTATGTGTTCAAGAAACTGGGAAAATATCAGAACTTTTTCACAAGGAGCCTCGGAAGAATTTATACTTGGTTTTCTTGATGGTTCTTGAGGGAAAAAGACATCAAAAGATTTTTCTACATGATTTCCCTCAATCCTTGAACAAACAATTTTTCTGCTAGCATCCTGAATTTCCTTCAGCCTCTGAACAAGATATGCAACTTTACTGCTAGATGTTGACTGCCAATCTGGATTCCAGCTATCCTGTACGAAAAGGTGCAAGGAAACTTCAGATATAATCCAGTTAGAAAACCAGCAACACAATGAAGTTGAAATTCTGAAACTGACCTGCTTATAAGATGGTTGCAACTCAATTAGATCTTTTGGGACAGGCCACTTTGGATTTGGATTTTCTACTCGTGTTCGTATTTCAGGACTCTGCATCTCATAAGAATAACCACATCCAGGATACGCACATCTTTCACTATCCAAAGCAACACAATCTAGGCACAGAAGATGTCTGCATGGTGTAACAATAGGTAGGCGGCACCATTCCTTGCATCTACAACAGGGGAAAATGTGATAAACCATTTTGTAGGTTCAGAACTTTAAATTCATAAAGACTGCAAAATCTTACCTCTGACAATTACCACCATAGGAAAGGCAGTATCTAATTAGAGCATATTCCTCTGAAAGAGGAGCCAACCCATTTTGAACTAATATATCCATTGTTTCCTGGATTTCTTGACCAACATCAGATACTTTAATATGACCAGCAACACAGCAGGAAAGCCTGACGTTTCTTATGGTACTAGTCCTAAATTTCCACTGCTTTGGGTTCAGTAAACTTTCCACGTGAGAAGGATCATTCCAATCAGCCATCAAAATATTACGCCGCACAGTAACTACGAGTTCATTGTAAGTTTTTGAATGTTCCTCAGTGAAATCAATAAATGTAGTTTTCTTAATACAAGGAGGAATGCATTGTATGTCAGCTTTTCGAGCACTAATCATGCACCTCTTCAGTACTTGCAGCAAACGCACTTTACCCTCTTCCATATGTGCCTCAAAAGGCTTAAGGATCCCAGCTTCCCAGTTCTTGCTACTGTCTCCATAAACATCATCATGAAGAAATTTCAAAATAGGTTGAAGATGAGATAACTGACTACTGGGAGTATTTGGAGTTGGGGTTCCCGTCAATATCCAACGATTTGAAGCACTCAATGAAACTGCCATTTGCATTTTATTACTCAAGTTTACACTTGACCCCAAGGTATGTCCCTCATCTAACATGACCCTCATCCAATGAATTTGCATCAAGGAACTTCTTTTATGAGGATTCCACTCAGCACTAAGCCGACTAAAGGTAGTTATAACAACATCATAATCCCAAGCAAGGTTGTGTACTGCAGGCTTTTTATGATCTGTCCAGATATAAACCCGCAATTGCCCTGGTTTTACATGCTTCTGGATCTGTGCTATCCAGTGATCAACCAGATTTGATGGAACCACAACTAGAGTTGCCCGTGATAAATACATCCTGAATGTGTCTAATGGCTCACAAAGAGCAATTCGGAGAGCAGGTAAATCAAAGATCAAATTGTCTAGGATTTTGGGGTAAAACCATCGGCATACACCCTGCTTCACCTTCTTCACAAAGCCAAATGCCTCAAATATTTTATTGAAACCATTTGCTTCTTTTGTCGACACTTGACCTGGACGAACAAGTCCGACTTTTTCCATTTCCAAAAGTCTCTGATATGGAAGTCTAGCAAGCCAAGTTAAAGCCTTCTTGGTCTGACAGTTAAGTAATGCATAATGCTCCTTTAGGACACTAGTAAAGAACGTCACATTTTGAGGAAGTTCTCCAGGACTTTCTTTGCTGCAAAATCCAGGAAAATAAACAACAGGTTCACGATAATCCCATGACTCTTCTGGAGTATTACAGCTTTGGAAAAGAGGGTCAGAGTTCAGACTACAAAACCAAGCCGTAGTAGACTTCGCTAAATGGTCATCAGTAAGTCTCCGCCACTTGTGGCAAGAATCACATTGGATCCAATTTTCATTATATACCATATACTCATCCCCCAAATCAAGCTTCTTCTTTTTTCTCCCAATTTGCTTGTTTAAAGCAACACTACACTCGTTATTTTCCAGAGACTTCCGTTTTCCTGCATACTTGCCCTTCTTATTGTCTTCAAGGTATCTAGAAGTACTTTCATATTCATATATAGGTAAAAGATTTCTCTTGACACGGTTCGAGCTCCTAGAGCAGCGAAACAAACATGATGTGATTGTGGGGGTGGAGGGAGAATGTTCAGATGATGATGGACCGGCACTTTCCAGGCAAGACGACAAGGAAAGTGCACTCTGCTCCCCAGAAGTAGATAATTTTGCCCTCTTTGGCGTGAAATGATCTTTAGGGATAACATCATCAGGAGAAAAATGGTTTCTTCTATCACTCTGACTTAAACATCTTATTCCTGGTGATCGAAAAGCCGGACCAAAGTATCTACTACCACTACATTCATAGTAGCCATATTTCTGATCCCCATTATGTGAGCACCAAATTATTTTAGCATCTTCTGGAGGTTCGGCCAGTGTTCCTTGGGTCTTCAGAATAAGTGAAAGAGCTGTAACAGTTTTACCAAGTCCTGGCTCATCACAGAACATTCCACCATGAAAATCATTGATCATTGGAGCTGATCCAGTAACCAATTCACCAGATACAATATTGATGTAGAAAGCTGACCCATCTTCAGTTAAGAAGTCCAGATAAAGGGGGTGGCGTAAAGGAGCAGCCTTCTGCTCACGCTGCACCATCCACTCTACAGCAGCTTGTTGATGAGGAAATAGCCTGAGCTTTATACATGGCATAATTGATACAGATAAGAGTCTTAGATGACGACATGTAGCAGAAGCTCTCACAAGATCAATTGGACGCAGAGTCGATAAAATTCTGATCACAATTTCATCTGGTAAATCCCAAATGCCAGATCCAGGTGTCATATCCTTGGGTGTAATACTTGAAGAAACATTTTTCACATCTTCACCCAAGCAAGGTAAGCTCTTAAAAATCTCATGTAGTTCAAATCCCTTTTCCTTAGATGAATCGGGAATATTAGAATGCAGTTTACATCCAAGAGCATGACAATCAGCTACATCCCATAAACTCTTATTGCTAGTAACTTCATCTTTGCAATAGCCATCCATCATAATTAAATTTCGCTCCGACCAGTCACAACTGCAGGAAATACTTTATTAGTCTCAATTTATGTGCTCAAACAATGTAAACAATAAACTTCACTACTATATAGACTTCAATACTAATTGCATCATCTAATAAGACCATAAATTTGCACTGGTGTTACTGAAAAGACTTCGCCATGTCAAGACCAATATTAGTAAACCCTCAAAGAACTCCATATAATGTGCACGTAATACGATCCTCAACTAGCAAGGTATGTATAAATTTGAAGCTCAAAAGAACTCAAAATCAAGAAATTAACAACATTCTTCAAACATCAGTAAGGAATTCTGGAGCTTAGCACGGATAGTTATTACGACTTAACTCAGACAAAAGATCACAACGTAATATAACTAATAAGATAACTATCTAGTTGCCGCATGATTTTCAGAGTTATAAAATTTAACAAAGTACACGATATACAGAAGAGAAACCAATAGTGCAATTGTGATTTCTCTTTGCTTTGTCAACACATCATCAATCTGATTTTTTATTATTATTTTAAATGAAAATTTTATGATTAAACTAGTTTGAGTATACAACTGTCCCGTAAGGTGGCAATAAAAGCTCCATCAAATCACAATTTGGGATGTTGCACAACAATGTATCACGAAAACAGTAACAACTTTTACTGTATTGTATAATATTATTCAACAAAATTGCAAATAAGTACGAGTATTACTATATAGAAACAAATGCTTTAAAACAACCTCAAATGGCGGAACAGAGAAGCAGCGGTGGTAGAAGACCTAGGAAACTGCCAACCAGACCACAACGCAACAGGAAGATATACATCCACCAATACCGCAACCCGAAATTGGTTATCACTAATTGAAGTTCCAACAACAGTTGCACCAATTTTCAAGCATTTCTGATTAACCAACGTCTTTAATTGATGAATAACACTCACTGTTCCATTTCCATGAAAAATATTCTTTACTGTCTTACGACTCTTCCCATTCTTAACCTTCTTCTTTTTCTTCATTACTGGTGACTCCTTTGAACTTGAGTTAGCATCACCATTGCTGTAGCCGGCGTCGGAGATAGATTTGAGAAAGAGGCCGGAATCGGTTTTGAAACCAACGTGGGATCCATCAGTGCAGATGTGGAGAATAGTGCCGAATTCTAGGGTTTTGGCATTAGAATGAATAGAGGAAACAACTGTTGTGAGGTAACCGCATAATTTGTAATCAGGAAGTGGAACTAAGGAAGCGAATTTCTCTTCTTCCTTCCTCATTTCCTAATAATTGAACTTACATATGAATTTCTCAATAGAAATTAGGGATTGTGAAGAGGATAAAAATTAAAAAATTGAACTTACAATTGAATTTGAAAGCTTCAATTTGTGTTTGCCTAAAATTGCTTAATATGAAAGTTCGAAACTTCGAACAAAAGACTGACTTTAGGTGCTTCTTGAACCAATCTTCCTAATTCAATGGAAGCATTAAAATCACAAATCAAAATGAATAAAAAAGAACCTGATGGAGTATGAAAACAAATTGATAACGTTAGCCACAAAAGACAAACGAGAAATCTAAGAATGAACACCAATGGTAAAAAATCGAAAGAAGAATGCGTCGAAATACACGATCGATCGCAATTAGGGTTTCGTGCGAGAAAGTTCAACGATTTTGAAGATTGATAAATTTGACGAGGATGAGAAGTTTGAGCGAGAGTGAGAACCAGAGATATTGGTTACAACTTAAAACAGAGAGGGGAGAGAGAAAGTTGATTTTAGGATTTGAGAAGAAGAATGAGGAGGTGAAAGTAAGAGACAATTTAAGACCGCGATTTATAGTTATACTCCCTCGTTCCCGAGTTAGTCGAGACCAAAAACGTTAAAAAATTGTTAAAAAAAAGTTAGTGGAAAGATATAGAATTAGGGTTAAGAAAATCATCATACAAATTAATTATTTTAGTATCATTGTAATAAAAAACTTGGAAAATTATGAGTGTTAATTTTTAAGAAAATTTGTCAAAATTCACTTATTGACTAAAGACTAATGATATGGCAGTTGATCTTGAAAAATATATCTACTATTGAAGTATCTTTTGACTAACATTTATTTAACATAGTTAATTTGAGTAAATTAAAGAATATAATATACTGCTTAATATACTGTTGAAAAATTTTAAAATTACAAAGTTGATTCATACATATAACGGTCAAAATTGAGTGTTTTTACTGCATAATGTTTCTAGTTTTTTTAATATCCTATGTTTATATGTGTCGATGTTAAAAAAAACTTGTACATTGCACGGGGTTCTACACTAGTAAATAAATAAAATGGTAGTTTGATAGGATATTATTATGTGACATGTGTAATTCTTTTAGGAAAAATTGTCGGAAATAATCTAATCGATTGACGAACCGCTGTGAATAATCCGAACTATCGATATTTATGAATAATCCTACCTTTCCACTTTGTTTGCTCGTGGCACCCACTTTTATTATTCTTTAACGGGCTACTACAGGTAGCATGTCATATATCCTCATCAATTTCTTTATGCCATTTTCAACTACATTTCAAAACCTCTCACCATTTTCAACCCACTGTAATTTTCACCATCTTCATCAAAATATTCTATTCTTTCTCTCACCATCCTCTCAACGGCTGTTGTCTCCATACTCCATTGTCGAAATTCTTATAGAGTCCACCACCATCTGCAATTCTCCCCTAAATTAGGGTTTTTTTCGAGCAGGGGTCACCAAAGTTGTTAAAATCGATTCTACTTAGAATCGTTTAGAGAGGTGAAATCAAATCGATAGAATCGAATCGTAGAATTGTACGATTCTACAAATAAACTTAACAATATTAAAATGTCTAGTTTCTTATCATTATTATCCAATTTAAAAGTTTAAATTTATAAATTAAAGTTTCTTTGACTTTATTTTTAAGAATATAACGAAAACTTTTCAATAATTAGTTTAAATCTTCATACCAATTAAGAAATTTGTTTTTCTAAAAGTTTTCATGATGGAAAATTTGAAATTTATGTGTATATATGAAAGAGATTGGTAAAATAAGGTACATAAGAAAAATCAAAAATAATTCATACTATATTAGTAAAATCGTATTATTAAATCGTAGAACGTAGAATCGTGTTATGATTCTACCTCTAAAAATTTTATTCCAACTAGAATAGTAAGATTCTACAACTTTAAGATTCTAACTACAATTCAAATCGCTCGCTTATTTTTGGATCGTAAAATCGTAGAATCGTAGATTAGAATCGCGATTTTAACAACCATGGGGGTCACGATTTGGGGCGGTTGTTGTGCGTGGGTGGGTTTTTTTCGAAGCATTTGTGCAATTCTCCATCCAAATGGTAAGTTAATTCTCTTTAATCTTTGATACTTCAATGTTTTCATTGTTCATATATATATATATATATATATATATATATATATATATATATATATATATATATATATATATATATATATATATATATATATATATATATATATATATATATATATATATATATATATATATATATATATATATATATATATATATATATATATATATATATATATATATATATATATATATATATATATATATATATATATATATATATATACATACATATATATATATATATATACATATATATATATATATACATATATATATATATATATATATATATATATATATATATACATATATACATATATATACATATATATACATATATACATATATATACATATATATATATATACATATATATATATATATACATATATATATATATATATATATATATATATATATATATATATATATATATATATATATATATATATATATATATATATATATATATATATATATATATATATATATATATATATATATATATATACTACCTCCGTTTATTATTATGTGCAACTTTTGGGGGTTGCACATTTACCAATGCAAAAGATTGTAGGGGGAAATTAGAAAAAGTAGGTATATGTAATTAAGGAAAAGGTGGAGAGAGAAAATAGAGGGTTTGGTATTAAAAGGACTATTTTTTCCCTCCAATTTTCCCACCAAAAATTCAAAATTCACAATTTTTAAAAATTGGCACCAATTTTATGAAATTCATACCAAATTCATCATTAAACAAGTTTAACAAACTTATAAAAACAACCCATACATAACTTAACATTGTTTTTCAAAAACCACCAAATCTTACAAATTTAATTCCCATTAGCCCCAAAAAAAAAAAAAAAAACCAGCAGCTTCATTATCAACATCCGCATCTTCTTCACCCCAAAAAAAAACCTTCTTCATTTGTACATAGGGCAGCTTCTTGACCCAAAAAAAAACCAGCAGCCCCTTAGGTTGAACATACTGCATCAGAAACAAGAAACAAGGCACATGGAAGAAGAAGATTTTTTAAATGTAGATCAATTAATAGCACTGGAAGCAGTGGTTGCATTTTACTATGATGATCAAGATCAAGCGTATGAATCATTCACCGAAAATATGCAACAACATAATGAAGCAACACAAAACAGAGAGGGAGGGATTGATCATGGTAGTAGGAAACAGCTTACTTTGCAAAAAAAAAAAAGGGAGATTGTAGATGCAATTCTTGTGAAAATGCAAAATGGCAAGTTACCTAATGGAGTCATGACAAAATTAGCAACACAATTTGGTGTAAGAGCTGTTCATGGGCGGGCTACCCGCCAGGCCCGGCCCGCCCGACTCGAAAAACGGGCGGGTGCGGGTAGCATTTTTAAAAAAAATTTAAAGTTTGGGCGGGTAATACCCGCCCGCCAAGATAAATGGGCGGGTAGCGACAATAAAAAAATACCCGCGGGTATACCCGCCCGCCCGCTTATTTTAATATATTAATAATTTAATATTTTTTTATGAAAAGTAATATATTAATATTAAGGATTTATCAACTTTGGGCTTTTAAAGTAAGTCCAATAAGGACTCCACTAGTCCATTCCATGGCACTTCTCCAAGTATCCAGAAACTTCATTTTAGATTTCCTAGGGTTAGATTTTCATTTTAGTCTTTAGAGAATAGAGTAGTGCACTGCGGCGCCTTCTCTCAACTTCTCACAAGTATCTCGGCAGTCGGCACTTCTCCACTCCAAGTATCCAGAAACTTCACAACTTCTAGTCTTCTTCTCACAACTTCACGACTCTTCAACTGTGGTATTTTCATTTTTGTTCTTAAATCTCTATTTATTTTTTTTGGTTTTTTTCGAAATTAGGGATTTTGTCTTTGATTCTATATTTGGATTGTGATGTTCATATATTCATTTGTTTGATTTGTGAATTGTGATTATTGAATGTGTTGAGTGTTTAGAAATTAGGTTTGATTCTATATTCGAAATTAGGTATCTTTGATTCTATATTCGAAATTAGGTATTTTTAGTTAAAAATATAGAGGTACTGACTACTGAGGAAGAAGACTAGAGTAAAACATATGGCATTTGAGTGTTTAGAAGACTAGAGTAAAGGTACTGACTACTGTGGAAGAAGACTAGAGTATTTGAGTGTTTAGAAATTAGGTATTCGAAATTGTGATTATTTTTTTTGGTTTTTTTCGAAATTAGGTATTTGAGTGTTTAGAAATTAGGTATTCGAAATTAGGTATCTTCAGATTACAATGGCGTCATATGATTTTTAGTTAAAAATATAGAGGGGTTATAGATCTTACTAACTCTCTTGATGTTTTCAAAATGATTTTTTTTGCAGAGTAAAACATATGGCATCACCATCAGGTTGTTCTAACTCTCCTGTTGACTTGGATTCAACTGCTAACAATACTGAGGAAGACTCAATTCCAAACGATGACAATGCACAAGCTATCAACAATCAAGGTAGAAAATTAAAATCACTTGTTTGGCAACATATGAAAAGAGATACTTTAATAGATGGGAGTGTTCAAGCTACTTGTAAATATTGTGATTTAAAGTTCAATGCTAGTCATAGTAGTGGTACATCACATCTTAAAAGACATATTGATAAATGTCCTAAAAGAATGAATCGTGACCTTAAGAATTTATTGCTTGGTCGTTCTCCATTAAGTGGTGATAGTAGTATGTCTTTGAAAAATCCAGTCATTAATTATGAGGAAGTTCGTAAAGGCATTTCTGTTTTTATTGTTGGTGGAGCTCATGCTTTTTCTACTTGTGAGGAACCTGGTTTTAAATACATGGTTTCTCAAATGTGTCCTCAATTTTCATGCATTAGTAGACATACTTTGAAGAGAGATATCTTTAGGCATTATAATGATGAAAAAGTGATTATTAATGGATGAATTAAAAAAAGCTCCTGGTAGAATTTGTCTCACAACAGATAATTGGAGAAGTGAACATACAGATGACGAGTATATGTGTATTACTGCACATTGGGTTGATGCTAATTGGAAATTGCAAAAAAGAATAATAAAGTTTGCGGCATTAACACCTCCATTTGATGGAATTTCTTTAGCCGATGAGGTAGCTTTGTGCTTAAGTGAATGGAAAATTGACCATAAGGTTCTTAGTTTCACTGTTGACAATGCGAGTTATAATGATTGTATGATTAGTTCTTTGAAAAATCATCTCGATAGAAAAAATGGCTTGTATTTTAATGGTCAGTTCTTTCATTTGAGATGTGGTTGTCATATTATTAATCTTGTTGTGCAAGCTGGATTGAAATCCATAGATGGCGTTGTTGCAAAAATTAAAAAGGTTGTTAAACACTATAAGCACTCAATTCCTAAGAAGAAAAAATTTTACAGGGTTGCCGAAACAAGTTTTGGTATTAAGACAACAAAAAAGTTACGTGGGGATAACAATATCTGGTGGAATTCAACATTTCTTATGCTTGATCGTTATATATTTTTTAGAGATGTCATTGATCATTTAGTTAGTCGGGATAAGGACCTTAGTGCGTTTGCTCTTTCAAAGGAAGAATGGGATAAAGTTATAGAGTTACATGGGTTCTTGAAAGTCTTTTATGATGTGACAAGTTTATTTTCAGCTTCTAAAACTCCTACTTCAAATCTGTATTTTGATGGTGTGTGGAAGATTCATAGAAAATTGATAGAAATAATGGATGGTGACAATTCTAGTTGTGGCTTAGCTGCTATGATTAAGGATATGAAAGCAAAATTTGACAAGTATTGGTCTGATTATAATGTTATATTATCATTAGCTGCAGTTTTGGATCCTCGATTCAAGTTAGATAGAGTTGAATATTGTTATCAGAAGTTGTACGGAGAATCGTATGCTAGGGAGAAAGTTGAGCTTGTAAAGAGCACTTTATTTTGTTTATTTGATGAATATAGAGATCAGATTTGTGTTGCAAGTTCCCCTAATTTGGCCACTAGTGGCACTGCTCGCTTTCCAAGTGTAGTGAGTTGTGTGGCGGATCAAACTCAAATGGAAGAGGATCTAGATTACAAAGTATTTTTAAGTAAAAAGAGGAAGGTAGATGATGAAAAGACAGAATTAGAGTTGTATTTGGAGGAGAAAACTCTTGACTTCTCATCAAATTTTGATGTTTTAGCATATTGGAGTAGGAGAGTGGATAGATATCCACACCTTGCATGTTTGGCTCGTGATATTTTAGCTATGCCTATTTCTACCGTTCCTTCGGAATCCGCTTTTAGTATGGGGAAAAAGTTGATAAATCCTTGGAGAGCATCTTTAGGACAAAAGACAATTGAGGTGCTAGCTTGCTATGAAGATTGGTTGCGTTCAAAAAACCTTAAAATAGGTAAATATTTTTTCTTATTGTTTATTATTATTATTATTATTATTATTATTATTATTATTATTATTATTATTATTATTATTATTTTTATTATTATTATTATTATTATTATTATTATTATTATTATTATTATTATTATTATTATTATTATTATTATTATTATTATTTTTAATGTGTGGATACTTTCTCAAGGTACATCGAATATGTTTAATTATGGTGAGCCGTGTTTCGAAGAAGATGAAGAGGAGGATGAAGATGAAGATTGTGTTACCATTGACTAAGTGTTTTGAGACTTTTAAGTATTTTAATATATATGTAATTTGATTAGTTTGAGACGTTTTATGTATTTGTAGTATTTTGAACTATGTATTGTATTTTGAATTATGTATTTTGAACTATGTATTGTATTTTAATTATTATTAAAACTTAATACCCGCGGCGCCTGCGGCACCCGCCCGCTTTAAAAATGGGCGGGTAGCGACAAAAAAATATGCCCGCAATCGCGGGCGGGCATTTGAAATTTTCTGCCCGCGGGTAGATTTTGTAGCAACTACCCGCCCCGCTACCCGCGCCCGCCCGCCCATGAACAGCTCTAAGTGTACACAAGTCAACAATCACAAGAATATGGGCTGACATTAAAAAACAGTTGACAATAGGCAATACAATTGATGTGAGGAGTAAGAAGTTTGGGAGGGTAGGTCGTAAGCAACTGAATTTATCATATGCACTACTTCAGTCAATTCCACTCCATCTTAGGCAGACAGAAAGATCGTATGCGGCTGCGTTGAAAATTGGTCATGTTACTCTACACAACCTCAAGAATAGGGGAAGGATACGAACCTATACATGTAGCAGTAAGCCTGCACTGTCAGCATCACACAAGATTGCTAGACTTAAATGGGTGCTGTCACATATAAATCCAAGCACAGCAAATGAGGACCCCACCTTTGTTAGTATGAACAATGTCATACACATAGATGAGAAATGGTTCTATCTCAGTCCTGACAAGAGAAGGATGTATCTCTTACCAGATGAAGAAGATCCATACATGGCACAACAATCAAAAAGATTCAAGTTAAAAGCTATGTTTATGGCTGTAATTAGGAAGCCATTGTATGACAACAATGGGGGACTCATTCATGATGGGAAGTATGAGATTTTCCCATTTACTGTTAAAGAGATGGCCTAAAAATCAAGCAAAAACAGAGCAGCAGGAACTTTGGTCACCAAGGCACTCCAAAATGTAAATAGAGATGTTATTAGAGAGATGCTACTAACAAAGGTCATCCCATGTATTCAAACAAAATGGCCACCATCCCTCCCCAAAAATGTGGTCATACAATGGGACAATGCAAGGCCTCATCAAGTCCCACAAGATGAAGTGTTTAGGTCAGCACTTAATGCACACGAGTTCAATATTGAACTTGTATTCCAACCACCACAATCACCTGATCTAAATGTGTTGGATCTAGGCTTGTTCAGGTCCATTCAATCATTGCAATATCAATCTTTCCCTAAGGACTTAGATGATCTTGTTGCAAAGGTGACTGAATGTTATAACACTTTCAAACCAGAAGTTAACAAGTTCATATGGGTGACATTACAAAAATGCATGATCAAAATTCTCACGGTACAAGGTGGAAACAACTACAAAATACCTCATATGAATAAGAACAGCGCACAACATTTGGGAATTCTACCAACTCAAGTAACAGTTTTGAGGGACTTAGTTGTGGACACTGTGGCGTACCTAGACAATATGTTTAGGCCAGCTAGTCAGGTTGAAGAAAATGAAATAGCTACAGAGGACACTCAAGTGGATGCAGATTAGGGGGTACAAGAAACAAGGGCACACAAAGAAACATTGACTGCCACACTTAACCATTTAGTTAGATGTGTTTTTGTCTTTTTTTGTTGAGCTAAAAGAATATATGCATGAATAGATGGTTAGGTGTCTTTTGTTTATTTTGATGATGAAAAATGTAAGGCAGTCAAATGTTTATGTGTATGATGAAAAATGTTAATGTAATGAAAAATGTTAAGGCAGCCAAGTAATCCATCAGTAGAGTAATTCACATTGTTGAATACAACACCACATAATAGAGGTACCTCACCAACATTAATTGGGAGCAAAACTCTACTATGAAGTGACATTCAATGGAGTCCCTTCATCATTTGGATATTAATAAAGCACAAACAACATCAGTAAACCAGCCAACAACATGGGGACTACTCAGTAAACCAGAAACATCAGTAAACCAGCCAACAAAAAACAACAAAACCAACAAACCTTCAAAATAGTCGACAAACCAGAAAAAAAAATAAAAACCAACCAAAAAAAACCAGCAAACAATGAACGGTTAGGGTTTGGATGTTTTACGCAAATTTTCACTTGGAGGGTTGAACCTTATGGTTCATCCGCCTCTCTTTATCATCCACCTCGTCATCTGACGACAGAACAACCCACTCAGGAGGAGGAACATCAGGTAAACCACGAATCCTCCGCAGGGCAATCCTCCCCGCCTTCCTGCTCAGCCGGATTTTCTTTTGTGGTGTTTGGGTGGACGATGTTGCCTTCTCCAAATTTTCAGGGGGTACATCTAAAACCTCAGGCTTCTTTTCCTTAATCTGGACAACTTGATCCAAAGAACGACCAGATCCTTCCTCATCCATGCTCTGTAACACTTTCCCCAAAGCATCGTATGTTCGTTGGGTACAGTAGTTCAACGCCGCATTAAATTCGTAGAAATCACGAGGAAACGGCATACCTTCTTCAAGATCTAGTATCAGACACTTTATAAAGTTTTCTTCCCCTTCGTCTTCGGTGGCCAAAAAAGCATCTAAAAGTGGATCCATGTTAATCATGGTGGAAATGGGACTCCGATTTTCAAGAGGAAGGAGGAAGATGAAGGAAGATGGTAGAAGATGGAGGAATCAGATGAAAGAGAAGGACAAATAGGAAAGAGTGAAAAACCGTTCGGTTTTTCACTTAAATGGAGTCTCATCTCCATTAATTTCTGGTGGTTGGGACTCCTCACATTAAATGAACACTTGATTTGAGATTGTAGATGCATTTATGGATGGAAGATGAAGAAGCAGTTATTGATGGAAGATGAAAAACATGAACCCTAGTTTTTACTCAAAAAGAACCCAACCATCTTAATTGTTGGTGGTTGGGAAATTAATGATTAGAGTAGATGAGGGTTTTTTTGGAGGGAGTAATTATAAAAGAGTAATTTTAATTAATAATGATAATTTAGATTATGAAAATAATAAGTCAAAAAGTTAAAAATTAGATTTGTTAATTGGGGGTAAAATTATAATTTTATTAGTTATTTTTTACTAAATAAGGAAAGAAAAAAATGAGTTGCACATAATTTTTAGCGGCCCAAAATGGCAAAAGTTGCAGATAAATATAAACGGAGGTAGTATATATATATATATATATATATATATATATATATATATATATATATATATATATATATATATATATATATATATATATATATATATATATATATATATATATATATATATATATATATATCTTCGTACTAAGAAATTAGTACATTGCATAGGGTTTTATACTAGTATTTTTGTGAAGTTAACAGAAAACACATAGGGACCATAATGAATGTACAAATGTTAAATGGAAAATATGCAGGGACCGATGAGGATGCATAAAGTTACTTTTGTCCAAAATTTGTAATATAAATAAAAAGATTATTTATGAAACAACAAATGGAACATCGAAAATGACAAATGGGTACTTCTTTAAAGAACAGAGGGGGGTAGAAGAATATAATAGACCGATGACATTGGTTTTCGCTAGATTATTTTTTTAATCTCGTTTTTAAACCCCCTGTATTATGAAACTGTTTCACCATGAGACGGGTCTATATATAAGGCCCATTAGTAAAAAGATACAAAAAAGAGAAAACTATGAAAACTAAATTTCCACTTGTACAAAAAGCGTTTTTTAAATAATTTGGACTAACCCAATTAAAATCATTTCACTGAGACGGACGCAATAGAAACTAGTGAAAGAAATTAGACTAATACATTGAGAATAAGCGTTTTTAAAATAATTTGGACTAACCCAATTAAAATCATTTCACTGAGACGGACGCAATAGAAATTAGTGAAAGAAATTAGACTAATACATTGAGAATTTGAGACGGGAAAGTATATGCAAAAATTGTTGTGAGAGGCGGTTTCTCGGAGTGACGCATTAGATATATGAGCTAAATAGCCTAATTAATACAAATTAAAGAGAAAGAAGGAGTACTCCAATTCTTGTGAGATCTCTAATTGGACCGATGCATAAAAAAAACGTAAAGTAAGATTAGACATTTAACATTGATGGGTTGAGAGACAGTCACTCAAGAGACGGACTGATAAGAATATCAACTCGTCTTGTATGAGATGATCTCATATATTAGCCTATTCTTCAATTGATTACTTTAAGATTGTAAGTGATCGTTTCAAGGTTATAAGTAATCACTCAAAAACGTCAATAGTAAATGATTATTTTAAAATTATAAGTGATCACTTTAAGACAAAAATTGTGTACTGGGCTAGCCCAATAGAAATGGTCTAGCTGTGAGTACATATGGCATTGGGCCTGGTGTCGATAAGTTAGCTCAATGCATATGGCATTGAGAGACCGCTCCATCATATATTTTTAAAATATCATAAGTACTAGGTAAATACCCGTGCTAAGCACGGAATTATAAGAATTTTTGGAAAAACATATGAGAAAAAAATTGATTATTAAAGACTATTGTAAAAGTGGAAAGAAGCATTAATGAAAAAACATATGAGCCAAAATCAAAATATGGGTTAAATTAATCAAGAAAATCAATGGAATATAAATATTTAAAAAATTACCTAAAATAACTTAAATGGATTTAGGCGGGAAAATAACTCTTAAAATTGTGACACTTGTCACATTTTTCTATTGCTTTAGTAGAATTTATGATGCATTAAGAATGATGTAAGTAGATATTTAAATATTAAAAGTAGGCATTAAGATGACGATAAGTAAACATTAAGAATAATGTAAATAGACATTAAAAAATATGATAAGCACAAAATCTCACAAGAGACGGTCTATAGGATAGACCACGAATATATTATTATAATATCAATTATATTATGTTATAATCCTAAATGTAATATCAATTATATTATGTTATAATTCTAAATATAAGGTATTATAACCTCGAATATACTATTCTATAACCCCAAATATAAGTTATTATAACCCCAAATAATTTATTATAACCCTAAATATACTATGTTATATTTCGGACTGGGCTTCATGGATTCCGTCTATAGAATAGACCGTCTCCCATGAGACTTACTGTATGATAAGTAGACATTAATCTTTAATGGCTGAACTTACATATATTGTCAAAAAGACGGTCTTTCCTTGCGAACCAAGTGCTCTTCTATCATAAAAATCGTATTAAAAGCCCTAAAAGCTGTGTTACATCAACGACGAAACCAAGTGCCCTTCGAACTTCATAGTTGAAACTAAAAGAGAAGAAGACGTTGCTGAGAATCTCAACGAATGGCCAAAGATAGCTGTCTTGCTAGAGTCGGTGCTGGCGTTGCTGTGGGTGGTGCAGTCGGAGGTGCCGTTGGTACGTTTCTCTCTTTCTCCCTCACACCTCTTAAAACCCTAGCTCTATCCTCCAATCGTTTATTTCCCCATTTTTTGTTGTTGATACTATTTTATGCTTGTTTTTGGAGTTTCCATGATTTTTTTATGGAGATGTTGATTCTCTAATTATCTTTTAGTATTGCTTAATGTATTCTGAGAATGGAGGTATATTTATCTGTGTTAAGCTAATTCTCAATATGTGAGATAAAGGGTTTTATTAATTGAATAATCAAAATTGGGACTTTAATTGGATAATATTGGTTGTGTCTTTCAGTTTTAATATGTCAATGATTTAATTCGAAGAATACGAAACTGTATAAGATTGCAAATTTTTATGTGAATCATTGCCTTGTATAGGGAGATGTGCATTGACTTTGTGGTTTTCTGAAATTGGAATATTATTTTTGATTAGTGCCAGAAAGAATTAGCAGGGGAAAGAGTTAGCATTCGTAAAACTTGAACAACATAGGAGATGTTTGTATGGAAAACTGGATTTTTGGTTTGTAAAACTTTTCCTTGAGCTATATTTCACATCTTTTAGGTACCTTTTGATGTCTTGAAATTTTGTTAAGGAGATACGAAGAGTACTTAATTTTAGCGCGGCACAAAGTGATCAGATAGCGAGAGTTTTGGAATATGTTTGACTGAAAAGCAATACTCAATTTTTATATCTTTTAATCCATTTGATAACATCTTTGTATAGGTTTAACGTCCTTTGTGATTAAATCATCCATGTGTCCAATTAATTGAAACGTACTTAACAATTAAGATTAACTTGCCACTTAGTGAAACATACTTAACAATTTATGTTAAGTGTTGATGTCCTTTGGGATTAAATCATCTATGTGTCCAATTAATTGAAGATGTAACACTTGCAACATTTAGGCTCTCCTTTTTTAAAGTAATCCCTTGGATCATTTTCTTATTTCCTTCCAAACATAAGGAGATTTAACCTCATTGTATGTAAGACATGAAGTTGTCAAACATGAGTTTTTACCAAGGAAGTTGTCGAACATGTTTTTTGATAAAGGAAGTTGTCAAACATTAGATTTAGGTACCTTTGTGGTGTTGCCTTGCTTAAATGAAGTCCTTTTCAAATGTATTTAATAGGATTCTTGCTAAAAGCTTTTGTGAAACAAATTCGACGTAGTTCAATGTTTAGACGTAGGTGAAACTATGGCCTCATTCTAATATTACTCTGCCAAAGACTATTGCAATATGTCTTAACTTTTCATCATACCCTTGTAGGTCTTTGTCAATGCTCCTTTACAAAGTAGTTATGTCAACTTGAACAAAGGAATCTCAAAATGATAATTCATAGCCATTCATGCTTCCTTGAGCTAAACTAATGAAATAAATTTGGGTAATAGAAGTTTGCTTCTTGAATCATCAAGACATCACACTTTTCTCATAAAGGGAAATCCAACCAATATGTATGTAAATACCTTGCAACTTGCATCATGTAAATTTTGGTCGCTAACTTGCACAACACTTTGGCAGTTACACCTTGATCCCAACTCCTAAGTTCTTGCATACTTTTTTATACACTGACTGGCAGTCTATTATGTAACTAATTTTTATTTTTATATAGTTTAGTATTCTTCATAGATATGATTATAAAACATAAACATGTTCTTTTTATGATTCATGTGTTTGGTGTCTTTGGTACTATATTGATTGTATTATGTGCAGGTGCTGTTTATGGGACTTTTGAAGCTGTCCGAAGCAAGGTATATTATATTTAACTCTGTTTTCAGGCTTTAAATATCTTTGTATAAGTGACAGACCGACTGTCATGGTTTTAAGAACTTAGTATGATAATTCATACTTCTAATCTCTTACATGTTAATCGTTTATCTTAGTTTTTAAATTTTACTTTACTTTTGCTCACTGTTACCTAGTTTGTGCTTTGCTTGGTTAGAGATGGGGGCTATAATTTTTTTTCTTCTGTGAAGTATATTGTTATAAAAAGTGTACTTTTATATCATTTAATGTGTTTCACTTGGAACTTTAGATCTTAGACTTTTATCTGTGGAGGATTTAGTGTATTAGGTCGGCCATGGAGATGCAGAGACCTTTGGACAGTTGGGCCGTCACTTGTCTTAATATGTTTTAAACCTAAAAATCTATCATCAATGTAAATTATTTACCCATATTCCTAAATTCTATGGTTCATTAAAAAAAGAGAATCATTTGACTAACAAATTTGTTGGAGTGAATAGAGTTAGAGCCTTAGAGGTGATTACTTTTTTTAATTTTTTTATTGCGTTATACTCTTGTCTTTCTCTCTTTGTGAGTTGGGATCAGTTGTTGGGTATACTCGATTAGAGTTCAAGATTTCCTTTTTTCTTTGATGTATGTATGTAAGGAAGCCACGGAAGAGGAACAAATGAAGAAGATGAGGATGTGGATGTGGGTAATGAATGTATTGATTGTAATAGAAACTAATTTCTATGAAACATTTGGGCTTGCTCAATTCCTAAATAATGGCTTCACTATTTGTATTGGTAAACTAATGTCTTAAAAATCCAAACAATTGTCTGGATTAATAAAACTAGAGTTCCTAAATATCGAAATATGCAGTGCTGTTCATCAGTGTAGCAAGCTCAACTCAGCATGATGTTTGGCTTAAGGTCTCCACGTTTTCTCCTTGATGCTAGTTTTCTCTTTTTGAAATAATTCGTGACTAGTAATAGTAGCTTTTTGTGATGAACAGAGTGCGGCATGACTGCATGTTAACTACAATAGCTTCTGTGCAAAATTGGTGGATTATGATAAAAGCAGAAATCTATATGGAATGATAGTTATATGTTATAGCTAATTCATGTTAATGTAAACAATTTAATCTAAACAATTACGATAATGAGATAGTAGCTAACAAGTTTTTGAGAGGCTTGCACTTTCAAAAATGAGTTAGGAACTCAATACAAATATGTCCGTTCTCTTTTCCTCCTCCATATATGTATTACGTTCCACTCTTAAATTATTCTTCAAGCCAACTAATTGACTAGATAATCCTTATAATGCCCCCTAAATGTCATGCATTACAAATTGTTGATGTTGGAAGCATTTGAGAATAAGATAATACTGAAACTGTCAGGTCATTGGAGGATTTAACTGATTTGTGAGATGTGAATGTTGAAATCTAATCTCATGTGAGAAAGTTTTGGTTGTTTGCGACATTTTTGGTATATACTCATATAAATGGGATTTTCACTATACATATTTAAGTTTGGGGATTAGCCATGGTTTAGTAATTTGAGAGTGCTTAAATTTATACCTTGGTTAGCATTTAGCAGGATCCAAGTTTAAGTGTTATCATTCTCCACTTATTTATTTATTTATTTTTTTTGGAAATTGTCGATGAAAAGTCTTTGCCTAGAGATGTAGAATAGTGAAGTCAAATATCTTTGAGGAATGCTTCATTGAGTCTAAAACTTTGGTTATGGATATTATAGACATTGTTACCAGGAAGATGTTCGGTTTGGAACGGGGAATGGGAACGATTGGATATGAGATTACACTACACATAAAAAAACTTATTTGAAAACAAAATCGAATCAATTATTTTTTTGTTATAATAAATTGTTTTTAAGTGAATTTTTTTAGCTTTCCAGGTTTCATCTTTTTTTTTTTCTTAAATTTTTAAATGAAGGCCACCTTGAGCGATTTGGGTTGCGTTTTGTGGTGATGGGGGAGGACGTTCCCCTCTTCCCGGATCGCGGAACGTGGCTATGTTCCATGTTCCATGTTCCATGTTCCATGTATCTATGATTATAGGATAGGTAAATTTTATTATATTGGTGTAAACATGTACTGGTCTGGAAGTGACTCTGACTAGTTCAATGTCAGCGCATCTAAAATTATAAAAGGCAGAGAGTTCATTGTAATTCTTGCTCCCTTATGCAGTTAGCTGAAAAAAATGTTCTACTTCACTATAGAAAATTACTTTAAAAACGATTGGCTATTGAATAGAATAGACGCTGTGTAGTGCAAGTGTGCAACATTTTGAATCTGTCTTGTGTCTCCTATATTCTTCATATTCTTTTTTTGAAGTATCGATCTCTTGGCCCAGCTGCTGATAGTTTAGTGTATGTTACTTTTCAAGGCCTAGTAAATTTTGCTTTTGCTAGAAGTTCCTTCAGCATTGTATCAAATGTGGACATCAGGTCCTTGAACAAGTTGAAGCAACTTTCTATGCGTAAGTGGCAAGTGGAAACACATACTACTGTTTTGACGGTTAAGTTTGATCACTGAAAGCTAAAAGAGAAAGTGTTTTGGATAAATTGCATGCAAGCTGTGTTAACTGTGGTGCTTTTTGTGTTTAAAATTATTGTTAAGGAAGTCAAAATCTAAAAAACAAGTGATTGTACTTGGTTCCTATTGTTTTATGAAATGGATCAGCTATTTATTGGCCCATTTCTCCAATATCCTCCAATTGTGATTCATTTCGAAGCAATTTATAGCTCCATTTGTTATTCGAAGCTGGAACTGAAAATTTATGATGGCAATAATGGGAGAATGCTTTGTGTGTGTGGGTGGGTGGGGGATGCACTTGTAGTGGATCATTCTGGAGAATGAAGGGGAATTTATCAACTGTTGGGTAAAATGTGGGGTGAAATAACTCGTTTGCTTGTGTTCTGCAACAAAATCAGAGTCTTTGAATACTTCATGGCAGTTGATGTAGGAAGCTCGTTTCTGTTGTGAGGAATCCTAACTTTGATATGATTGATTTACATTTTGCGTAGGAAAAAAGTGTGGGTAATTGTGAAACATACTCCTTATGTACCTTTTAGTCATTATAATGTTTTATGAATTTGTAATTGGGCGGAGATGAAGCAAGAGAAACTTTTGGTTGGAGACAGACAAAGGGTTAGTTGTGATGAAGGATTTTAAGTGGAATTAAAATGCCATTTGAAAAAATATTTGGGATGTGCTATGTACTTTGAGGTACTGTGAGTTTCAGGTGTGACTTTCAATTGTGGAATGAAGCATGCATCAAGTTGGGTATGTTGGCAGTGTATTTGACCCCTTTTCCTTTTAGGTTAAGAAAAAACACAAATTCTTGTGAGAGACGGTCTCTTTGAGAGACCAATCTCTAATTAGGTCAGCCCGTAAAGGAAAATATAAAGTAAGTTATTTGGTGAGCTTTAAGAATATTGTAAGTAGGCATTTAAGAAGATTGTAAGTAGGCATTGAAGATATTGTAAGTGGACATTAAGGATATGATTAATATGCATTTAAGGATAATGTAAGTAGACAATAGACATTATAAATAGACATTATAGATATTGTAAGTAGGCATTAAAGATACAGTAAGTAAATGTAAATAGGCATTAAGAATACAGTTTGTAGGCATAAAGCTTTAATGAGCTAGGCCTGAGAGATGTCTCTTAAAGAGACGATTTCTCAGGAGACCGGCTGTAAGAAAAAGGGTAGATTTTAGCTGTCGATCTTTCTTGTTAAGTCTATGATTTAAGCTTTCTCTTCAAGTGCCTTTCTTGAAGAAAATTCACGGTTTGTTACTTTTTATTGTACCGTCATAGATGATTTACAACCTCATTCATATTGAAATTACTACGCAGGTTCCAGGGCTATTAAAGATCAGGTTCATTGGCCAAACCACTGTAGGCAGTGCTGCAGTATTCGGTCTCTTTCTTGGTTGCGGAAGCTTAATTCATTGTGGAAAATCATATTGATGTTCATTGTCCAGTTTTCTTTTTGTTTGGTCATGGGTTGTTCCTGGAATTTTCAGGGACAGCATCTCAAAAGATATGCTGTTTGAAAAATGTGATTTTTGCTTTGTTTTGACCCTCTGTACCCTGGGATGTTTGCTGATCATGCAAAAAGAGGGACGCAAAATTGCACAAGGAATAATGCTAAATTAATACTGATGTTCTATGTGTAGTTTTTTTTTTTAATATATTATTGGTAAGGATTTTTCCTGCAACTTTTGAGGAAGCTTCAGAACTAATCTGTTTGAATATGAGTTTTGCTTTACTTTGACCCTTTGTATCCTGGAATATGGTGATCAAGATAAATGGGAAACACAATTACACAAGGAAAGTTCCATTAACCGTTCGTCTAGAGTTGGTTATTCTTATTTTGTTTTGCAGGATAGATATCCGAACTAGGGTTGATAATCGAGTTGGTCCTCTCGGGTGCAATTCAATATTAACTCGACTCGGGATATCGTTATTGCTAAAACTTGTTATTTGAGAATCATGAGTTGATTCACTGTTAAAGGGTTTTTCTTTTTATCCTTATAATAGACCTTTAATTTTTATTCTTTATGCGTGGGAGTAATTTCTTCTCCTTTCTGTAAGAGTTTCGAGCCTTACTCCAAATTGAAAAGAGAGTTGGAGATTCGAAAGATTAATTGCAAAAGTTAATGACATTAATTAAAGAGCAAAAAGTAAGTAATAATAAATTTAAAACATTGACCCATTAATATCCATCCAAACTCGACTTAAAAAATGTTTCAACACAAAATCAATTAGATGTTATTCCCTCCATTTCAGTTTACTTGTCCTATTTTTTTTTTTTGGCAAATTTCATACTACTTTCTTTTTGGCTAACCTTTTTTTACCTAAATACCCCTATTACTTCACTACCACCTTTACATTTAATTTAATCAATTAAAATACCCAACTATCACCTTTTTAACGGACTCCACTACTACCTTAAAATCCGTGACTAGTCAAATGAAATGGAGGGAGTATTATTATTATTATTATTATTATTGTTGTTGTTGTTGTTGTAAAGGAAACTTACATTTGTTTAGTTTGATACTCAAATCATGTGACAATGTCAATAAAATAAAGGTGAAAAAGGGCAAAGAGTACGACACAATCCCTTACCACACAAACTACCCTTTAGGCTTTAGCATTAGCCTAAACTTGTTTCCAAGAGTCAACCAAATCCACCCAAACCAAGATTTTCTCAAAATTTGACGGAGATTTTCTCAGATTATAAAAGACTTAATATCCTCATAAATCAACTTCATTAATCAAAACTTGACCCTACACTTTAAATAATACCGACAAATGAAATCCCCAAGATCCTCCTACGTATCCCTTCGGATCTCTTTCTTCCCTACCCAATACTCAATATTTTCTCCATATTCCTATGCAATTCAATCTCTTTTCCCACTATATATAAACCCCTCCAACCATTTCCCCTTTCATCCACATTCATTCATTCATCTAATAAAAAAACAACAAAGAATTCAAAATGGATTCTCAATTTCATGTTCTTGCTGTTGATGATAGCATCATTGATAGAAAACTCATTGAAAGGCTTCTAAAAACTTCATCTTTTCAAGGTATATATATATTTTTACTTTTGTGTGGTAGTCTTTGTTTCGTATGAACCGATCCAATCAAAAGCTTAAGTTAACACGCCATCTCACATGGAGCCCAGAATGCAAAACATGCCCTCTTCATTTATTATACACGTTGGCTCTGATACCATGTTAAAAAATCTACTTAATCAAAAGTTTAAGCTTATCGTATACTTTAAGATTTGGTTTCTTACTTTGTTTCCATTAATCTGATCTGGGTTTTGATTTGTTTTGCAGTTACTGCAGTAGATTCACCAAACAAAGCTCTAGAATTTCTGGGTTTGAAGGGGAATCAAGGGGAAACACATGAATCCTTGTTAAACAAGGTGAATATGATCATTACAGATTACTCTATGCCTGGAATGACTGGGTATGATTTACTGAGGAAAATTAAGGAATCAGAAAGATTGAGGGATATCCCAGTTGTAATTATGTCCTCTGAAAATATTTCTTCAAGAATTAATAAGTGTTTGGCTAATGGAGCTGATGAATTCTTCTTGAAACCTGTTCAATTATCTGATGTTGATAAGCTTAAACCCCATTTGTTGAAGAACAAAGTCAAGGATTTTTGCAAGTTTCAAAAACATAAGAGTTTATTGACTTGGTATTCTGATCCTAAAACTTTATGCCAAAGATGCTGATGTAATTGTATGTCGTCTATAGAAAACTATGATCAGAATCTGTGGAAGAATAAAAAAGCGGCAATCAATACTCATAAAGAAGATGCTGATGTAATTGTATGCTGTCTATAGAAAACTATGATCAGAATCTGTGGAAGAAAAGAAAGAAGCAATACATACTCATAAAGAAGATGGTGATATAATTATTGATCTAAATTACAAGTATTATTATTGTTAGATGTAAATTCTTCATATCAACATAAAAAGTTAGAGGTTTTGAATTGATTTAGATTGTTTGAGAGGAATTTTGTTAATGATGGATCCTCTTTATAGAATGGTAATTGTATATAGGAGTAAATCATAGGTAGACTTAGGTGAATGATTTTTGTAATGACAAATGAATTGTTGTAGTTGATGCAATGTTTGGACATGGATTACTTATGATCTTTTCATTTGGTTAAAAAAAATTTATATTAATAATTTAATTTTCAATCTATTTATCATGAATAATTTTATTGTTGGATTATCTTTTATTAATGTAACCTTGAATTGGGTATGATAACATTGACGGTAAATAGTGATTAATGTTGAATTATAAAACACTAATTTAAATATGAGATTATTTCTAGTGAATAGGTGAAATATTGATTATTAATGTCAATTTTTCTTGTTAAAAATAAAATGTGATTCTGAAATGAATGTTTGACTTGATTGACCACTTGAAATTAAAGAATTAACCCTTTTATTTTTGATTTTATAGGTTCTCGATAAGTCAGTTGCATTGATTATTAGAAAATAAGTGAATCAACAAGCTGTCTTTAAAAAAACCAATACTTAAAATTCACTAAATTTTTATTGAGGTCGTTTCACTATAAAATGACTTTAATTTGGTCAACTCAAAATAATTTTTAAAGCTGCTTCTATACAAAAGTGAAATTAAATTTCATTGTTTTTTTATATTTTGTTAGTAATAGACCTTCTGTATAGACTGGACAATCGTATACAAGAAACGCCGAATAAAATTAGTTTTATTACTTTGGGTTAAAGTTCTACTTTACAATTTACCGAAAAATCCATATAATTTTTGGTTCATATTTATTCTTTAGTACTTCTATAGTAATATTTTTTTCAAAATTTTTTTTTGAATATATTTTTTTTCAAAAGCTTTTGTTGGGTTGTAATAAGCATGATAGTTTTCGAAACCCTTTAAGCGTTTCGAGTTTCGATTAAATAGTACTTTTAGAATTATTTTTTGATAATCCTCCTTCCTCCACCTGTGGACATCACATGGCTATTATAAAACTTATAGTTTTTAGGAAACTAAAAGAATCTAATTGATAATCGCAATCGTGGCCGTCTTATTAAGCATCTTTTCATCTAAGTATGTTTTTTTTATTTTTATTTTTTTTGTTGGTTGCTTCCATTTAACTTTTTAAATACAAAATTGTATAATTAATAATTGGTATAATTATATTATAAACAGTGATTTCGATATCTCATCAAATTTACACGAAAAAACAAAAATATGGATAAATTGAAATTTTTTGAGAAAATGTGAGATGAAAAAATTAGTAAACTGTGTATAAGAAAAATAAAGAAAAATGTAAGTCAGGACGTAAAAGACAATACATTGAATTTAATGGAATGTGAAATTTTATAAAACATAAATTTTTGGTTTAGAATTAGGGTTTACTTTTATTCTCTTAATTGATTTTTCTGAATGAATGATTTTGATTTCGGGTCAAGAACACAGTGTTTGGGTTTTCAATTATGTGTGTTAATTTCCATTAATGAATAAGCTGTCAATATATACAAGCACTAATCTAGGTTTACCACTAATAGCCCTATACAAGATATGGTAACTTCCTAAAATACAAGATATCAAATAATTACAATTATTCTGAGAATATTCAGAATATTCTAACACTCCCCCTCAAGTTGAGTCATCGGATCTTCGATGCCCAACTTGCATAACACATCTTCAAAGAACTGAGTGCCAACAGCCTTGGTGAGAATATCTGCGAGTTGATCTTCTGACTTTACATGAGGAAGATTGATAATGTCGTTTTCGAGCTTCTCCTTAATAAAGTGTCTATCAACCTCTACGTGCTTAGTCCTGTCATGCTGTACTGGATTCTCTGAAATGTTTATTGCAGCCTGATTATCACAATATAGTCTGCAGCTCTGCTTAGGAGGAAAGCCCAAATCTGTCAGTAATTTCCGGAGCCATAGGACTTCTTGAATCCCTTTTGCTACTCCCCTGAATTCAGCCTCTGCACTTGATAGAGCAACGACCTTCTGTTTCTTACTTCTCCATGTCACCAAGTTCCCTCCTACAAGAGTAAAGTACCCAGATGTCGACTTCCTGTCACCTCGATCACCTGCCCAGTCTGCATCTGTAAAAGCCATCAAATCCAAGTGACCATTCTTCTTATACAAGACTCCTTTCCCTGGGTTACCCTTAAGATACCTCAAAATACGATAAACTGCATCCATGTGTTGTACTTGAGGTTTATGCATGAAACGACTCACTACTCCCACTGCATAAGCTATATCAGGGCGAGTGTGGGCCAAGTAAATCAGTTTCCCAACCAATCTCTGGTACTGTTCTCTGTCTGCCAGTTCTCCATCCTCAAGGATCTGCAGCCCATGATTCACCATTATCGGAGTCTCGATCGGTTTACAATCTATCATCCCAGTCTCAGCTAATAAGTCAAGAACATACTTTCTTTGAGATATGAAGATCCCCTTGTTTGATCTAAGGACTTCAATCCCCAAGAAGTATTTCAGCATACCCAGATCTTTCATCTCAAATTCCTGGAACAATTTCCTCTTCAGATTTTCTATCTCAATCCTGTCATCTCCTGTGATTATCATATCATCAACATATATAATTAAACAGGTTATCTTCCCTCCTCTCTTCCTTAGAAAGAGAGTATGATCTGAGTGACTCTGTCTATATCCAAACCGCTTCATAGCTGAAGTAAATCTACCAAACCAAGCTCTAGGAGACTGCTTAAGCCCATACAAAGCTTTCCTCAACCTACATCCTTCTCCTTCACGAAACTCAGCTCTAAAACCTGGTGGAGCCTCCATATAAACCTCCTCCTGTAGCTCTCCATGTAGAAAGGCATTCTTCACATCAAACTGATGAAGAGGCCAATCCCGATTTGCTGCTATACTGAATAACACTCGAATGGTGTCGAGTTTGGCTACTGGTGAGAAAGTCTCTGCATAGTCGATCCCATAAGTCTGAGTATACCCCTTTGCCACAAGTCGAGCTTTGTATCGTTCAATCGAACCATCTGCCTTGTACTTAATTGTGAAGACCCATTTACACCCAACTGTTCTCTTCTTACTCGGCAACTTACAGATCTCCCAAGTACCATTCTTCTTAAGAGCCTTTATCTCCTCTTCCATTGCTTTCTGCCAGTGATCTATACCAAGAGCCTCCTCAACTGTTGCTGGTACGGTATTACTGTATAAAGCTGCCTTAAAAGCCAATGCACTTTCAGACAAGTTCCCTTTGTCTGATCTTTCTACTGGGTATCTCGAACGAACAGCTTCATACTCTGGATCATATCTCCGGGGAGGAACACCTCTTGTGGCCCGAGGAGGAAGAGTATAGGATTTCTCCCCCTGGCTAACACAGATAGGTTCCTCTGTAGTCTCTGCAATCTCAGTATCAACCACACAAGTACCAACAGTATCAACAATATCAAGATTACTAACCTGATGATCAGACAGAACTGGAAGGACGGATACCTCTGGAGATGTCTGAACTTCTGGAGATGGAGTCTCAGCAGCAGTGCCTGATGGTTCTTTAGGGTCAAGCTCGCAAAGAACGGGACTAATCAACCAGCTGAGATCGTCACTAGATATCCTCTCCCCCTGACATCGAGGATGGTAGTAGTAGTCATTCTCCAAGAACTCACAATCCATCGTAGTATGTACTCGTCTAGTCTGAGGATCATAACATCTATACCCCTTCTGTCCTCCTCCATAACCCACAAAGACACACTTTCCTGCCCGAGCCTCAAACTTAGATCGCAAACGCCTAGGATGATGAACAAACACCGTACACCCAAAGATTTTTGGTGGTAGAGAATGTGATGAAGGAAGGGTGGAAAAGGTTTTGAGGGTATCAATGGGGGTGGCATAGGATAGGCTTTTTGTGGGTAGTCGGTTTGTAAGGTAGTTTGCAGTAGCGATAGCTTCAGGCCATAGGTGGGTAGGAACACGGGATTCAAGCATGATGGAACGGGTTATCTCAAGTAGGGTTCGGTTCTTGCGTTCTGCAACTCCATTTTGTTGCGGAGTGTCAGGACAAGAGGTTTGATGAATAAGACCTTTATCGGTGAAAAAACGATGCATCTCAGAATTAACATATTCTCTACCATTGTCAGATCTAAGAATGCGAGGTTTAGCTTGAAATTGGGTGCATATCATATTATAAAACTCAACAAACACCTTAAACACCTCAGACTTATGCCTCAAAAAATAGATCCAACTCATCCGAGTACAATCATCAATAAACGTAACATAATATGAATAACCATTAATACCAACAACGGGTGCAGGACCCCATACATCAGAATGAATAAGAAAAAACGGCACATCAGTTTTATTCATACTACTACGATAGGAATGTTTATGACTCTTAGCGACGATACAAGTTTCACACTTAAAACTAGTTTTATTGTCTACTAAACCAGGAAAAAGTTTATCTAGATACCCCACAGACGGGTGTCCAAGTCTACGATGCCACATCCATAATTGTTCTTCAGCTGACCCATGAACCAAAACTGCACTGCCTTTTTGAGTCTCCTCATCCAAGTAGTAGAGGCCACCTCTTTCAGTACCACGCCCAATAGTTTGCCCTGTCTGAGCATCCTGCACAATACAATAACCAGGCTTCATAAGAACAGTGCAATTCAGATCTTTCGTAAGCTGACTAACAGACAATAATTTATGAGACAGATCAGGGACAAATAAACAATTTTTTAAAGTGAGTTTATGATTGAAATTAATAGTCCCGGCTCCACCCACTTTAATTTCATCCCCATTAGCTGTCCTAATCAAATTTTTCAAAGGTCTGTCATGTGTTACGAAATCATTTGGGTCATAAGACATCGTGTCAGTCGCACCACAATCAAATATCCATCCGCCACGGAAAATAGAAAGAGCAGTACCAAAGGAAGAGGAAGAGCCACGCATGTCAGTCACGTGACTCCCCTCCTCCCTATAAATAAGAGGAGTGTCCCTCTTTGCCTTAGGGAACCCCAGAAACCCTAGGGTTTCTTCCCTCCTTGCGCCGTTTTGATGAGAGAGAATCTCTCCCTTCTCTTTGTTACCTGATGCGACACTGTTCATGGCACTTCCTTCTTCTTCCTTTGAGGTTTCGCCATTGTAGCTAAACCCCATAGCTGCTCTTCCTGTTCTCTGGTCTGCGGCACCGTGAGCATCTCTTCCTCCCTTCTTCTTTGATTCCGGCCACCACTCCGGGTAGCCTATGAGTTTGAAACATTCACTTTTTGTATGTCTAGTGCCACCACAGTGGGTGCACTTTAAGTGGCTCCGGTCCTCTTTACGGTAAGTCCTGCTTTTGGTACTATAACCACCACCAATGGAAGACTCCGGTTCAACCGTGGTCTTCATGATTTCACGTCTCATGGCTTCCCTCTTGATTATGGCATAAGCTTCCTCTGCTGTGGGAAGTGGATCTCGAATCAGAATGTCTCTTTTATCTTTATCAAATGTCTCATCTATCCCCGCCAAGAACTGGTACAGCCGGTTTTCTTGCACTAACCGGTTGTAAATGGTGATGTCCTCTGGATCTCTCATTGGGTTTGGTTGTCTCCTGTCTATCTCTCTCCAAAGCCCAATTAATTTACTGTAATAATTTTCAACCGTATCATTTCCTTGTTGAATCTTGTTTGTTTTGACCGTGAGATCAAATATCTGCAGGCCGTCCCTTCCGCTACTGTAAAGGGTTTCAATCCCTTTCCACAACGCTCTTGCTGTCGGAAAATCAAGGAATTGATTCACTAGATCTCGATCAATGTTCTCAAGGATCCAAGAAATGACCATCGAATCATTCCGAACCCATTGGTTGTACTCTTGAGCATCCGAGGGTGGTGGCTCGGCAATGATGTGACTGAGCCGGCCACGACCCTTGAGTGCCAACTGCAGCAGCCTGGACCAGGCACTGAAATTATGGTGGTTTAATTTCTCGGTGAGAGTTACTGTTTGGTTGTTTGAGCCGGTTTCAATGGGTGTTTTGGTGGGGTTAAACTGTGAAAACAGTTGCATCAATTGGCCCATTGTAACGGGCTGTTCTGGTGAGATGACTGTTTTCGAAAAATCCTCCATTTTCCTTCGGTTTACAGGTAAGTTTTGGTAGATGATGAAACAGCAAAACGACTCAGAATCGTTGCTGCTCTGATACCATGATTTCGGGTCAAGAACACAGTGTTTGGGTTTTCAATTATGTGTGTTAATTTCCATTAATGAATAAGCTGTCAATATATACAAGCACTAATCTAGGTTTACCACTAATAGCCCTATACAAGATATGGTAACTTCCTAAAATACAAGATATCAAATAATTACAATTATTCTGAGAATATTCAGAATATTCTAACAGATTTCTTACACAAAACTTGATTATATAGAAGATAACTACTATATTTACATAATGTAATCTAGGCTAATATATCTCATAAATAATTTATTTCTACATATTCAAAAATACTCTCCACAAGTTGGAAGATCTCCTACACTCAACTTGCTCAAAAATTTTATATAAAGGTTTACTTGCCACTACTTTTGTCAATGTATCTCTCATTTGATCTTCAAATCGAATGAAAGGAAGATAAATTATTTCTGCCTCCAACTTTTCTTTGATGAAGTGTCTATTAACTTTTACATGTTTTGTTCGATTGTGTTGTACTGAGTTCTCTGAAAAGCTGATGGCTACTTTATTATCGCAAATGTGTTTACAAGTACGTCTTCTTTAGAGGAGATCCCAACTCAATCAGCATTCCTAATCCAAAGGACCAGGGTCAGCCCTAAGGGTGGGTAAGAGGGGCTGTCGTCCAGAGCCCCATGTCAAAAAAGCAAAATTAATAGTTGTAGAAGGTCCATGTAGATTATAAATTATAAAGGAAAAGAGCTTCAATTTGCTATTTCGCCCAAGGCTCCAAAATGTATATAGCGCCGGCCCAGCAAAGGACTTCACATATTCCTTGAACAAGACCTCGAAATTCAATTTCATCACTAAAAAGAGCTAAAACTTTTTGTTCATTACTCCTCCAGGTAACAAGATTGCCTTCAACTAAAGTGAAGTAGTAAAATGTTGATCTTAAATCATTAGGATTTCCTGTCCAGTTTGCATCAGGGAATGCTTCTATCTCTTGAACTCAATACAACACAGTCGAACAATGTAACTAATTAGTAGTAGAAAGTCTCCCCTTGGTTTCCTATTGTGTATCTTGATGGGTGAGGTGAAGGTAGCTTAGGGTTTAAAGAAAGTAACTAATTAGTAATTAGTAGTAGAAACATTTGTTAAATATAGCCTTAAAATTTGAGGATTTTGGAAATTTTAACTGCATAATTTGTTTTTTCTGTGTTATAGCTACTGTAAACCAAAAAAATAAGCACTGTATTGACTTTGACTGCAATATGGTTTGCCTTTGACTAAGTGTAAGTGAAATTTGACTTTACTTTTTTGAATTTAAATCTTTAGTAAAAAAAATCAATTTTTATATATTCTATATTCATATACTTATTTATTGTATTATAATTTAAAATACGTATTTTTATTAAAAATTCTCTAGATAATGATTATGTTTTCTTGATTCTTGCTGAGAAAATAACTCACGTCATTCGTTTTTGAAAAAAATGTTAGCTTCGCTACAAACAAAGTCAATTATCTTCTTGGCTCACACGGGAGAAAGACGATGCCATATGAGTACTCATTTCAACCATATTTTTGAACTAGTTGCCTAAAAAAAACCCTTCTTCACTTGTAATTTTTTAAGGCTTACATTCCCACTTTTGGATGCATTATACTTACCATTATTTTCACCTATTTTTACTGTGGGGGCAGTAGGATTAGAGTTAGGGTCAAAAACTTATTTTTTTTGGACCAAGACCCAAACCCAAATTCATAGGATCTGAAAATTTTAGACCGAACACATTTCCTAAGAGTAATTGTATGTAGGGGTGAGCAAAATCGGATATCCGATCCGAAACAGGCAGTCGGATCGGATATCCGAAAACTGGTATATCTGATATCCGATATTCGATTCGATCCGACTCGGATATCCGATATCCGGTATCCGACAATATTCGAATCGGATATTCGAGATATCCGATATCCGATGCCTATGAGAAAAAATTCAAAATTTCCAGTCGGATATTCGAAATATCCGATATCCGGTATCCGAATTTAGTCAAAATAATTTATTTATAAAAATATATTTTTTTCTTATGAATAACGGATATCCGAAACTACCTATAATATGCGGATATCCGAGATCTGATATCCGACTATCAAGAGCAACATTTTGGTACCCTATTGTATTTGAAGGAATGAGTTTCACCCCAAACTATTTGCAAAAATAAGCTTTAAGAGAAAACACTGTCAAGAGCAACATTTTGGTACCCTATTGGGCTGAGAAATGGGTTTTGGTCAGCTAAAGAGGAAAAACGTTGTCAGAAACAGCGTTTTACAACGTTTTACCAGTTAAGAGAAAACGCAACCCAACATTTTTCCTTAGTGTAATTATTTTTTTTATTGAAAACGCTGCATTTGATAACGCGTTTTCTCTTGTCCTAATACAAAATCAGTAGCTTCTTTCCTTTTTCTTTGTTATTTCCTTTTTTTATAAACAAACCCTAATTCTTCCAAATCCCATCTATACTCCTTCAATTTCTTCCTTATTTTTAGTGTTATTGTTCATATTCTTCTTCATTTAATTCTTCATTGTTGAATGTACGTGATTAGTGTAGGTGAGTATTTGGGGTCATTAAACTATTTTCCATTGAGTTTTTAGATTTTGAATTCTTGTAGTAATGATTTTTTTACTCATGTATCTCTTACCTTTGACCACACTGATAATGTGAGAACCGAATTAAGTTGCAACCCACAATATCTTAACTCTATTCAACAATATATTTCAAATGAAGAAGTTTATCATGATAATGAGAGAGTAAGTAATAATGATGATGAGGGAGAAAGGCTTGATAATTTGAGTGATGAGGGAGATTATGAAGATGATGATTTGAGTGATGAGGGAGAAGGACTTGAACGTGAACAACATCTTGAGCTTGATAATGTAGTTGACAATTTACAACCTATAAAGATTGCTAGACAACGGCTTGCTTCGTTCTAATCATACGTAGACTCACTACATTGAGAGAAAAGTAGAGGCAAATAGGCGTAAGGTAAGATATCACAGTGTGGAGCCATTCGACATAAGAATGAGAAATATGAGGTCACAACCGAAAAAGGTGAACAAATGGAACGCAAAGGCGGAAAGTGTTACACTGTTAACTTTTCAAACCGCACTTTTACATGTAAAAAGGTTTGGATGATTCACTATCCATGTTCACTTGTGCTAGTTGTATGTTCTGCTTATAGCTTATCCGAAGAACCTTTTATAGATTGTCGTTTTTGCACTACTAGTTATATGAGGACTTATGAGCCACAATTTGAAACTGTGTTTAGCTCTACTCAATAGAGGGAATACAATGGCCCTCGTCTGCTTGCTGATGCTGGTAGAGTACGAATAAAAGGACATCAAAGGTCAAAAATGTTGCGTAATGAGATGGATGATCATACTAATAAAGGACTCAAATGTGGCTTATGCAATGGAACATGACATAACAAACGTAGTTGTACACAACATCAGGGTGGTTAATTTGTGTATTTCTAAGTTGAACATTTATTTATGTATTTTAACTTTGTGTTATGCATTTTAATTAAGTATTTTGATGTTTAATGTTATATATATTTGATTATTTAAAGACAAAAAAAATTCATATACGTTGTTGAAGAGAAAACACACACAAAAAAATATTACACTGTTGAAAAACACTTTCAAAGGAAGCTTATTCCCTTAACTGGTAAAATGCTGTCTTTGACAACAATTTCCCCATTCAACAAATTGAAACCTATTTTTCAGTCCAATAGGATAGAAAAACGCTGCTGTTGACAGCATTTTCCCTTGAAGTTTATTTGTACAAATACTTTGAGGTGACACTCATTTCTCCGAATACTTTAAAAATTAAGTTTAAACAAAGTTCATAAATAACTCTAACATAATGAAGTTCAGTGCCGGCTATTAGCCTGTGCAGGCTGGGCAGCCGCACAGGGCCCCCATCGGAATTCATTAAAACAGGGCCTCAAACTCATGAGCTATATATTAGTGTACTTAGTATAAATGCTTTTGGTAGTGGCGCAGTGGTTACCAACAATTGGAGTAGAACATTAGGTGTGCGGTTCGATTCTTGTAAGGATTGATTTTTTTTATTTTGCATTTATTGTTGTTTCCAAACTAAAATGGTAGTTCTTATACTATTATTAAATACTTGAACTTATAATTATATATACTTCATAGATGGCCCTTAATGAATTAATTCAATTCCCCAATTTTCTAATTTTGAGATAAATTATATTTCCTTCTATTTCACCTTATCGACCCAATTATGTTGGACAACATTCACTTACTACTTTTTAATTCGTCTTCATATATATTATATTTATATTAATTCAATATAATTTTTAACTATGCTTAATTAGGGTATTAGAGACATTAAGATAGTAGTTCTTCATCATTATTAAATAACTTGTAATTAATTATCGCTCATAGATTACAATAATTTTTAATTTAATATTTTTGTCTTTATGAAATGAGATTCTTAATTTTAACTTTAACAAGTATATTTCATTTATTATGTAAGTATAAAATAATGGCCACTAAGTTTTATCAACTTCGATGCTATTCTTTTAATGAAATTCATTGTAATATATTTTTCTCTAAAGTTTTTCTAAACATTGTTATAATTTTGTTTTACAAAAAATAATTAATAAATAATGAATTTTTCTTAAGAACACCAACAAAATAATAGTATTAGAGAGTAAAAGGTCCACTTTATAATTCGTACAGGGCCCCGAATTCCTTCGAGACGGCCCTGATGAAGTTGTAAGTGAAATCCTTGCACTTGTCATCTCTAGAGCAGAGTATTGTAGCATGTGGTTAAAGTTTTGCATAGAAAATACAATAAAACTAAAAACATCACTTTTTCGAATAAATCTTGAAGTCATTCCAGAAACTTTTCATGTTACAACATTTTCCCCATAAGGTGCTTTTGATTATGTAACTTGAAATTTATAATGAAAATCAAGAACACAACAATTCTAAGAACTTTAAAAAGCTGTAAATAGGTGAATAATTAACTAAGTTCAATGCCAAAATTTGATATAATAGTTAATTAGAAAGTTATCTAAATTTATGAGTACAAACTTTCAGAAGTTTAAGAAATTGCCGAGTAAAGTCGTAGAAAACTTAACGTTAATGTACTTTTGATATGTAAACACCACATTATTTAGATAAGGTGTCTTTTCTATATAATGTTTTACAAAATATTAATCTGGTAGCCAAATAGAGTAAGAAAAAACAAAAGCAACAAGTCGTCACACCTAGTTCGTATAAATTGCCATGGGCCGTGATCAATTAATATAGTATTGCCCAAAACTTGTGCATATGCATTTTTTGAGTACACCTCGTGTACATATGCATACCTCGCAACTTCTTTACTTTTCTATATTCATTAATGCAATGTTTAACTCTTAAACTAATTCATTATGAGGACTGAATTTTATCTCAGTTAGAAGTTAAAACAAATACTACATTCCCTACATAAGATCATGAGGTCAATTCTGACCTAGCTAGACTCCACCCCTCAGCCTACCCTGTGGCGATAATCAATAAAAAAACTTCTTTGGTACATCAAATATCCAACACAAAACTTGAGCCATATATGAAGGATTACAAAAGGATAATAATTCATACATTAAACATGATCATATAATATAAACTTGAAATAATAATAATATTCTTGGGTAGATAATCAAGAATCATACAAATCAAACCATGAGGATTACAAAGGGATGTCCTTCCTCAATTACCTATGATTACAATCTACACTATAATAAGGAATGAATATACAAATACAACCACTTCATAGTCCATACCATACTAATATACTATGGCTTAATCTCATTTCTAAGAGTCAAAGCATACACCAAGTAATAAAAAGATCATGTAAATTAATATATATAATATAATAATATAAAATATAATAATTCAATAATTCAAATTGGAAACATAGCTAGAAGGTTCTTTGTATATTATGTATCAAAATGAATAAGAAAAATCAAATCTTGTCCCATATCTCTTCCAAACTGTCAAGATCCCTAACAAGCTTTTATAAGCCAATCAACCCAATATATACAAGTTAAGGGTCATTTCTTACCAATTACCATTATATTGCATTTCTTGTGTAATTTCTTTTATTTTCTTTTGTTTAAGTCATAATAATATATTCATGGCTCCATTATTTCATGTTCTTGCTGTTGATGATAGTCTCATTGATAGAAAACTCATTGAGAGACTCCTTACTACATCTTCTTTTCAAGGTTTGTTTCCTTTTTGCTTCTAACTAATGGGGTTTAATTGATTGCGCGCATTTCTGCCCTATCCTTTGAAGGGGTATGGTATAAGTTGTTTGTTATCTCTTCCTTTCGGATTCTGACTTTGTGTGGAATTCTAGGCTAGTGAACATAACCATGAACACCTTAAAGGTTTAAACCAACTACTAAGATAAATATTTGATAAACTTTAATATTTAATTGAAATTGATAGTGGAATTAATTCAAAAAATACTATTTTTGTGTGAAATATGATATTTTTAGAGCTTTGATTTGGTATTTACAATTTTATATTTTGATATATTGTAGTTTTGATTGAATAATCAACGTTTGAGATTGCAGTATTTTATGTATAATTATTATTTTATGCGATTGTTTTTACACACATTCAAATATTCAAAATTGCAAGTCATGGTGCATTATAAATTAAAAACTTAGTTTTAAAGGAAGATAGTGTATAAATGTTGAACAATGTAGTTAAAGTATATTTATTGTAGTATATTTTTTCCCCTCAATTTTTGATATATGAAAAATGACCATTTAAATTAATTCATCACTAAATAAACCCTTATTATAAATATTTTAGTCAATGTAATGTATATATTTGATTACATGCAGTAACAGCAGTGGATTCAGGCACCAAAGCTTTGGAGTTGTTAGGGTTAGCAGGACATGAAAATACAAACCCTCATCAACATCAACAAGTACTATTTCTTACTAATTATATCATTTGCTTTGTATAAAGATTAATACTTACAAACGGGGGCAGAGCTATTAGTGGGCGAAAGTTGGTCACGGCTCATATTTTATTATAAATATATATGATATATTTGACTCTATATTATTTTATCATTTAGATTAATTCTCGCTCATTTTGCGGTCAACATGACATATTTAGTCGATTTTCGACAATTCGACCCCTTTCAATAAAAAAGTTTTATAATGTTTTTTAATACTACTAATACATAAGTTATTATATGAAATGGTTTTACCTAGAGTTGCATCATCATCTTACAAAATCAAGTATTCTCTTGCAAGTCCTAGCTTCCTCTTTGACATGAAAATGGCAAAACATGCTTCCGTCTATGGCCCTAAATTTTTAGGGCCTCAAAAAACGTATTTTTATGTATATGAGTGTTATTAATTTGAATTAAATTTAGATATAGCTTATATTTTTTAATCAGTGATTTGTGCTTTTTTATAAAGTAGTTTAAATATCAACAATAAAAAAATTAAAAAATATATGTATTATCCGCTTAGTTTTTAGGGGCCTTTTTTACATTTTTCTCTGAGATCCAAAAATAGACGAAACGGCCCTGCTTATTGTATACGTATATATTTATTGTTAACAATGTTTGAATTTAGGACATGGAGGTCAATTTGATAATCACCGACTATTGTATGCCTGGAATGACCGGATATGATCTTCTTAGAAAAATCAAGGTACTACATATAATTAATTAAATAGAAATATTTTTTATATATATGCCATTTTTGTATGGTTATTATTTCCATGTACTCTAAAATAAAGTATATAATTTTTTTTTTATTTTTTAGATGATTTTGATTTCTTTGAATCTGATATAATCATATAGTAATAATTTATAATTTGGAAATGGATCAAATAAAATTAAATTGATTTTGTAGGAATCTGAAAATCTCAAAGATATACCAGTGGTGATCATGTCCTCTGAAAATATTCCCGCACGAATCGACAGGTAATTTTAAACTTCCCAAATTCCAACCTAAAATCTAATCCTTTTTATTATACGTCTTGAGTTGACCAAATAGTAAAGAGATATGGATTGTCACTTATTTTGAGTTTGTTACATTTTTTTTTTATGTTTATGTCACTATTGTTCATAGCTATATTGTCACCTAAATATTAAAAATTTAACGAAAAATTACGTAGAGTAATCTTGTTATCGTTTAATCATGAATAATTTTAATTTTATGGGGTATTAAATTATATTGTATTGCATGGGTATTAAATTTTATTTCAATACCCACATATTCAAATTTATTTAAAAGTTGTCTAGCTAATAACAAACTAATTTTGGAATTAATGAGCATTGCAAATACGTCAATTATAGAATAACTAGTATAGAAACTCGTTCAATGCACAAATTTATGAATATGAAATATATAAAAATATAACTTTAAAGAATAATGTAACTATATACAATCGTGATTAAATTTATTGAATATATGACTTTTTAAAGCAAAAAATAAATACTTATATTTTATAATAATATAACTATATATAATCGTGATTAAATTTATTGAATATATGACTTTTTAAAGCAAAAAATAAATACTTATATTTTATAATGTAGAAATACTTATTGAATACATCACTTTTTCATTTAATTAAATATATCAAATTCTAGTTTAGTTATATAAAATTGCTATAATAAATTACACTTCATACTATACCTAATTTAGTTTTAATTTTATGTTGAAATGCCCATTAATACCCACATGTGAGTTGTCCCACATTGGAGAAAGAGAAGAGTATGCATCACTTTATATACTCAAGGAGTAACTCCTACTATTACCAATTGGTTTTAGTAGTGAACCTTCTTTGGGTTTATGAGTGGTCTACTTCTTCTCCTCCTTGTTTGGGTTGCCCAGGCCCATTTTCTAAATTCTATCATGGTATCAGAGCCCGGTTTGTTGTTGGGCCTTTATACTGGGCATTTAATCTTACCACTGGTTAAGGGGCCTTTAATTGGATGTTCATTCCCAATAGGTTTGTAACCCTTCTGGTGGGCTAAAATTCTAAGGACACTCACATGTGAGGGGGAGTGTTGAAATGCCCATTAATACCCACATGTGAGTTGTCCCACATTGGAGAAAGAGAAGAGTATGCATCACTTTATATACTCAAGGAGTAACTCCTACTATTACCAATTGGTTTTAGTAGTGAACCTTCTTTGGGTTTATGAGTGGTCTACTTCTTCTCCTCCTTGTTTGGGTTGCCCAGGCCCATTTTCTAAATTCTATCATTTTAAAAATAATCAATTCTAAATTAGGTAAATATTGTCATTTAATCAATTATCATCTACTAAAATAATTACATTTGTAATACCTCCTTAAAGAATGACACTTGGAGTTTTTCAGTATTTTTATAATATTGTATGATATGATGTCTCCTTAAAAAATGACACTTGAAATTTTCCAGTATTTTTATAATATTGTATGATGATAAGTCTTATTAAAATGAAACGAAAGTTCCTCGAGCCGGGACTCCTTTTTGGCCGTGCTCTCCTTTATAGGTATGAGTTGCCGCCGTCCTTCCTTCCTCGAACCCTGTCCATAATTTTCTATGAGCAAGATACACTGGGTAGGATGATGATGATGAAAATGAAAAAACAAAAGATATTTATAATAGTGGATGGTATATTTACAAGTTAGTGTTAAGTTTTAAAGATGTGTTCATTAAGATTAAAAATTGAAATGCAGATGCCTAGAGGAAGGAGCAGATGAATTTTTGCTAAAGCCAGTGAGGTTATCAGATGTTGCCAGGCTCAAACCCCATTTGATGAGGACTAGATCAAACGCTCAACATTCACAACTTTAATAGTGTTCACTACTATTGCACCACAACAAATTAAAAAATAAAATTAAAAATAAAAATAAAAAAATAATGAAAAGAAAAAAAATCTATATGTAATTTATTCTATATAGATTTATAGTCTAATGTCTTTGTTGTTTAGTTATGCTAATTATTTATTTATTTAGTTACGTTCTCCTAGAAAAGAAAGGTTAATTATATACTTTAAATACATATAAATTTATGTTTTGCAATTTCATACACAATGCAAACCCTCATTCCTTCTTTCCCTTGTATTAAATTCATGAAAGTTAAGGAACCAAGAATCAACTTTCAAAAATATATTTTATATGCTTATAACGCCTAGGGCTGTTCAACGGGCCGATTCATCATTTATAGCTATTATCCAGCCTGTTTTTAAAAGGATTTTGTTAAGAAAAGACACAATAATACTAAAGACTTAAAAATAGCCAAATCTAAACTTAGCCCCGAATTGAAGGGACTGCTATCGTAAAATCTAGGTCTGTCAAACATATCAGGTTGGGTCGGGTTCGGGTTCGGGTTCGGGTCATATATAAACAGGTCAGAATATCCTTGACCCAAACCCAACCTAGCTAGTTAGTTAATTAGGTCAAATCACAACCTTGACCTGACCTACAACAGATCAGGTTGACCTGACTTTGACCCACTTAACCCGTTTATAATTTTTTTGTTTTCATTTTAAGGTTTTTAACGTTGATTAAATCTATTTTTTTAGGCTTTAATTTTAACTTAAAGTTTTTTTCTGTTTATTTTGTATTTACTATGAAAAATAAGAAAATATTAAATGAACTAAGTTTAGCCTATACTTATTGATTTAACTCGAAATTAACACATTTAATTAAATGGGTTATACAGGTTTTTTTCAGGTTGAAAATTTTAACCTGAACCTAACCCATTATATAAACAAATAAGGTTGGGTCGACCCATTTAATAAATTAGGTCAAAAGTCCCAATCCAAACCCACTTATTTCGAATTAGGTTCAGATTGGATTAACAGATGGGTCAACTTTTGCAGTAAAATCACTATTAACTTTTTGACATGTATATCAAAAATAAGTGACAATGCATAAATATGCGTGTCAAATTTTACTTCCAAGCCTTTTAGCGTTTGGGCTTTTAGTTCCTTTACTTCTTATCTTAAATTATATTTTTGTCCTTACCATTGTTTGCCTTATGAACATCTATACAATTATTTACTTGCACACACAATTATGATTCCATTATGGCCTCTAAACTGAAGTTTTTTTTTTTCTTTTCTACCCTATTGTTTTTAATTTTTGTACTCCTATATTTCTAATATTTTTTGATTTATCTTCTTTCTATCAAACTAATTGATTACATAAACCTATATTTAACAATTTAAAAGTAGTTTTATACTACTATATACACTAGTAGTATTGTCTCAATTACAAATCTAAAAGCATGAACTAAAAGAATGATAAATGAAAATAAACCAAAAAAACTAAATATTCAGTAAGAAATTTTTTTAATTATATAATATAAATATTCACATTAGACAGCCTCTCACACACACATACATTATATATATGTTTTTTTTTGAGGTTACATTATATATATGTTGATAAAGTATATAACATATATTGGCATCTCAAAGCAAAAGTTAATCTACTTTTCTAAGCCCCTGACAGGGTATATAACATATATTGAGGTCTCAACCAAAAGTTAAGCTACTTGTTGAAGCCCCTGATAGAATATATAACATATATCGGAGCCTCAAAGCAAAAGTTTAAAGTCCTTGTTGAGGCTCCTGACAGAAGATATAACCTATATAAGCCCCTCAACTAAAAGTTTAAGCGGCTTGTTGAAGTATCTGATAGAGCATATAAGTATATAACATATAACACAGCCTCAACCAAAAGTTTAAACTATTTGTTTTGAGGCCGCTAATAGAGTATACAAGATATATCGGGCATGAGGCCTCAACCTTGAGCTTAAACATAGAAAGTTACACTAATGGATCAACATTGTGTGCAGTTCTGTTCCAAACAAAGCATCTAGCAGCAAATACAAAGAGTACCAAATCCAAAGCACAAAATCCAGCCAAAACCCAATAAAATTGATGAAGATGAGCAAGATTAAGATTATTAACCAACCAAGGATTTCCCCATTTAGAAGTAATCCCTTGTACAGCTGATATTATAGCAGTACTCATGAAAGCTCCAATACCAAGTGCACCATTTGTTAAGGCTGAACCCATACTTCTCATATCTTCTGGCATTTGATCATAGAATAACTCTTGCATTCCAACATATGCAAACATATCACTAAGTCCCATTATTACAAATTGAGGGACTAACCATCCTACACTTATGGGTATTGTTGCCTTTGGATCGTCGACGAGTCCATGCTTAGTCGCTACGTTTAGTCGCATCGACTCGACTATGGCTGCTGTCGAAATGGTTAGGATTGAGAGTCCTATGCCGATTCCTATTCTTTGGACCGATGTTATACCTAGAGCAAATTTAGCATAATGATCATTGCTGAGTGTTGGTACAATTGTACAAGTACAAGTAATAAAGTTCACATACACATGGGATGGTACGAGCTTTATGTTAAATTGGTTTGGAACTATTGTGAATGTCAGTATATATTCGGGAAAATACGGGGTGCACACACTTTATGAGTCAAGTGATACCATCTCAACACTATATGACAATAGAAGGAAGGATTCCCAATGACTTATAAAGCATGCACACCGTCTTTAGTTCATTGATGTATGACCATCCCAACACCCATAATCACATGAACACCCCTGTCAGGTTCGCATGTGGGAGTTAGGGACGGATCAAAAAAAAAATCAGAAAGCATCAATGTATTAAAGTATTATTTTTAAAAAATGTTGAAAGTAAGACTTGAACATAAGAAAATGCAGTCACATACTAATATTTTAACCAACTTAACTGATATACTTATTAGCATATTTAGAGATATAACTAGTTAAATGTTGTTTGTTGACAACATTTAACTTGAGCTAGAATGTAACTCTTTCAAACCTACCATTCATTTATAAATTGAACTTTCAGCTCTGATACCATTTAAATTAAGTTGAAATCATTGTGAATATCATCATATACTCAAAAAAAACACAAAATCCACACACTTTACACACCAAGGAGATATCATTCCAAAAGAATACGGAATAGCATATATACCTGAAGGGATTTTAGTGAAATTTCTCAAAGTAGGGACTAAGAATTTATCATAGATAGGAAGACAAAGGAGAATGGCAATCCCAGGAATGACTTGAAGAGATGCAGGTGGAATTTGAAACTTAGGCCCAATTGATCTGTTCATTGTGCTTGCTTGTTTGATGAAGAAAGTATGAACTTGTGCAACTATTATTGCATATGCAAATGTACATACCCAAATTGGGATTAACCTTAGAATTAACTTTACTTCTTCAACTTGATTTACTGAACATAATCTCCATCCATTTCTTGATTTCATTACTGAATCTCTTTCGTCTATGATTGTTGCTTTGTCTAAACATCTGCATTTGTTCATTTCAAATTTAAGTATTCGATATAATCAGAGGCGGATTCAGAAAAAAAATAATTCAAGTGATGTCGAAGTAAATTATGTCTTGCAACATTTTAACTGATATATAGTTATATACTAAATGGGTTAGAATTCAAGTGATGGCCCGAAATCGATCTGTTTCTGACCAGTTGGTTGACCTGAGGTGCAGTGACCTGTAACTGATCAAAACACGACTTGATGTTGACCCTTAACCACCCGACATGTACCCGATTATTTTAGACTAATAATCGATCGGCATCTGACTCGAGAACAACCGACACCCGAGATTGACCTGACAATGTGGTTAACCGAACTTGATTTGCACCCGACCTGTTACAACTCGAACCCGCCTTTAATCCGATAGGTACTCGACATAATTTCACCCTAAATGACCCATAATCAACACTCGAGATTAACCTGAAAATGTGATTAAGCGATATAATTTGATTTAACCGTATCAAGTTTAATTCAGTTTATAATAAGTTTGATTGAATTGAATCAAGTTAGTTTAGTCAATATTAAACAATAATGCAAGCCCACAATCAAATCTTATCGATTTTTTCTTAGGCTAAACCAAATTGTCTAATAACCAACAACTTAATTAACCAACTACAACTCTTCATTCTCCGATCCCAAACGATTTCAGCATAAATTAATTGTGAAATAACCATAAATTTCATTCTACATAAAACTCATTTGAATTGGTTTATAATCGACTTGAATCCTGAGAAGACTAAATGCACAACTTAAAAATGATATAATCGATCCAAAGTCAACCCGAACCAAAATAATCTGATTTAACGTTAACCTAAAACAAAAAGTGACTCGACCCATAGTCTAATCGAACTCGATTTAACCTGCAACATAACCGATTTGGATCCGAATTATATTAACCGAGCCCGATACAAATCCAAACAGAAATGGATATGACACGAAATCGAAATCGATCCAATGTGGTATTAACCCGATAAGACCCGTATTCGACTGGACCCGTAACCGAATTGACCCAGTTTAAAGTGCTAAATTACCTAAAAAGCCTAAACCCGAAAATATACGAACCCGATAAAATCCGACCCAAAACCTGACCGACCACCACTTTAATTAGGAAAGTGGGAAGTAGGCAATTAGGAGAAACGAAGACCTCAAACTTAGTCTTACTCGATGATCTCGTCATCCGCCAATAAGTAAGTTGGGTTTACTTCATGACTTATCACTTATCTTTCCTTTACGTCTTTTCAATCACATGCCTTAGTTTTTCTTCTCAGGTGTTTTACACTTTCTAGAGTTTATATTAGAAATGCCGACATTTTAATTATTTCAACCATTTATTTTATTTACATTCATAATTTTCTTTTTAGAAAATTAGATTTTGCATCTTAGAAAGTTAGTGTGGAGAACAGCATGATGGTTGATGCATTACGTTATAGGAATATACTAGATAGTGTCCGTGTGATGTACGGTTTATTTAACTTTCTGATATAAAAATTGTATTAATTACTATAAAGTATTACAGCTATTAATAAGACATTTCAAAATCAAATTTAACACAAAAATATGTAAAATTATTTTATAAAAGTTTAAATAAAAAACAGTTTTTGTAATGAAAATATACTTGACTTACATAAAAATAGCCACAACCTGATTCATATTAAACTTAAGCATTGTATTTAAGCAAACAATTGTATAAATAACAAAAACTTGTAATTAAAGTATATTATGTTTTAATAATCTCAAAGAATCCAATATACTAAATAATACTCATTTTAATAAACAAAATAAAAAATATTTTATAAATTATAAAAAATAATATACATGATTTTTAAATACATTAAATAATGTGAGTAAAAAGTCAAAGATAAAAAGTAGTAATAAAAACAATGACATCATCATTGAGTGTTGGAGGGAAAATTTTTGTTGAGATTGTGACATGCATGTAAATAGTGATGATGTCAGCAGTGTTTTGTTTTAGTAATATTTATATAGATTATAGATTATAGATAGATAGTAGGATGTAACCTACAATGTGGGGCAGAATTATTTAAAATAGACCTAATGATTAAATATTTATTTGAATTTATAATCGAACTCAACTTAATCAACTTTAAAATGAATTTTAAAATATTTAAATATCATAATATGAACATTTAATAAAACCAAATTAAAACATCTTTCTTAAAATTAACCAGTACAAACATAACTATAATTAGTGGCCGCCAGGATCATAATCATTTGTGCAAGAATGTTTGTTGCAAACTCACACACTTATTCTTCTACAATATTCGATGGGGAACGGGGAGGAATGAGGACTCTCTAGAATATAGTACAAGTACATTGTATTGTATCGTAATTTTTTATTCATTTAATTTTCGAACATTGTGAAAATTAAAGTGTGAGTTTTTTTTGTATTATGTAGCAAAAACTAAAACATATATTGAATGTATAATGCTTTGTGCAAATACCTTATACGGCCCGTTTGGTTAGTGGTACTAAATAGTGGTAATGAGAATGATTTTTAGTTTAAAGTTTCATCAAAAGTTTCATATCATTCTCATGGTAATGAAACTTTTATTACAACGAAGTTTTTTTGTATACAAATTTTCATTACCATATAATACCACCTCTTCTAATGGTAATGCATTGGAATGAATTTTATGAAGAAAATGAGATAATTTAAGTTGAACAATAATGACCATCAAGATAGACAAGAGAATTTTCAACCAAAATTACACTAGTTTTTCATTCCTATTACCGTTGTTTATTATCACTTACCAAACGGGCCGTATAGGGTAAGCAAATATTCATATTTTAAAGGAAAAATTATCAAATATATATAATTCAATAATTTACTCATCCACTATGAATTATCACACTTATTGATTATTTTCTAGTAATCTCATATTTAAAATGTATTCGTTCTTCCAAGTATAACTAGTATGAGAGGGAAATGGGTGAAACTGTGGTGGTTTAGATTAGTGAGTAAATTATGCTGAAAGCAAATACATAATAATGATTGAATTATTAGATAGTCTTGAAGTGAGGATGGGCAAGTTCATGCATATTGGCATGGATTAGTGGGTTTCCCTATTTAGGTTATGAACAAAAATAATGATGATACATGCATAGAATAATTGAGATGGTGAACCCTCCAATCCATATTATAAGAACCTAATTTGAAAGTTGCATATTTTAGCAACAACTTCAATAAGAATAATAGTTGAAAAAAAAATATATACTAGATTTTCAAATGTAGGGCTTATTAGAATGCAATAACTAATGAAAAAAATGAAAGACGAGAATATTCTGTATTCTAGTTTTTCTTTAATGTGTGAATCACGTGTTTATCTGTTCAATACACAATAATAATTATCTAAAATACTTATAAAAGTTAATATATATACGAACAAAATATATATATATATATATATATATATATATATATATATATATATATATATATATATATATATATATATATATATATATATATATATATATATATATATATATATATATATATATAAACATGGATTAATGAACTCATTTAAATAATTAATTATTTAATATTTTTAAAAAGGTTATAAAATATTAATAATAATTATTACGACGTTTTAAAAGAAAAAATTTTATGACAAAATGACATATATATTTATCATAAAAAATAATACCAACGTTGTTATTTATTTTATTTGTATTTATATATTATTATAAATATGTAGGGACCAAAGCATAAAGTTGGATAATAAGTTGCAAATTCGATTGAATGAGAGCTGTATTTCAGTTGAACTAAAAGTCAACAATTGGACTCCACATGTTTTGTTTAATTTTTTTAATTTTTTATTTATATTATGAAATTATGTACTTAGTTGTCAAAGAATTTTCAAACGCATATCCTACTTTTAAATTTTTTTGAAAATCAATTCCTCGTTTTATTTTGTTTGTTTCTTTTCATCAAAAATTGTAAGTGTTCTTTTCAAAGTGTAGCAAACCAATTAAAATAAAAAGAATATAACTTTTTTTTATATTATACACTTATGGAAAATATGACAACTAATTAATTTGAATTTTTTTTATTGTTGATCAAAAAATTTGTGAGATAATACTGTTATATATATATATATATATATATATATATATATATATATATATATATATATATATATATATATATATATATATATATATATATATATATATATATATATATATATATATATATATATATATATATATATATATATATATATATATATATATATATATATATATATATATATATATATATATATATATATATATATATATATATATATATATATATATATCTATATATATATATATATATATTATATATATATATATATATATATATATATATATAAGTTGCACTATTTGCTTACGAGCGTAAATCAAGAATGTTATTATTATCACTAATAACTAGGGTAATATAAGGTTGTAAATTGTGTATATGTGACTTATAAACCTCATTACAGATGAGAGCCAATTAATGACATTGAAGTAATAGAATATTATTGTTATACACATGTATACATATAAATGGGCTACGATGGATTTATATTCATCCGTTAGATATTGCCACAATTTCTATTTTCTTCTATTATTTTTAACTTTGTAGTAATTTTATTTTAGATAGTGTTTTCATTTTTTTTTCAATTCTTATTCACATATCTTTTCCCATTTTCTGCCACTATTAATTTTATCTATTTAATTAAAATAATTTTGAAATCAGAATTTAAGTTAACAGAAATAAGTATCACTTTTTCAGATAAATCTTATATTTAATTCATCTAACTCTATTCTTCTATCAGCCTATTAGAAAAAACTTTGTTTTGACCAAATTTGCTATTAATGATTTTTTCTTTCACTTTCAAATGACTAGTTCCGCTATAAATGGACATTGAAAATATGGGTAATGAAAAAGTAGACAGAATCTAATTGGAAAATATATATACAATATAGAAGAATAAAGGGGATGTAAGAAGGTATGTAATATAATCATAATATAATACAAAAAGGTGGAATTTGGTAATGATGTGTGTAAAGAATAGTACAATAATTGTTTGAAAAGGTGGGCTTAATGTGTCTAATTGACAAAGTTAACGTTCAATGTAGCTCCTAAATGTCTTCTCAATGCCCATATAATAGTCATTATCATGGTAGATATGTTTTTTCAAATCTTATTTTAAAAGCTTGATTTAGTAGTACAACAATTATAATTACTTACTCCGTTTTATAATACTTGCTACATTTTTTTGGGCACTATTCATCGTTTAAGTTTATTTTATATATTGCGGCTAATATGTAAGTAATAATATGGTCAAGTAGGATCTTGTTTGAATCGTTTAATAGCATACTTCCATAGTATGAACTTTTTAAAATTTTTTAATGTGTATAATTTGACATATAAATGAACAAAATAATATATTAAATTGCGTAAAAAAATTAAATGTAGCAAATATTATGGAATGGAGGAATTACCTTATAAGCTTTGTGAGCATCTTTTTGAGTTTGTGCATGTACCCATTTATGGAGTTTGATTCCTTATTGATCTTACCTAACTTTATTTGCTCTCTAAGTCTCTCCTCTTTGTTCCTTTATTGAGGGGGCCCTATTTTACTTTGATTCATCTTGGTTCAATTCACATCAATATAATGTATATCTCATCTTACATACTACTATACTAGTAAGAGTAGTAATTATGAAAAGAAGGCTAGTTTGCCACTTTGCCTCTATGTATGACCTAATATACTATCATAGCATTTGCATAAAATTTTGTGAGCATATCAACTCTATTAAGAATAGTACATTCCAACAATTTTATTATGATGAAAGATGTTATTTTATTTATCTTTTTATTTTGTAATTTATAAATTCAATTACACGAAAATTTCACCTTTAGTTGATTATCGAAAAGACTTTTTCATTTTTAATTTATTATGCGTCGTGAAGATAAGTATCGATGATAAATCTATTAATATGATGATAAAAACTTTGCCTACCAATAAATTTATTTCTTTGGATTTTAATTTTTGCTACTAAGAAACATTGGTGTGCATGTATACAAGTTTTACATATGCATGTGTGTGATGAGCAAGTAAGATTGGTTGTAGTGATAAAGAGTTTAGAGAGTTGATTTACTTAATTGGAGTGTGTTTAAGTCTTCCCAATAGGTGGTGCCATTTTTAAGGAAACCTTGAGTCCTTTTCTTAGAGTTTAGTTAGGGAGGTCACACATGATGGAAAGGGAGGTCAATTACTATTTTGTATGGTATAGATGTGTTAACATGTATAAGGGGACTTTACTACAAAGATAGTTGATTGAGATCAAGTGACTAAGAGTGACAAATACTCACGCGATGGCGAGGGCGCCTTTTAAGAAAAAGTAGACCAAATGGAAATGGTAGTTCTAAGTCTTGGTATAATAATATTATTTGACACAATTTTCAAAAGTAGGGTCACAGTACGAAGTTTTCAAAGGATAGAAAGAAAGTAAGACAACGTTAAGGAGAGTGTTAGTTCTGCTCATGGATTTAGGCGACTATTGTGATAGCATATGTGATGATGATATTCTTCTTGTTTTTAAGTCAAGTGTAAGGTCCAATGATAGGTGAATTTTTTTATACAAGTAGTTCTTTGCATATCATACCTATAGACATTGGTTCTCTACATATGGTTATGTTCAAGGTGAAATGGACTAATATGCAATAATGCGATGTGCGATGTTTTAGGTGTTGGTCGGTGAGGATTTGGACGTTTAATTTCATGGTTCAAACTGCATTAAATGTTCATTATGTTTTGGATATGAGAAAGATCTAGATATCACTAGGTGTCTTAGTTGATCACTAATGGATTTCGAATAGTAATGAGGGGCAAGAAGAAGGGTTAAACCCCTTTTTTTTGGACCCAAAATATGATCATCCCTTGTCACCAGTATTTGCTTAAGGTGTGAAAGTTATGGGTTTACTTTTTGGAGAATAGTGATGAGATCTTTGAGGTGATTGATCAAGGATTTGAAGCTTATGGAAAAGAGGGAAGTAGGATGCAAATTTGTGTTGTTGTTAGACTTACAAGATGGGGAATGCTTGTGAGGATGTATAAGAGTCTACGAGGTATGAATCAATATACGTTGTTACAAGTAGGGTTAGGAGAGATGTATGGTACCAAAGTGGTAAAGTTGGCACTTCAAGATTACTTTGGAGTATGGTTCTTTGATTACATGGCTATGCTTGTATGGAAAATGGCTTTGAATTACAAGTTAAGATCTTATGGAACAGGGGTTGAATCGAGGGCTGGTTGTCGCGGGATTGTAGTACATTATTGTTCATTCATTGTTGAGTTGTCACTTTTCTAAAGTTTGCTTATCTCTAAACTTGTGGTTCTTGTAGCGCAAAAAAGAAGGTAGAGATTGGTAGTCGTGTTGTTCTTATTTGATGGAGATGATGTTGATGGTGCAAGTGCACCTATTTCAGGTGGGCTCGTTCCTTTGTGTATCTTAAATGAATGGTCATCACATACATGAGAAGAAATGGTGGATTATGCTTTTAGCATGGTTATTGTGTTTAATATTTTGAGTTATATTCTCATAGCGGTGTTGTGTTGAAGGAAGAGGATTTTGTGTTAGAGTTGGGATGGAAATAGTACTTGACATTAAGTACATATGTGAACTCAAGGTGTGGTTCAGATGATGGATAATCATCTCATCTTCGAATCTTTGACATCTCATAATAAGATTATTTTCTTGGAACCTTCTTTATTTAAGAAGGCATCACGATCATATCATTTTTATTGCGTGTAATTGTTGATTGTCTTTCAAACATTGAGAATTGAATTAAGGTGTAATCAAAAACTCTAAACATGAATAAGATTGTCTTTCAATTCTTAGGTGGAGTATTATAGTGTTAGATCAATTTTATCTTGAGATTTTCCTCACATTTTAAATTTTAGTGTTCTTTCTCTTTGTTCTTACATTTTGATATTCTTTTCTATAACTTTATTGGTTTCAATCTCAAAATTAAATTTTACTCTAACACAATTTTTTTAAAATAGTAATTTTAATAACTTTTTTTAACTACTTAAGAAATTTTTTCACTAGAGGAAAAGGGAAGACAAACAGCACTCCAGCCTATTCAAATCAAAAAACTTTTGAGAGAAAAGGAAAACTAAAAATTAGATAAAATCATATCGGAATACAAAGCATCCTCTAGCCGAACGGGCCAGAAACGTCCCAAACCTCCTGACTAAGACCATAAGCGGCCCACTAAATTAACAAAGTAATTAAGCAAACACAAAATCTCACAAGAGACGGTCTATAGGATAGACCACAAAATTGGGCCAGCCCATTTCCCTTAATTGATTTTTTTTATTATAATATCAATTATATTATGTTATAATCCTAAATGTAAGGTATTATAACCTCGAATATACTATTCTATAACCCTAAATATAAGTTATTATAACCCCAAATAATTTATTATAACCCCAAATATACTATGTTATATTTTGGGCTGGGCTTTATATATTCCGTCTATAGAATAGACCGTCTCCCATGAGAGTTACTGTTAAGCAAATAATTAGAGAAAAGGTAATAAAGAATGTTTTGTATAACTAAAAATAAAACAAATCAAGCATGGAATAACTTGTAAAATTTTGTCTTCACTCTCATTTGAACTTGACATACATTGGATTTTGTCGTTTAGTGACTATTGAATATATAATGCAATTGCCAATTGGTGAAATGGGATATTAATGATAAATAAAGTTGTGAAAAAGTAAGAACAAACGTGAGTAATGCACCAACGAACTCACGAATATGATACTCTTACTCTACACGGCATTATATCATTAAATCCCATAAATCATTAGTATCGTTTCTCTAATATTTTGAATTGACCGAGGACAAGTCTTTTAAGTACCCTTATAGAATCGAACCTGCGAATAAATTCTACTTTATCCCTTTAAATTTGCACTATTATTTCAATTATAAAAGCATAAGAGCTTTTGATTTATATAGAAACAGAGGAAGTATTTCATTTTTTATATTCTATGCTTTTTGTATTTAATGACTTTGAGCTAATCTTAGTCCTAGCTAGGTTCCTCCAAATTCTGCGTGTGTGTTTTTCAAGTAAACTTGTTTGACCAGGAGAAATTATTAGTTACTTTTAATAGTTTTAAGATAATTTAATAAGTTAATTGTGTAGAGAGACATTTGATGAAATTAGATATTAATTGTTGTCTATTAACTATTTATTAGAGCAACATTTTTATTTTCACGTCAAATTGAACTTTTAAGTTATTTATCACATACTTTTTTTGACGTTTTAATAAGCTTGCAAGTCAATAGACACACAATACAACATAGTTTGCTTTTAGTGGCATATATTTAGTGACATTTAATTTAAATGTCACTATTTCAAATTTCATATAGTGTATACATAGGATTTAGTGACATTTATTATACCCTTTAGCAGCATATAAAAAAGTCACACTAAAGCTTTTAGCGACATAGGATCTAGTGACATTTCTCACAAATGTCACTATAGACTATAGTGACAATTACATATGCCACTAAAGACTATATTAAGTGTCGTTAAAGCACTTTTATGGTGGAATTTAAAATAAAAACTAATAATTATTATACTAAAAATATGAATTAGTGGCATTTTTTAAATGCCACTAAATCTAATGTCGCAAAAAGCTAAATTTGTTGTAGTGACAAGATAAAAGACAGAAAAAAGTTGTCAAGAATAAACTCAATATGACATGAGAGATTTTAGGATTATATTATTGAAAGCTTTTCTATAAGGTAATTAGGAAATTAGAGGACAAGTGTAATTAGGAATCTATTAGGTTTTACAAAAGTCTCCTAATAAAATTTAGATTATGGCAAAGCACAAGGAAAAAAATTGTTACATATGTTGCGTATGTCATAACATATCAGATTATCTTAATTGGTTCATTGATTCAAGTATATGTTCACCTCAAATCATTTACTCCAACATTAGCTTAATAGCTTGTAGGTGGAACGCAGGGCCGTCGAATGGCAAGTGCAAAGCGGTCAACCGTCCAGGGCCCCGTGTTTTTTAGGGCCCAAAAAACTTATTTTTATGTATATAAGTGATATTAATTTGAATCAAATTTATATATAATATGAGTTTTTAGTATTTTTTTTGTAAAGTAGATTAAATATTAACAATAAAAAACAAAAGATGTATTATATTATGCGTTATGTCTTATGTTTTTAGAGGCCCATTTTTATCTTTTGCTCTGGGGCCCAAAACTGAACGAGACGGCCCTGGTGGAACGGCCAGCACCAAATTAAGTACTACTAATGCTATTCGCGGATCCATTGACTCATGTATTAATGCAACAGTTTGGTAAATGTAAATGTTAACTAATTAATTAAGCGTTACAGTGCATCCAACAATGCTGACCCACATGTTTCTAAATTCGTCAAACACAAACATTATTCTCAATTTTATTGCTACACAAAAATTTGTATGAGACCATCACGTTTTATATGAAAAATTCTAAAATAGATTTGGTCCACATTGATTTTCGGGTGGATTAAGTTTTCACTCTCACCCTCACTCTCACTCTCACCCTCTATTCTCTACTCTACTTTCAATCTCTCACTCCTCTACTCTACTTCCAATTTTATTTAACAAGAAAAAAATTAATTTAATTTAATTTTTAAAATTTTTAATTTAAATTTAAATTTTTTATTTGAACTTTTTAATATTAATTTTAATTTTAAAATTTTTAATTTTTTAATTTTAAAATTTTTTAAAATTTTTAATTTTTAAAAAATTCTTAGTTTTTTAATTTTAATTTTCTTTATTTACTAAATTTTAGATTTTTTTTATTTTTTTGATATTAATTTTTTTTAAAATTTTTATTTTTTAAGTTTTAAGTTTTAACTTTTTAAATTTTTATTTTTTTTAAATTTTTTTAAAGTATAAGAGTGAAATAGACGAAATGTGAAAGTATAAGAGTAGAATGAAATAGAATGAAAGTGTGGAGGCGAAGAGTGGGGATGAGAGTAAGGTAGAGTGGAGTGAAGTGTAGTAAAGTGGAGTGTAAGACTTGGTCCACACTAATATTAGAGTAGACCAAGTCCACACAAGTCCTTCTCGTTTTTTATTAGGTGGATTTTTTTTACCAAATTTAGAATAAAGTCTAATTTTAAGATTTAAATGATCAATACTAAAACATAAAAATTTATTTAAAAGTTTTAAAACTGGCATTTTAAGTTTGATTGTTTTCAAGACTTAGAAAACTAATTTCAAATCTTAAATTTTTTCATTTTAACTTTAAAGTAGAATGACTAAAACATTAAAATTGATATTAAAACTTGAAATAGCCTTTTAAGTCTCGTAATTAGCCTTTCACGTTTTGATATTATCATATCAGAATAAAAAATTTACTAGATTTGGACTAGTCGTACAACTTACACGATCTCAGACTAAACTTATGACACGTTTGGTAGGTGGTAATAAATTGTGGCAATGGGAATGAAAAACTAGTGTAATTTTGGTTAAAAAAATCCATTGGCTATCTTGATGGCCATGGCTTGACAACCTTCAATCATCTCATTTTGTTTATAAAATTCATTCCAATGCATTACCTATAGGAGATGTGGTATTAGGAGGTAATGGAAATTTGTGAACAAAATTTTTTTTTTGTGATCAAAGTTTCATTAACATGGGAATGACATGAAAGTTTTGATGAAAATTTACACTATAAATCATTCTCATTACCACTATTTAGCACCACTAACCAAACGGGTCGTTAGTGTTTTTAATATCATCTATCATTTGTTAATAAGGCCTTTTGATGGACTATAAAGACACTCACAATGTAATTAAAGGAGTACAAGAAGTCTTTATATGAACCCGTCTCACCATAAGATTAACTAATACTATCAATTCGTTTTTTTAATTATTAATCACTTTAAAAACTGTATGATCACTTTAAGGTTATATATAAGTGATCACATTTAAATTGTATGTGATCACTTTAATTGTAATTGATCGCTTTAAGATTGTAAATAATCACGTTAAGGCTATATAATTGATCACTTTATTAAGATATTAAGTTATCACTTTAAAACCGTAAGCATGTCTTGGATTAGCCCAAAAAAGACTATTGAAGTGTCCATTTGCTGCTTACACATGAATTGTTCTTCATCGTATACCACTTTATAAAGTTGAGAGTAACTACCTATGTGCTTAAATTTAGAACATCTTTTAGATTTATAATAAATAAGTTACCTCTTCACCTCCTTAAGTGAGTTGTCCAAACACGTTTCTTAATTTCTAACATCGTATCAACATATATTATACTTTATTTTATTTTTGCATTAGAATTTATTATATAAATTTTGAAGTAAAAATATCTATAGTGTGTACTAAATAAAAAAAAAAGTTAACATATAGTCAAAATAAATAGTCCATGTACAAAAATGAAGATATAAAAGTTACCTGAACTGATTAGTAGGAGCCAATTTAAGCACTTGCAACCCATGGCCAGCAATATCATCATCAGAATAGTACAGCCCACGGCCACTACTCATCTCCGTCAAATGTCTTTTTCGAATGGCGGCGACAACCACTTGAGCCACGCTAGTAAACGGGCTTCCAACGGGTCGTTCCTTTCTATACGTTGAACTTCCAAGGATAAATATTGAAAGAGCTAAACCAACAGCTAAAGTAGGGATGGCAAAACCGACGGTCCAACTTATATTATCTTCCACATAAACAACTACTAGCACGGCAATTGTTGCACCAACAACAATTCCAAGGTACCACCAGTTAAAAAATGAGCTCTTGGCTTTTCTTTGTTCTGGGGTGTTCTCGTCGAATTGATCAGCAGCAAAGGTTTGTACACATGGTTTATGGCCACCTTCTCCTAAGGCAGTTATGTATAGGGCACTGAAAAATAAAACACTACGAGCATGTTGTGGGATTGTAGTAGTTGTCGATATTGTCAATAGCATCAAACCCTGTGTATTCATCAAAAGACATAATTAGCTAGGAAATGGTATCAGAGCTATTTAAAGGGGAAAATATATAATAATTTTAGTTTACATTTATCTGAAAGTTTTACGTCTAAAAATAAGTAATAAGAAAAAAACTAGTAATTAAATTAAGAGTCATAAATAATTATTATTTATGACTCTTAATTTAATAGTTTTTTTTTGCGGCTTATATATATATATATATATATATATATATATATATATATATATATATATATATATATATATACACACACACACACACACACACACACACATATATATATATATATATATATATATATATATATATATATATATATATATATATATATATATATATATATATATATATATATATATATATATATATATATATGAACATTAGTATGCACATATTAGGATTTGTATTTTATGGAGGATGGAGGTTGGAAAAGCAACAAAGACTCATAAATGATCCCAAGAGACTAATGAATGCAAAATACTCCTTTGCTTCTTTTGAGTTTGTTTACGATATATTGTGAAAAGATAAATTATTTTTAATATCAAACTCAGAAGCAGAGAAAAATCAACAAATTTTTTAAAGACCCTTGTGTAATTTTAAAATTTTTCTTACAATTTTATATTTTTAAACATTTAATATATACTTGTAATTTAATATTAAGCCCCTAATTCTGCATGGTTGAATATCTTGAATAAACTTCTTAGGAAATGCTATAAGATAGATGAATAACTTTAGTGTTTAACACAAGTGGCAACAATGACATCTAGCAAGATCTTTTGTCGATTAGTGGATGAATAAGTGATAGTATCAACATAAAGAACTTTTTACTTTTAAGTAAATTATGTGTAGATGTACACTTTGGCAAAACTTTAGATTCATGAAATTAAAACAATTCTTAACTTCTCTCCGACCTTAGCTTTATCAAGGCTCCCCCTTTTGTGGGGGTGTAATGGGAAACAACAATGAAATGCTTTTGAATTTTACAAATTTTATTATTGTGTATCAATTTATGTGAGTGGCAAATTAAAAAAAATATTCATAATAGCTATGCCCAATCTTACAAGCTAAGAGAGCAAAAGGGATTTGTGTTTCGAACCTATCTAAAAGGTTAGAAAAATGACACTTTAATACTTAATAGTATAATTATATTATTTAGTAATTAGGAGTTCATAATAATTAATGTTTCGCCCAGGCCTCTTAAATCAAGGTCCAGCCACGCAAGCTGTAGAGCTAAATCTAATGGGCAATGCAAGAGCTACTTCAGAGGTGGATCCAGAAAATTTTTTTTGATAGGTGCAAGGTATCAATTGATTTGGGGGTTTTTTGATTGTGCGCATCTCTTTACTCCCTCCTTGGGGAACGAATATGATTTGTCCGCATCTTTTAGAAAAACGAAAAACCCACCTGAACCTTACCTTGTGCGGGATGTTGAGAGTGTCCTTTTATCTCTTTTTAGGACTTAATAGCCAAAATAAGTCCACTAATTAAATTTTTATTTTTTTAAAATTTTAGAATATACATAAAAAAAATAAATTATATTCATTTTTTAATAACGGTAAGGTCATATAGCCACCATTTCCTAGATAGGTCTTCCTACAAGAAACATAGCAATCTAATTTACATAATTATGGATCTAATTTACATAATTATGGATCTATATTTTAAGTTGAGACTTCGTGTAATACTCAAAAGTCAAAACCTAGTCCGAAAAGGTAACTTAAATCCTTAATTGTGAGATGGTGGAAGAAAAACCTCCTTTGAGCTCCAAGTACTTTCACTTGGTACAAAACTCAAATCTTTAAACTATAAGATTTTTTTTTTGAAAGAAAACTATAAGATTATATATCCAACAAAGAAATTAAAAATATTTTTTTAGTAATTAATTTCTTCTATACATTTATAAAACAATTTTTTATGCCCTTCTTGCATAAACAGTGACAATATTGTACCACGTGACTTTAGAGCTTTCTTGCAATGTTTTATAAGAGGGACATATATTAGGGATTAAAGTAAAAGCACAATGAAGTCTCGTGCAATTCCCTTGCAAAGTCAAATATACGATAACTAACTGATTCCGTCATTAGGTAGTTTTTTGAAAATAAATATATCATTTAAAGTAGTTTTTGCAAAAAAAAATTAGAATAAACAGTTGTTTTGCAACTAGTGTTATACAATAGGTAGTTTTTTTGTAATTTTTCCTAATTTAATTGTAATTTTTATGAATATAATATATCGAACATGATAATGACGAGCAACAAGAATCTAGGATACAAATCAAACATAATAAATTGACAATAATAGTAATATTGTTTCAAATCCACCAATATCACGATATGGATCAACTTTCTACTTTTAAGGTTGAATTTGAAGTATTAAAATAAACACCGAGTAAAGACAAATTGCATTCCTTTTGCTTCAGTGCAAACTTTTTTGGGGGTGTGTGTGTAAAATCAGCTTGTTAGTGACATGAATGATTAAAATTAATACGAATCATTATAGAATAAGATTATAGTTTCATTAGTGTAGGATATTATTACTAATTACAACCTTCGTCCCTTAAAGAAGTTCTCATTTGTCATTTTGGGTGTTTTATTTGTTGTTTTCATAGAGAATATTTCTTTTTATGACATAAATTTTTGACAAAAATAACCTTATTCATATTCATTTTAACATTTTTATAATGCTGATGCATCCCAATTCCCACATATCCTCCATCAACTTTAATATAACATTTAAATATTTCTTATGGTCCCCACATATTTCTCACGAACTTTATAAAACTAATTTTTTCTTAGTTGTGGTTCTTATATTTTTTTTCACTAATTTTCGTTTAATATTTTTTAATGCTTGTGGTCCCAACTTTCTTCAATCAAATTTATTATTATTAATTAAATTAAACTTGATTAGACTATGGCTAATTAATGACAAATTAAAGAATTTTGAATCTATTCATGGTTAATAAATGACCCACTTAAAATACAGCTAATAATAATGTATTCCAATACAAAAACAGTACTACTAAAGTATAAATAAATAATATTAAATGTGAGAAAACATAATAATCTAATGGTTGATGGTTTTAAAAATCACTATTTATTATGGTAAAATTAAACCTCTTTCTTTATCAGTAGAAATTTCCTAATCAACCCATGAATTCAAAAATATAAGTTTTCTCATATAATTTTTTTACTCTATATTCAATTTTAAGTTTTAAATACCTCTAATTGTACATATTTAAAAGTTATAAAAAATTAATATTCAAATTTACGTGGAGATGAGCCAAAGAACATCTTAGTTGACTTGTTTTGACAAATAATTTAATCAAGAATAAATTATTAAAATAATCGATAAATATGATGAATTTATTATGAGAGTTGACTGCAAACAAACTCGATGAGATCCCATCTTAAAACCAATTGGTAATATGATGAATTGATAACGTTAACCCATCATGCTTATATGTTAGTTAATCTCACTTTGATTATTCGGTGTGTGATCACATATGGGTTATTTTTCAATAAAATAATCTAAAAATTCAAATGGGATAATTAATTTGAATCAAAAAGAGTATAATTTAATTAATGATTCATTTAAGGATGGGATGATAAAAAATGAGGTGTGAACAAGTTGAGAGTCCAAACAAAGACTACAGTTGGAGAGTAGTGATAATACATGTGAAATTTGATAATAATTAGTAAAAAAAAAAAAGAAAAAGGGAAAAGAAAAACAAACCATGAGAAAAACGGAAGAAGAAATGAGAGTAGTGTTGAAACGACCAAGAAAAGAATCAGCAAAGAAAGCACCAATAAAAAGGGCTAATGAAGAAACACCATTCCATGAATTCACATTCTTAGCAGCACTTGCTACTGGCTGTTCCATCACTTTTGTTAGGTACATCATCATATTTCCTGCTATCCCATAATATGCAAATCTCTCTGCCATTTCCACAACTACATAATCATAAAAATTTAAATAAAATTAATCAATCATGCAGTCGGACATCTTGCACATATTTAGAATCACATGTAGACATATTGTTAGAGTGTATAACATATATTAAGGCCTCAACCATCAGCTTAAGCTTTTGCTTGACATGGTATCAGAGGCCAAAATGATAAGAGGTCACGAGTTTGAATCTCAACCACCCCTCATTTAAGATGGAATATTTAGCACAAGGTATGAGGAGAGCCTGTATTGCATTCACTCTTCTAACTCAAAGGGTGTTAGAGTATATAAGATATCTTGGGGCCTCAATCATCAGCTTAAGCTGTTGATTGAGTTGGTTGCTTACACATGTTAAGATTTAGGAGGCGTGTTATAACTTAAAAATTAGTTATTTTTAATATATACTCGTGTCAGTGATAAATTTGGAATTGTATATACTACAACCAGATAAGAGAGAGTTGGTTGCATATGAACTCGTGCGGTTAAAAAAACAAATTGGTATCAGAAGTTTAAGTTAGTCAATATTTTTCTAATTCTTCAATGGGGTGGGATTGTATGTGAATTATTTTCCACCATGCTATAATCATTAACTTAAATTTTTGATTGAGCTGACCTTTTAACATATTACCAGAGGTAATGTGATGGATGATCATGGATTGGAATCTTATTTAACTTTTTGATTTTTTAGCAATTTAAATTATAAATTAAAAAAGTTTATCAAAAATTTTAAAAATTGTTATATAAAAAAAAAAGAAATGAGAAAAAGGGCTTACAAATGATGAAGATGGCAGATTTCCATCCTCCTTTGGGAGGGCCAAGTTGATGATTTTCCATGGATGTTAAGAAAAGTTTAGAGAAATTGAAGTAGAAATAATAAGTTGTGAAGTTTAGACACGTAAATATAGAAAGATTGGAATTATAAATATTATTATAGGTATATAGCTCCAAAAATAGCCAAGAGTGGGAATTAAAGAGAAAGGAGGTGGGGAGCGAGGGCAATTGCTCTGTTTTGGTTGCGTATCAACTATCTTAAATAGACAAGGTGGAGAATCCGGTCTGTTTCATTTCGAGTAAGTATCGTCTTTTTTAGATAAGATTATGACGTCAAATTTCATTTAGTCTTTGTTAGAATATGAAGTATATAACATTTTTTATGGTCTCAATTAACAGTTTAAAATTTTGGTTAAATTGTTTTCTTGATATGGTATCAGAAAATCAGAAGCCTACGTGATAATAGGTCACGAGTTTGAATCTCAATCACCCTTTATTTAAAGTGAAATATTTGGTTTCACGTTTTCAACTATCTTAAATAGATGAGGGGAAAATTGGGTCTTGTTTATTTAATGTTTTGTTTAGAAATTATAAGATATCATGATCTTCAACATTCGGCTTAAGTTTTTTGGTTGAATTGTTTATTTGATATGGTATTAAAAGTCAACATGACAATCAGGTCAAAAATTCAAATCTTAATCACTTCTCATTTAATGTGTAGACGTGATAAAATAAATAATATATTCCATAATTTCAACTATCTTTTTAAACTTTTTATTAAATTGTTTTTTTTCCTCCACCTACTAGATTTTATAGAGGATGTTTGGATTATTAAGAGGAGCAAAATATGGAAAATAAATCAAAAAAGTAGTGGATTTTGATGGAAAGGTATCACCGCCTCAACGGATTATTATTGTTGGACTTGTTTACTTGATAGGATGCATTTAGTGAATACGATTGCTTACTTTGGCTCCTTCCTATGACTAAATATTTAGCTTTGCTTTGTTTCATAAAGCTATTTTGTCACTTATTATTATGCTTGATGTTAGTAAAATTGAATACAAAAATTAATTATTAAGGGTTTAATTTTATAGGTAATGATATTTACAGCCCTTAGGGCTGTACATAAGAATCAACAACTCCTTTTTATCATTAATAAATATTACTCCGTCTGGATGAGTTTGTAGCAAAGAGAAAATGAGTGAATATTTAGAAAGTGGTGATAAATGAGGAGAGAGAATGAATTGTGTGGATGAAATTTAAAGAGAGTTAAAATGTATGGATGAGATTAAAAGAAAGTGGTGGGTTATAGTCCAAAAATAGAAATGCTGCAATTTAAGTGGGACGGACGAAAATGGAAAATGTTACAAATTATAAGGGACGGAGGGAGTATGACTCTTCAAAAGAATCTAATCTCAAAATTAAAAAATAATTTATATTTTTTATAATTATTTTACCTTTTCAAGAAAAAATAAATTCTAAATTAACAAAGTGTAATTAATTTCTTATGTTTTCAAAAAGAAAATATTATTAAAATACATAGATAAAATACAAGATTCCATCTTATATACAGCCCTTAGGGCTGTATATATCATTTTCCTAATTTTATTATAAATATTATAGGTTTTTGAAAATATTAATATTTGAATATTTAGATTGAATATCTGAATTATTTAGCGGATCATTTACAACGATCTAAAATTACTTGCTTAAAAAAGATCTTACTTGTTTGATTGTTGCTTGATAATTGATAAATGAATTACAATCACTATAGTTGTTTTCTACATGATCATATAATCTTATCTAATTATAGGCATAGTCCTTTAGATTTTTTGATTCAAAAAATAAGAATAATGATATCATTATTATAATCCCAAATAATTATAGATATAAAAATTCGTGCAATGCACGAATTTATAAGTATCAAATATATTAAAGTATAAGTATAAAGAATAATGCAAGTACATATTATCGTGATTAAAATTTAACGAATATATGATTTTTGTAAAAGAAAAATTAAATACGGATTTTTTAAAAATTATTTATTGAAAATATATATATGTGTTTTCGTTGCTTTCTTCCATTTTATTAGTCTGCTCTGTACTTAAAAAAAATAGGACAATGTTAGAAAAGAAAAAAAAAAGATTAATGTATAATTAAATAACTTGATGTTGATACAAAAATCTCAAAGAACATTTGAGCTCTAGTCATTTTTTAAGGAAATCAAAAATCAATTAAGTAATGCTTTTCTTTTAATTTACAATGCTTTTCTTTTATTTTAGGGATGAAAAATCTCACAAGAGAACAAAAATTATAGAGCTTAAATTTTTTTTTAATGGTAATCAAAAATAAAATCTCAAATACTTTTCTGTTATTATAAAGATAGAAAATCTCTCTATTTAGGTGTGGGAAAATCGAAAAGAGCTTAAATTGGTGTTATGCTAAAAATCGTAATTTTTAATAGATATGTTTCTTCCTCTTTTCGAGCATAAATGATTGAGGAGAATCATGTAATAATTGCGGCTATTTTGAGTTTTTTAACGTTGGAGTTTGTTTTAAGCTAATGTCTAGAGATCCGACCAATCTATCGTTTCTATCAAAGTACTTACGATTTATGAGTTACTTAAACTGCAGAATCGAGTATAAGTGATGACATGCACATCATGACTTGGCAGACATCCACATGGCAGGGCATCATTATATTCTATTTATTCACTAGCATGTGTCAAACAAATATTGGTATACATATTTGAATTTAATATTTTTTTACAAAGAGTTATCTCTCCTCCTTACGTTTGAAGCGTTTTTATTTTCTTTCGTGGTTTAATTCTATCCTATTTTCTGCATTCCACATGTTCTACTTTCATCATCTCTCTCCACTTCAATCTATATCCAATCACTTCATTCTTCTTAAAAATAACTAGTTTATTTGTTAAAATTGTTATTACGGACATTAAATTTTTAAATAAAGAATAAAAATTTCACCTTTTTAGTTACTTACCCAAAGAAAATTAAATCTCAAACATAACTCATAAAAGGGGGTCTAAGTCTAAAACAAAACTATTGTAACTAATCTCATGTCAAAACTATTATAGCAAAGTCCATTATTCTAATAAAAAACAATCTAAATCCAGATGGATCAACATAATCTAAACTAATATATAGTTTCACTGAAGCCTACATGGCCTGTACAACAATTAAACAAACTCAAACCAATGATCCTCTGAGTGTGCTCTAATCACCTCGACTTCCCTTTTCATCCCAGTTATTACCGATCTGCGAGCAATCTGAAAGATAGGAAGCAACACGGGTCTAATTAAACAGAATGAGGAGAAGTAATCCAAAATGAAACATAAAGTTAAGAAAAGAAAATCCAAAGAGATATAGTTTTGAAAACAAGAGACTTAAAAAAACGTCAGACCAAAATCTTTGTGTGCATAGTAATCTAGTTAGATAAGAAGTCTATAACTCTAAGGCTATGTCTATCTTTTGGGTAATGCTAGTCAATATTTTCAATGACAACCCGACCTCGAAACAAAAAAATAGAGGACAAAGAATCTCTACTCCATTATCTATGTCAATCCCCCAATCATGATTCATTTACTCATATGACATATCACAACATATGAATCTAGAATATCAACAAGCTTCATTTCAATAATCAAAAGAGCTTTGATAAAGATAATTTTCAAGAATGTAATATAGCCAGACATATTAACCCACGAGGGTTAGGGGATGTCTCCCTCATGCGCTATATATTCCCCTTGGGGTCATTTGTAAGTAAGTGATTATTATCATATTGGCCAAAATAATAGACATATATACATTCTCTCCATAAACAAAACACATTTATGCTCTACTCTTATACTGACTTTGGCATTGAAGACACCCCCCTCGGGACCATCCCCGGGGGTGACGGTGTTCCCTAGAGGATCTCGGAGGCCACCAACCTACCACCATGGATGGACCCATCGAAGACCCCTCTCCGGCCTATTTTGGAGAGCTTTATGGAAAATTTGAAGGCATGGGCTAGATAGCAATTTTAAGCCTCACCAGCATCCTTCCTACTCATAGTACCTTCTACCAAGATACTGCTCATCATACTATTTCATTGATTGTATTCGATCAAGAATCGAAAACCTTTCGATTTTGAAAGATTCATTAGGTTTAAAGGAACACTTACCATTTTCTTTAACAAATGAATTTCTAGCAGAAGTAGGTAAGTGCAACACAACGACCTGTTCGATTGTATGATAAATTTCTACCTATTTTCTCTCCTATTTTGTTATCCAAACATAGTGTTAGAGATATATCCCTCCTACCGAACACACTCTCAAGTTTTTCGAATTTAGGCTTCTCTTCTAGACCTGTCTCACCATAAACGCTAATCTAGAGTCAAAGTGCAACACAACGACCTGGAAATCGTGGGCGACGAACAGAGACACACACTACACCATCTCTGCTGGGAAGTATGATGAGCAATACTCTCCTCTTCTCATCTGTACTAGTCTTCATTCTCTCAGTTTTTCTTCTTCCTTATCTCAGTTAATGCTCCTTCTCTAATCTTTCTTTCGAAATTGTACAATTACTCGTATTTGCTATAATTATTATATTAATCGTTGTTTACTTTGCAGGGTTGCTGTATGATTCTATGGAAGAAGCAGATTTTGCAGACTTATTAGTCACAAATGCCTTCATTTACACTAGCGACCCTTCTCTTCCTTTTGCTGATTCCATGGCCGTTAAAAATGGCCGCATTTTGGGTCTTGGCAATTACTCCTCTTTTCAGGTTTCTCTTCTTTTTCTCCCTTTTTCCTTTCAATTTCTGGGTTGTTGTTACTAATGATTTTAGTAAGTGGGCATTAATCCATGTTCGGAAACATGAATCTTCTCACAACTTTTGGATTTAAATTTCGATCGAATGAAAGGTTTTTATTACTATATTCTCTTGATTCCAATTAGTTATGCAGTGAACAATGTTTTACTTAACGCTTAGTACTATGTTTATTGTTTGTTTATAGCCGATTCTATATTGTTCGGATTAAGAGCTCGTTTGATTGATATATGTATATTTTTGAAAAGCAAAATCTAATTTGTTCGAAGTTACTTCCTTTGTCAAATTTATAGGAAAGCTATAGAATTTGCAATTGGTGTAGAAATTTAGAGTTATTGAATACCCTTGGTAGTTAAATTCATACACTTTATATTCCGTTTCCCTATAGTCGTCGAAATACTGTTAACCAAACAACTATACTGATAATCAATTGCTAGGAAATATAAATTCTAAGGGAACTAGTAGGCAACCAAACGACCTCTAAGCTTTGACATTATTATCGTGTTATTACTGTGTTTAACAAGCAATAAAAGGTTGTGGGAATCAAAACAAAAAGAAATCTTTTATGGTTTTATTAATTTCCTGTTACAACAGACTTTTAGTTACTAACATGCTTTATTTGGTTTTGTTTGTTATAGGATTTAGAAGGAAGTAAAACAAAAAAATTGAATCTTGATGGAAAAATTGTAGTTCCTGGATTTATAGATTCCCACTTGCACTTGCTTTATGGAGGATTACAGGTTTGTCTAACTAGTGGACATTTGTTTGCCAATTTTGCTTCTATATTTGTATAATTCAGCTTTGTGGTGGCACAACAACCTTTTTGTTAGTATAATGGCAAAGTTGCGTATATTTGAATCTACCCACTTAAGTGATACATTGTGGTAATGAAATGTTGTTTAATATAACGGTAGAAAAATTGAATGTTGTTAGTATAATGAAATGTTGTTTATGTTCAAGTGACTAATATTCCATCTTTTTATTTGATATAACGGTAGAAAAATTGAATGTTTTTCAATAATGTTTTCAACACTTTCTTGTTAAGGATGTCATGACATGTTTCTTACATTTCTATACTTTTATTATGAGTCTAAAACAACTCTTCTCTCTATGCACCAACCTTTTATCATTTTAGTGACTTCAATCTGACTTACTTTTTTATCTTTTCTATCCTCTTTCGATTCTTAATAAAACCTATAAGCAACTTTGCTTAGCATATAAAAATGCCTTCAATCACCAAAATAGTAGTGAAATTGATGTTTTGAATTGGCTAGGGGCTAGGATTTAGTTCCCAAATTTCCCACATTAACATATAAAATCCATCCTAGGCTCTAGAACATTATTTTTGGCATCAAATTCAAAGGTTTTTCAGTTTTTACATGGACTACGTATTCCTGAAAGATTTTACATTACCTTTGGAGCTAATTTGGCAAAGGGTAGCCATACTAGTTTCTTTTAAACAATGACATGTGTAAGTGTTTTTCAGTTTTATCAAAAACTAAAATAATAAATGTTTGATACAAGCACAATCACGTTTGAATTTGATTGTTTTAGGTATGATTTCCAATGCCCTTGGCTTGTATTTCATTTATGGGTGATGTTGTCTAGTGTGTTATTTTCATGTCACAAATTCCAAGAACACATTTCTTTCTTTTTTTTTTTTGTAGTAAAATTTTCCATCCTCTTAAATCTATCTACTTACGCTGAGCAGATGATGCAAGTGGATCTCCATGGTGTTAATACAAAAGAGGAGTTCAAAATGAGGATTAAACAAGCAGTCGAAAGTAAGTTAATTTTAAGAACCTAGCTATATTATATCATGAAGCTGCAAAATATACGGATCTTATGATTTCATTTTGTGTTTGGTACCCCATACATTTTAAAGTGCATTTGAATTGATATATGGAATTGTAGATTTGTAGAACATAACTTAAATTTACTTTTGGAGGATTAGTGAATCACATGCACAAAAGGGACACTAAATGATTATGATGATTCTAGTGGATTGAAGGGAGTGTTGTGTGCAGAAAACTAGACATATAATTGTGGGTGTTAGAATATAAAAGGTGTTTGTCTACTAAAAGTAATTTATCTAGCACTAGGACGTACAGGGTGGGGGTGATACACGTTATAAACATAATATGGGTTTAGGCTTAGCTTTAAATGAATATATGGGGTCAGGATTAAGGTTTTTGGACAATTTAGGTTTAGGGGTTTGAAAAAGATGAGGATTTTTTGTTTCTTTCTTTCTTTCTTTCTTTTTTTTTTAATTTTTTTTTATTATTTTTTTTTTTGTGGTTTAGGGTTTAAAATGAAAACTTTACACTTAGAATTTGGGAAATGTCTAATGGGACGTAGGGTTTTGATAATTAGGATTTCGATCATTAAGCCTTGGTTAATAAGGATTGTGAATGGTTTAGGGCTTTTAGAGGTGGATGATTTTGTGGTATTGTGGAAGGCTTTTGTGTTTTGATGTTTTGGGATGGAATTTTGTGGGAAATAATTTATAGATTGGTAAGTACTGCTGACTAGCTTTGATACATAACATTACACAGTACGAGTAACATCTAAGATTTCCAAGAACACAATCAACTTGCTTAAGAGGTTGACAAGGATAGCCAACCTTCTCACTCCCAGTCATGAAAGTGTAATAGATACCTAAACAAGAAACTTTACCATCCATTATATTCGAATGATGGGGTATTTATTAGGGGTGTTTAAAAAAACCCGGTTTGAAAACCCGATCCAGATAACCCAGTATCCGATTTTAAAAACCAGGTAATTAACCCGCTTTGTTAAAAGTGGGTATTTCGGATCGAGTACCCGATTTATAAATCGGGTATTTGGGTCGGATCCGAGTAGCATTGTATGTGAAACCGGGTACTCAAATAAATAAAAAAGATATTGTTACTATGACTAGGCCTAAAAACTTGAAGATAGGAAATTCTACTAGGGTTTTAAGATAGGGATGACCAAATCAATCACTCTTCCAAGTTCCAGTTGTCTCAAAATAGGCTAGAATTGTTTAACACTCTATATTTTGGTGTTTTTCAATCCGTCAAAAGATACTTTTATCCTAACACGCCTAAGGTATGATTAATTACATGAAAATTATATCTAATCATAGATCTATCTTCTTTTGTTCAAGACACATTTTTCTGTGTTTTTCTCAACATCTTAACTTGTTAAACAAATTGGACTTATCTTTTCTCAATCTCTGATCAAATTCATTGAAGCTTAACTTTAGGATTTTTTTGCTCGTTACTTCATACCCGAGCTTCAAATCTATTACTTTCGGACCCTTGGTCATGGTTTGGGTTCCTTCACCAATATTTGGACAATCTTGGACCACTACTCATTACAAACCCAAGCACAAGCAAAGCTCAACTCGAAAATATTGAAATTAAAAGATCTAGTTTCCTAATTAATTGAAAACATTTAAGAACTACAATGAATACGGAGAGCTCAAAATGACTAGATTGAAATAACACTATTTTACCATGCATCACTTTGATAGCTTCCGCAACTGCAACCACAATCGCAACCGAAATTGCATTTTTGATCTATGAATGGAAAAAAACAATCAAACAAGATGGAGGTAGTTTGAACTTTGAAGAAGGTTTTATTGTTTCTTTAAGATGTATTTGTCTAGTTTTGGTGTTGTTTCTTAAAAATATCTATTGTCTAGTCCATTTTTTAAAGTTCTTCTCAGTAACTAACTTATGTAGCTCTTATTTGCAAAACTCGTAGGTAAAAAGGAAGGTGTTTGGATTTTGGGTGGTGGATGGAACAATGACCTTTGGGGAGGCGAAATGCCAACGTCAAATTGGATAGATGATATAAGTCCTCAAAATCCTGTAAAGTCAAAACCTCAAATTTGGCAATCGACATGGTTCTTCGGTTAGTTGCCCTTAACAACAAAACTGTTGCAGGTTTGGTTGTCAAGAATGGATGGTCATATGGGTTTGGCTAATTCTCTAGCTCTCAAGTTGGCTAGAATTACTCGAGAAACCAAAGATCCTCCTGGTGGTGCAATAAGCAGAACATCTGATGGAGGTAAAGTTCATTTCATGTAGATGCATCTTTATCTAGGAAGGGATTAGTATATGGAGGAAAATCTGAGAATATGTAATTCTTGAAAATCAGGCAAATTAACAGACAACTTGGTGATTATGATCTAGTATTCTAATTAGGTTTAAACTTGACTTTTAGACTATCACTATTTTATTGAAAAATTCGCACGTCTTTTCTACCATTATCAAAAGCTGAATTACTTTCAGGTCAATGTATGTTGGCTGAAATCAAAAACAATATAAACAAATCTAGATGTCAGTTTTCTTCTTCCTCTACTGGTTATATATGTATTGTGTATTGACTGGGAAGTAGGAACTGTAAATTTCCATGTACCTTTTCTCGAGAAGCAACAAATTGAACAACAATTAGCTTTTGAAAATATAACTACTTGTTAATCGGCAATTGTAGGCACAATCAAAGATTGCTAGTGGTTCTGAGAGGCTTAGTTTTGTTAGAATTTTTATGTGCGTCATTGACTGTAATATTAGTGTAGGTGAAGACCAATGTTGGGACATAACTTCTTCTTTTAACCTATGCAAGTCTGTATTCATAAATATTCAAATGCCAAGTTTACAGAGCCTGCTAGGATTGTTGGTGTGAGAGTGATCAATAATTATCATATCAGCTGTTTTGGAGACCAAATGAGGCTATGTCATGTGTACTGTGTTTTGCAATAATGAAGAGACAGGGAATCGTTATAGGATATTCTAAGATCAGTTGTCTTCTTCGGTTTTTGAATGGATTAGGTGGTTCTTAAAGCCGCATTGCATCGGTCACATTGTAAAGGTTTCAAAAAAAAACCGAACTGATATTTTTTACGTTGTAAAGGTGTAAAAATCTGCGTTTGGGCTATATCAAGGGATATTTCATGCTTTTGACCGATATTTAAGCATTACGATAACCACATGACTCTCATTACCACATTGACATTACATTACTGCAATTGCTATTGTTAACGCATTTTTGCACTATGTTAAGGAGATTAGAATATCATCTTTGAGAAGCTAGATAGTCCATGACATTGTTTCATGTTATAATGGGTTGCTATATTACTTATGTTATACGAATATTGATGATTATTGTGCTTATTCCCTTGATATTTTCTATATCCAGAGCCTACAGGATTGCTGATAGATGCTGCAAGGCAGCTTGTGCTTCCCAGTATCCCAGAACCTTCAATTGAGGAAAGGAGGGAAGCATTACTAAGGGCCACCAATTATGCTTTGAGCAAAGGGGTCACAACAGTGGTTGATATGGGAAGATATGTTCCTGGTTCTTCAATAGAATTATCATGGGAGGATTTTACAGGTGTTGTATTACAGAAATTGCTACCTTGTGTTGTACTGTATTTTGATAATCGTTGCTATAGGAAATACTCCTTATGGGAACAACAAATAGTATAGACCACCCCGAAATGGCCAAGGGGAACTTCTTTACATAACCGAGGGAGTACTAACTTTTCTTTGGTCATTCTAGAGCTATTTTTGTTTACGTGCTATTCATTTAAGAAATTTGTTTATATTATTTAGAAACAGTCTTTTCTTGGAAAATTATTTTGGAGCTGTAAAATGCCTAATAAAGGAAGCTCTAGGAATATCTTTTTTGAAAAGAGTTGTTTTATTTGTTGATCTGAACATGCAAACATCCGATATAGTGAGAAAGTACTTCCAACAATTTTCCTGTTTTTACAAATTTTTTTAAATATCTTCTTTTCGATTTCATTTGTTTTGGCAGATGTCTACAAGTGGGCAGATAGTTCCGGGAATATGCTGGTCAGAGTTTGTCTGTTTTTTCCTCTTGTAACCTGGTCACGCTTAGCTGTATGTTCTACTTGACAAGTTTCGTTTGTTAGTTGTTCAATTTATTTGTGAAGAAAGCCTTTTAATCCATTTACTTTTGTACACTTAATTAGGATCTTGTGCAAAAGATAGGTCATATGGTTAGCCAAAGAATTTACCTTGGTGGCGTCAAGGCTTTCTTTGATGGATCATTGGGCTCAAACAGTGCTCTCTTCTATGAGGTTAGTATGCAAGATGCAGCTAGTACTTATTTGTACTTTCAGATCATTCATTATAAGTTCATAAGTTCTTTCAGCTTCGGCATTAGTTTAGAGATTCCTGTAAATGGTGATTCACAAAATTGACAAAGATCTGCTTACGAACTGATGTATTCATCAACTTAATGCATGCTCACCTAAGATGCTGAAAATAGGGGGCAAAGAAGTATGCAATTGGATTGAATTTTTAAGGAAAAATTACCCTAAATAATACAACCTTTTAACTTTTTCCCTACAATAATACCAACTATTGATTAATATTGAATAATATCAACTTTAAGGTGAGTTTTCTAACAACATCCAGTTTTACCTCTAACCTATAACATAGGTTATTTCTAATAAAAAAAAGATAAATAATATTCAAATAAAAAAATCAGCCCTCCCCTTCACCCAAACCACTCCACCCCAAGTCCTCTAAATCCACCGTGCACTGCCCCAGCCCATTTCCCCCACCACACCCCATCAATCTGTAAATAAGCAGCAACCACCCCCTTGACCTCCATTCACGAAACCTCTCCCCATGACCGCCAATAACAAAATCTCCTTCCCCTTGTCAATTGAGGGTGTAGGTAGAAGTTGGTTTTTTGGTGGGGGGTTTCTAGGTTCGTGGGTTGCTAGGTGGTAGAGGTAGGTGGGTTTCTGGGTTCATGGGTTTGTGGGTGGTAGGGGTTGGTTTTTGGGTGGTTAGTTCATGGGTCTGTAGGTGGTAAGGGTTGAGATACTGGGGTGGGTTCATGGGTTTTGAGTTTAGGGGTGGGTAAGGGTGGGGGTGTTTCACTGTGAGAGACATTCTGCGTAGGGGTGGGGGAGGACAGTGGGAGGGTAGGTGGAGGTTGTGGTGGACTTGGTGGAGGCCATGGTAGTGAACTTGGTGGAGAGTGGTGAAAGATTATATATTTCTATTTTTTTTTTGACAATTAACCTACAATTGTTGGTGAACAAGTGAAATGATGCTAGAGGGAAATATGTCTCTAAGGTTGTATTATTCAATACTAATCAATAGTTTGTATTATTGTCGGAAAATTGTTGAAAGTTTGTATTATTCAAGGTAAGTTTTCCAATTTTTAATTGATTTTTAGAGGGTATGCTTAAAAATCAAGTCTTACATACATCCTAATAACATGATGGGCGCTTCTTCTACTCCTCTTCTCAATATAACTTGTTAGTGTGTACATATAACATATATGATGGCCTTAGTATTTGATGTTTATGTTTTCCTGTAAATGCTTGAGGTTGTTTATGTGAGACACTTAACTGCTAAAGTCAATGTTAAACCATAGTATACTAAGCTATTAAATGGCTCGTGATGGACACTGGCTTCCCAAGCACGGGGATAATTGAAATAGTATGCAGCAACTAGCATATGGGGTGATTTTAGGGGCATTGGGTATTAATCGTGAGCTCATGTGAGAAAAGCATGGGTGTATGAGGAACCATTTAGTGGTTAACTATGTTTCAACAACCCCTCATTGCAAGCTTTAATACGAAAGTTCTTTTCCATCCAACATTAAAGACAAACTTAACAACAATGATCAACGTGTGTGTGTGTGTGTTTTTTCAATCTACAACAATCATATTCAAATTAACTCATTGGATCATCTACGTCATAATATACAGGACCATTATGATAAACTATGTCAAAGCCTTTATCCCTAAAGAGGGGGCTGGATAAAATAAACCAGAAAAAAATTTCTCATAAGATCATCTACGTCTATCCTCTTTCATGCATTACAGTCGATTGCTATAAAGTCTTATAGACCTAGTTCCTTCATAACCTTTTTCACTTTTTTCATCTAAGTCATCTTTGTTCATTTTTTTCACGTTATTTTTCGTACAATATGAAGTAATTATTTATATTTAACTTAAATTTGTTTGATTGAACGTATTTTTAGTGAGGAGAACTTATCTAACTAAACTGAACTTAATTCTGTTGATATTCTTTTGTTTTTCTTCTTTGCAGTTACTTATTTGTTATTATAGTAAATGTAACTAAACAAAACATGTTTTTATTTAAATTGACCTTGGTTTTCCTGAATTTTTTTATATATAAGGTGAAAGACTAAGGTATTTTGGTTTTCTTTGCCTTCTGCCTTCTGCCTTCTGCCTTCTGCCTTATAGTATGCATGTCCTATTCTGTACTTATAAGTTCACTGACAGCGCATATCCTTAAATCAACGGAATCAGGTATGAGGTATCACCTTTCAAGTGAGTTTTTTAAAATCACAACAAATAAATTGATTAGAATGTGTGTGTGCATGTTATGTGTTGTGCGTGTGTGTCTAAGCGTGCGTGCGTGTTGTGTTTTGCCTTGGCCTTACTATGTTTACATTTATCATTACACTGCTTGATTTGCACCAATTACAATGTTTCCTTCTAGTCACACCTTGGTCAATTTCTCCAATGATAATGGAGTCAAGACATGGTGGTACTTATCCTCTAATATCATAACTCTTCCATTTATTTCCTTTTGAGAATCAGTTTTGCAGTTCATATACTCCTTTTCGCTGCACCTAAGCAAAACCTCTGATACTTTGACTCTTGTCTCCATAACTCCAACTTGTTACGGACACTTAATCTAATATTTTCAGCAAAAAGAACATCACCAAAAAAGCTATACCAGAGTACTTGGTCATGAATAATTCATGTTCGCTAATCGAAATATGCTGTGTACAGGAAAGAGATTTGATCATATCCTTGCTGTAGTCCTATTGTGAATTGTGATAGGAAAATCTTCTGTCACTCGCCATCTCCTAAACTTTGTCTCCACTTCTCCATACATATATCTTTACTAAAGCAATGAAAAGGAAACTTTGATGATGCAAGGCTCGAAGCCTTTACTGTGCTTCTGTTTGAAACGCCGAATTGTTTTGAAGACAGTATCAGAACTATTAAGTTCTGTTATTCCCTTTCCATAAGTTGGGTAATTAAGTTTCAAGTTTAGTAATGTTATGACACATGTGTTACGTTTAATACGTGATTGTCCTGTCTAAAGATATTTTACATATAATCACCTTGAATTTTTTCGTTCTGTTCGCCGCTCAGTGTACATGTTCAAGTTTTTGGATACTTCTAACATATTTGTAATTTGAACTTACCCATGTGATTATGTCTGACACTCGGATCCGTATCTTATTGCCATATGCTCGTTTTCACGTAATTGATTCCATGTTGAGTACTTGAGTTTCCGTATGCAGCCATATGCTGATGATCCTGAGAACACTGGCCTTCAAGTGGCGGAACTTGACGATCTAACGAACATGACCATACTCTCTGATAAGTCTGGGCTGCAGGTAGTCCCTTGATATTGCAGCCTTATCCCTTCGTTAAATCAATATGTGTATGATTATAATATTACAAGTGCTTATGATTACATCAGGTTGCAATCCATTGTATTGGTGATAAGGCGAATGGCTTAGTCTTGGATATGTATGAGTTAGTTGCTTCCGTGAATGGAGAAAGGGACAGAAGATTTAGGGTAAGAAAATAATCACTGCTAGGGGGCAAGGAAAATATGGGACAAATTTGAAATGTTTATACTTACAACTGAACTGTTTCATGAATTTCGAGTATTGATGATTTCAGATTGAGCATGCTCAACATTTGGCTCCTGGTGCAACTGCTCGGTTTGGTAAACAAGGAGTGGTTGCTTCAGTACAGGTTATATATTAGTTTGAGTTCATCCATACTTACTGAAAATTGTTTACTAGCAGACATTTCTTATATAGAAAGTTCGATATGCAAATTTTTTTCATAACCTACATGTGTTAATGGAAATATAGTGACCGTCCTCCCAAGAAAAGGGGACATTGTGGTAGAAATAAAGTCGGTTTGTTCGTTCAAAATAATAGGGTAATTCTCCTCCATCACATTGCTGGATATTGTTGCTGACGTGTTCCATTGCACTGTTTTGGCAGCCTGAGCACCTTCTAGACGATGCTATATCAGCAGCAAGAAAATTGGGGAAGCAACGGGCTGATACTGGATCATATCTTTTTCGTTCACTTCTAGAAAGCCATTCACTTTTAGCTTTTGGCTCTGACTGGCCTGTGAGAATTTATATCTGAACTTCCTGAATCCAGATACTTTACGTTGTTTTTGTTGGCGTTTTAAGCACTGACTACTGTGATTCTGTTTTGGTGGTTTAGGTTGCTGATATTGATCCCTTAAATTCCATTAGGGCTGCAGTGAAAAGGATTCCACCAGCATGGGAAACTTCGTGGATACCATCTCAATGTATCACACTCAATGATGCGCTTGATGCGTAAGTATCATTAATATTCCTTATCAAGTCTTCTCGCTCATTTTCTTTTCCGTGTTCTTGCTTTTCTCCAAATCTCATAAGCTGTAAAGGAAAAGATTCTGGAATTCTGCTTACAGCTTACAAGAACCTTAGACATAGTCACATAGGGTTTTGTTAACATAAATCCAGAAGCGCTATCATAGGATGTAGTCTGTCAATCATAGGTCTTGTTTTTAGTTTGGGCCTTTGGGATAGATAAGCGGATTAGCAAAATGACGAAACTTAAGGTGGTTGATTCACGAAGTTATCTTGGTGTTAGGACGGAGGGAGGAACGCAATGGGTTTTACTTCATATTGGGGGATAATAATTACCCTAGGGCGGTGGCCGGTGGTGGGTTTCCGCAGCTTTATCCAAAGAGTGGTAATACAGCCTCCTTTCCTCCCTGTTCTTCCATTTACCGTCACCTCATTAACTTGGTTAGCTCATATTACTATCTATTTCCGTTCGACAAATTCAAGAACGTCTGTTGTTTGACTGGTACTTACTTCCGATTCTCTTCTTCAATCCTGCAACTAATATACTGAGTTGTTTCTCGCCTTCATACACATGACCTCTCAGGCTTAATACCTCTTCTTATTGCTGAGTCCACTCAACGTACTGAAAAACTTTTGATATCCCTCACCAGATGGGTTATCCGCACCTTTCGTATGCACATACAAACACATTGTCAAACTTTAAAACCCTACTAGATAATCTTTGATAGGCATATCAGAGAAAATACCTCCTAAATACACATTACACAACCTACTTTTGTTCCTTTTTAAACTTTAGGCTATCTATTTATATGCTATCCTCTACTGTTAGTTTCTTTTAGAGAAACCATTTGATCCTCTCCTGTACATGAAACTCAGACTATTTAATAAAACGTATGGAAATAGATCTAGCATTCCTTAGAACCTCATTTCTATTTCTCCACGCCCAGTTGATCAGCCTAGCCACTGCAAAAAAAAAAAAAAAAAAAAAAAAAAAAAAAACTACTCTCTTCTTTGCATATGAAAGTCACGGGTGCTTTTAGAAAAGCCTGTGAAGAGGACCTTCAAAGAGGGGATTCCAAGCCAGTCCCTTTTAGTACCATTTCCTTAAAGTGGCAGTCGGAAAACAGATGGTCATGAGATTCATCATGCTTCAAACAGATTACATGGGTCCCTTTTTCAGTGACAACTATAGCATCTAATCTATCTCTGGTTCTGAGTATTCGGTGAGCAGCCAAACATATTAGAAGTCTTAATTTGGGAGTTTTCATCCTATTCCAGACTATAGCATCCCATTATACAGAGTGAAGATCAAGAGCGGAACATAATTTGCTGGCTGATTCCCCTTTTTGAATTCATAGTTCGGTCATATTATCCCAAAACCGAATACGGTTGTCGTTTTTCGATTTGCAATTCGCGAAAAGATTTGTGAATCATGTGGCATTGACTAAAACTCTATCTTTTTATAAGCTTTTGAAACAGAATAATCCCTTTTAAGCCACAGATGGACTCGGGAATCAACAAGCCAATCTTTCACCTTTCAGATTTTCCTTAGAACCTAACTAGCAGCACCACTTAGTTGGAAGGACCACCAATCTTTCCCTTTTGCGTACATCCCATGAACTCATTTCACCCATATACTCTTTTTTGTTGAGCTTGAGAATATTCCAAACTTTGTTCTACAGGAAAGAATGACATTCACTAGAAATGTATGTACCCATAAGTAGCCATTAGAAGTTCAAAGTGGAAAGTGGAAACCATAGGTAGGTATCACTACCATGGAAATTTACTTTTATCCCAGAATACATATGTGATATATATAATATTATTTCATCGACTCCCACCTAGGCGGGGTTTAGGAGGTCGGGTGTATCCAACTTCATTCTTGTAATAATAAAGAGCTTATAGTTGATAGTTGATAGAAAAAAGCATATGCAATTTCACGAAAATAAGAAGTTTATATTATTTAACGAGTCATTAAAGCATATGCAATTTCACGAAAATAAGAAGTTTATATTATTTAACAAGTCATTACAATGTGCAGTCAAAGATTAAAAATCTTATTTTCCATCATGAATGAACAAATGTCTTTATAACAACAACAATGCCAAAGTCTTCATTCCAAAAGTTTAGAGTCGGCTACATGAACCAATATAATAGTTCCATCTTCATTTATTCCGGTACTCTACCTACCCTCTCAATTTGTTAGTCTTGATCCTTCATATTTTTTTTCCAATGCTACCCTAGGTCATCTTCGGTTTTCCTCGTTCTCTTTTTAAGTCTCCCAAACTCCAACTCTTTATCTTCCTTACCGATCTCTAATACCTTGCCTTTGGACATGTCCAAACCATCTTAAACAATAATCTTTCATCTTTTCCAAAAATATTTGCATCTCCTAAACCTTTTTTTATATCTTCGTTTCAAATTCTGTCTTTCGAGTTATGCTCAATCATCAATCGACTCATTTGCATTTCCGCTTCTCACATCATCCTACTATGATTTTTTCTAAAAGCCCAACATTCTTATCCTATTAGTAGCATTGGTCTAATGGTCGTATACTAAAACTAGTCATTTAGCTTTTAGGCCACACCTCAATCACATAATTTTCAAGAAGCCGCTCTTTATTTTTATCACCCACACATAATTTATGGGTCACATATGTAGGATGTCCTCACTACTCTAAAATTTGACCAAAAGTCTTTAAAGCATTCACTAGAGCTATTTCTTTCTCTTTTAGCTTTATAGTGTCTCTCAGCTCTCGTTATCTCGTTTGTGCTATAGTCACACACTCACACTCCTTATACTCCAGTTTATTTCGACTTAATTTGAACCCTCGTGATAACGAACAATATTACTTTGTTGTTTTGCACTATTAATTTGGCTTACTAATCAAAATAAGGGGAATTAAACTGCACTAATACTTATTTAGAAGCAAAACCTAATAATTCTACGATGTCGTTTCAAGTAGTTTCGGTCACATTTGCTTTATATCCTTAATTCATTGTGCCTGTGCAAATTTGTTTTCTTGTTGGGTTTTGGTTCCATCACCACAAACTTTAATCTGTTCACAGGCACACAATCTCAGCAGCTCGTGCGTGTTTTTTGGACAAAATTATAGGGTCGTTATCTCCTGGGAAACTCGCAGATTTTGTCATTCTATCCACTAATTCTTGGGAAGAATTCACAGCGGAATCAGTTGCTTCCATCGAGGCTACGTATATTGGTGGGATCAAAGCTTATTCAGCTAAAGATGCTTTGTGAGTATATAGGTTTATTTAACTTTGTATATACCATAAATGATAAGATTTACAAACTATGTTTTCGAAATTATATTCATAAATATTAATAAGAGAGAATTTTTTTTAACAAATTACCATTAAAAATAGGAAAATTGTCGGGAATAATTCGTACTTTTAACGTGTTTTGTGAATAACCTCTACTTTTGATTATTCATAGATAATCCAAACTTTACGCTCTTTTTACTCACAGCTAGAGGTGTTCAATGGGGCGGGTCGACCCAACGGGTCAAGGGTCGGGTCACATTTTAACGGGTCATTAGCGGATCGGGTCAATAATGGGGCGGGTCATTAACGGGCCTTGGTGTAAAGGGTCGGGCCAGGTCGGGTCGGATAATTATAAATATTAATTGAGGAAAAAAATTTACCACTTTTTTTAAAATTTTTTAAATGATATTATATACATAAGTGGGTCGACCCAACGTGCCATAAAGTATAATAAAAAAACCTATTCTATGAACTTTTTAAAAAAGGGTCAAAGTGGGTCGAATTTAAATGGGCTTGACCCGTCCTGGCCCGTTTATTATTTGATATGACCCGCCCCGCCCCGCCCCATTTAGATTTTGACCCGCCCCGACCCAGCCCGTTGAACACCTCTACTCACAGCACCCCCTCCTAAAAAATGACCGGTTGTAGCAAGTTAAAGCTGCGAAATGACTTGGTTTCCTCCTATATCAGCTGCTGTTATGTTCATCGTCAACATCTCAACCATTCCTCCATTTTTAACCCTAACCTTAGAGAGAGAAACGCTTTCCATTCACTCTTATTTTTTTTTCTTTTTTTTTTTTTTACAAAAATGAATTATCATTGTTCTTCAACATATAGTAGAGGTTGAGAGTTGAAGATGAACATGACAGCAGCTGATATAGGAGGAAAACAAGTCATTTCGCAGCTCTAACTTGCTACAACCGGTCATTTTTGAGAAGCGGGTGCTGGGAGCAAAAAGAGTGTAAAGTTCGAATTATTTATGAATAATCAAAAGTAGGGATTATTCACATGAAAACATTAAAAAGTACGGATTATTCTCGACAATTTTTCCTTAAAAATATAGGCAAATGTAGCTTTTTACGTGGGGTTGCATATGCAACTCTACTCAAAATAAAGTAAAGAAAAAGTGTAGAATAGAGATCCAAAATACTTATTTGCACAACAAGAAGTCTTGTATGAGATCTTATCATGAAATAGACCCATAAAAGCAGCCCATGTAATGATTTTTCGAAAAATTAATTGAGTAATTTGAATGTAATTGACATGACATACATGATAACTAATTTTTTTTTATATTTTTTAGAAAATTTAATATTAGACTAATTCATATTAAAGTTGTCTCCTGGTTCTTAATGAAGAGTTTATCTCACAATTTCACGAACCTACACATTTGAGACTTGACCTACTGGTAGGGCTGTGCAAAATGAGATGGACCGGCGGTCCGCACAGGAACCATTTGAGACTTGACCGGAACCGGTTGCATCCGGTCTGGTCTCCGAGTCTTACTTATTCGTCATTCTGGGTTTCAGATCCTGTTTAAACCCGAAAAAATCCGGGTTAAATCGGATGAGATCGGATGTACATAAAAGTGGTTTTGAAGGGGAATAATATTTACGATCATTATATATGAACTTACTTAAAGGCTTTAAATATTTTATTTTCAACACAAAATAATTTTTTAATTCAAATATTTTAATTTTATAGTAATTAATTTGCTAAATTATTATCCTCTTCTTGGTTCTTTGATTGCTGATATGTTTTTTGACCCTCACATGTAATTAGCTCTCTTATTTTCCTTCCTATATCATCAACCTTCGCACCCTCTTCTTCGAGCTCTTCTTCTTTTTTCTTTATAGAATAAAAGGTAAAGGACCTTCTCGGTATCCCGCACGGGCAGGGTCCGAGTGGGGGGTTTTCTTTTTCTTGAAAGATGCGGACAAATCATAATTCATACCCATACCCCAAGGAGGGAGTAAAGAGAGATGTGCGCAGTCAAGAAACCCCATAATTGATACCTGCGCCTAGTAGGGGTCGAACTCCAAACCTTCTGCTCCCCCTGCAGATGTTATATCTATTGAACCACAAGCGCTTTTGATTTTGTTTATAGAATACAAATGCTATAAATTCGTCATTCATTTTTTGATGTAGGATGAGGAGTGAAAATGCCTTATGATGGCATTCATCATTTTTTTGGGGCATACCCACACAACTAAATTAATGCTTATTCCCATTTCCATGTAGAATAGGGTTGCATCACCTTTGGTTAGTTCACATGCATTATTAGTTTTGACCCCTTTGACTATTGTGTATAATTGATTTTCAATGTAGCAAACACAATTCTTAGATACACTTGAAAATTATAATTTATATTTAAGATGAAAAAGCCATGACATTATATTAAAATCATCTACAATAGTAATGAACGTAGTACAATTGATTCTTGTCAAATGGCTAAAAGGCCCCCACACATTTATGTGTAATAACTCCAATTGTTTAGATAATTTACATTAATATTGTGGGTATATTGTCATAATTTGTTTTGCCAGTGGACATATAGTGGACATATAACGGTCAAGACTAGTGGTAGGGCTGTGCAAAATGAGATGGATCGGCGGTCCGCACAGGAACCGTTTGGGACTTGACCGGAACCTGTTGCATCCGGTTTGGTCTACGAGTCTTACTTATTCGTCATTCCGGGTTTCTGATCCTGTCTAAACCCGAAAAAATCCGGGTTAAATCGGATGAGACCGGATTTACATACAAGTGATTTTGAAGGGTAATAATATTTACAATCATTATATATGTACTTACTTAAAGGCCTTTAAATATTTTATTTTCAACACAAAATAATTTTTTAATTCAAATATTATAATCTTATAGTAATTAATTTGCTAAATTATTTTAATATCTTCCAATTTTTAATTTTTTATTGGTATTAAAAATTATTTTCGGTCTAACCAATCCAAATCCGGACCGGACCGGAAGGAATCCGGGTCAGACCGAGATCGGACCGGATGGAACCGTTCCGATTTCGGTCTTAACATATTCGAGATTTCGGTCTGCTAGTCCAACCGATTCCGATCCATGTTTGATCGGTGAACACTTCTACTAGGGATGGTCATGGGGCGGGTCCAAACAGACCCGGACCCGGACCCTTTTAATTTTTTGAGATCCAGACCCGGATCTGGACCCTAAGGGTCCAAAATTTTGAGACCCGGACCCAGACCCTCCGAATCTGATGGGTCTAGGGTCCTTAATGGGTCCTTAGTGGGTCTAAAAAAAGTCTCTTTGATTTGTCAAATTTAAAACATTTGTAAGTCATTATATTTTTCGTATATTTGTAAGAGGGTTATTATCATATTTTACAAATATTTAATACTAATTTAACATCTAAACTCTTATAACGTTACCCATATACGCTTAAATTCTATTATAAACACTAGTTCGAGTCCATGAAATAAAGGTAATTGGGTTAGCACTTAGCAAGTAGCATATATATTATTTATATATATTATGATTATATAAAAAGTAAATAAGTGTTGAGGGCAAAATTCATACGTAAAAGACAAATAAAAATACATATTATAAGGGTCCAAGGGGCGGGTCCAGGGTCCGGACATTGGACCCGGACCCGTCAACTACTTTTTAGATTCAGATCCGACCCGGATCCGATGGGTCTCAAAAAATAAAACCCAAACCCTTAAAAAAGGGGCGGATCTAGGGCGGGTCTAACAGTGTCCTGGACCCGTAACCATCCCTAACTCCTACATACTGGTAAGTGTCATAGCCTTAAGTGCCATAGCTTTGCCTTACTGATAATGGAATTTAAAGTTGTTGCTACGTTGAATTCTTGTATCCAATAAAAAATTACAAATGTACTTATCCATTGATGATGACACTTGTAGTAATATAAATAAAGTATTATTATATGATATGATTCATTTATTAATGGATTACCGCATTAAATTCTTGTATCCAATAAAAAAATTACAAATGTCAGTTATCCATTGGTTGACAATCGTATAAGTATACATGATCTATATATTATTGTATGATATGACGTATGATGGGATATTTAGTATATTGACTCTTCGTTTGATAGGTAGTAATAAACAATGATAACAGAAATGAAAAACATGTGTAATTTTAGTTGAAAAATATCATGAGTACCTTGATAGACATGTTTGTCCAACTTCAATTATCTCATTTTCTTTATAAAATTCATTTCAATGCAGTACCACTGGGAGAGGTAATATCAGGTGATAATGGAAATTTGTATATATAGAATCAAAATGAAAATCGATCTATAACCACTCAAATGGAGATTGCAGTCGATTTTTTTGTGTACTTAGAAATAAAATATCATTACAATGCCGATCCCATGCACGTTTATCGTATTCTTGCTAGGAAGCTGCTACAGCCTACAAGCCTACAACAATAATAGCATATCAATTATACTACTTTTCGTTGTATTAAATTTATTTTTCATTTTAATTCGATCCATTAAATTTGTATTATTTTTATTTTTGGATAATAACTCACTATTTTCTTTTAATATTATTAATACATTTTAATTCTTTTGTATTTCATCGATACAATTAATTTTCTCTCATTTTGTTTCTTATTTTTAAAACTTACTCAGTTTATCGTTGATATACCAAAAGTGGTTTCTTGAGAGCCATAAAAAAAAAAAAGACACGTGAATATAAACGAAAAAGTAATAGTTGTAGTTGTACTATAAGGAAAGTGACCGAATACCAATTCGGGATGGACGATGCCCACTGGATTCAAGATCATGACCGTGTCAGATAATTTAATATTCTTAAATCGAAATTAATTTTTTTTAATAGGACAAATATTACTACCTCCGTTTATATTTATGTGCAACTTTCGCCATTTTTGTCCGCTAAAAATTATGTGCAACTCATTTTTTTCCTTTCCTTTTTTAGTAAAAAATAACCTATTTAAATACCTATCCCATCATTTTCTCTCTCCTTTAATTACCTATCACATCATTTTCTCTCTCCTTCTTTTCCCTTAATTACCTATCCCTACTTCCTCTCTCCTTCTTTCTCTTACTTACCTATCCCTATTTTCATCATTTTCTCTCTCCTTCTCTCCCTTAATTACCTTTACCTACTTCCTCTAATTTCTCCCTACAAAGTTTTGCATTGGCAACCGTGCTTGGGCTAAAAGTTGCACATAAATATAAACGGAGGTAGTATATAATTTGTACAAATAAACTAGTTAATTGAGATAAATACAAAAAATTTAACATTTCTTATTGTCTTGATATCCACTTTAAAAGATTTTCAATTTATATTATAGTATTGCAATATTCACTAGCTTGAACACTAACCTAAACTTTAAAAAATAATATAGAAATATAAGTAGCCACAGACTATTAAAACATTAGCAATAAAATGATGAATTACTCGAAAGTTATTGAATCTTACAATTAATCAACTGAAGAGAGAAATTATTTTATATCGCTTACACTCACAACAAGCAAGAATGATAAAAAAAATATTAGTACTTGATTTATATGTATAAACAACAAATTGGGATATAACTGAGGCCCTGAGCAATGCTCCACCGGCTCCTCCTTACGATCGGGCCTGTTTATGAAAGAGGGTATTTGATAAATAACGATTGAAAGTTGGTTATTATTGTTGATAGTTTTTGTTTGGATCGGCTGAAAATGATACTTGTTTTTTTGCCTTGAAAGCTAGTTGGATAAGTCATTTGTTCAAGTAGATGTTTGGTAAAATTTAGGCTTGGCAAAAGCTTACTTGACCAGCTAATTCTACTTGAACCTAACCAGAAATAAATGCGATTGGATTGAGACTTTTAACCCGACTTGAACTCTGGTGCAAGCACAAATCTAATAGTTGATGACGTATGCAACTTCGTATCATCGAATTTGATTTCTTTATGTTTCTGCAGGCTTTTTATCATCGAGAGTTGCATATAATCCTTGTTGGATCAACAAATCCTTCACGATGCTCTATCATAATTAACGTAAAATTATTGTTTCCGTCTATTGGCTCAAATTGATATCACCCACCTAATAATAATGTTTCCACCACTACTACCACAAACCTTGACTTTTGATACGACTTTGTTAGAAAAAACAACTAATTTAAATAGAATACATACAAAAATTTATATTTTTAGTGAAAGAACTTTTTCATCATTATATTGTTATCAATGACAAATATTACAAGACTTCCTTTGAGAACTCTCAAATGATTGCTAAAAACTTATGGGGAATCTCACTAATCTCACAAGGTTTTATCTCAAACTTGAGAATACAAATATGACCAAACTAATTCCCCAATTTGTGGGATTTCCCACAAAAAAATCTAAGCTTATGAGTTTAGGGAACTATTAGTATGTGTAGGATCCTCTTGAGAAACTTACATTAAAAAATTATACACAAATCCTTACTTGAAACCATTTTTTGTAAAGATGTCTCTCAAAAGCCCAGTCCAATTCTAAATATATACTGTTACAACACTAAATATAGATTTGAATTGGACTTTTAAGAGTCGTCTTTACAAAAGATGGTCTCTCAAGAAAGCACCTGAAATCTATATTCTAATTATATGTGATCTCTGCTTTTCTAATTATTTAATAATAATAATAATAATAATAATAATAATAATAATAATAATAATAATAATAATTATAGAAAATCTATCAAATAATAATAATATTTATTTTTTTTATTTACTTCTTAACTTTATCTTAGTGTGTCCCTTTTATTTTGCTATAATTTCCTCTTACACAAATGTCTCCACTACAATCTTCAATTCTCATTCACCAATTTTAATTCTCAGGAACATTCTCAACGATCAGGAAAAAAATTATCCCACCAATCTTTCTCTATACTTTCTTTCTCATCCACATTATATTTTTGAGCGAAAATTTTTAGTATAGAAAATTTATCCCATTTATAAGAAAATACAAAAATTTTCTCACCAATTTCTAAATACTAATTTATAATATTTTTAAGTATGTTAAAATATAGCAAAATAAATGTCTAATTATAATCATAAAAGATTTCTAAATGAGTTATTTTAGAAACATTTGCAAGTTATTTTTAGCTTTCTCACTAGTGAGATTTAAAAACTCACAATATATTTTTCACTTATAAAAAATTTCCACACTAATAAAAATAATGATATAATAATATCCGCACAATTTAAATAACCTTTAAAACAATCTTTTGATTTTTATACCAAATACCGTTTTTTCATCTACAAAACCTTACCATTGCAAAAGGCCAACATTGATTGGCAAAAAAGAATTTAACAACCACTATCTTGTGAGAACTAATGGACAATTATAAAGTAATATTTATGTCATGTTGTTTTTGCAATAAAAGTTGAGCAAATGAAAATAATTGATGAAAGTTGATAAAAGGAAATGTGATTTAAAAAAAATAGAAGAAATATAAGGATGTAATAAAATTTAGTATGTAGATGAAGTTTAAAAAAAATATATAAATTAATAATTATAAAATTATAACAAAACTTATAATATGAATTAAAAGAAAAATATAGGAATAGTAAAATTTGTGGGACCGTGAAAGTACTTAGCTAGCTAGCTTAGCCATGAGACGAGGAGACTTGATTGATAGATTAATTACCATATTCTAATATGAGAACGTCTTAGTAAATAACGGTTATTTGTGAGGTTAATAAATCACCTTTATGTGGTAGGATGTGATAGAATGAGAGATTTATTGTTTTAATTTATCTTTTTTGATTTTGTTTATTTTAATATTATTCTTCTTATCTTTTTGTAGTGATTTACAAATCACGATTACTGATTAGGAATTTTTTATTCTAATATAGATAGATACAGGGGTTTGAATATTTGAAAATTTTACATGGTAATATTTAGTTTTCATGAAACGTCAGTGTTAGCACTTTTGTAAGATTTTTCCATATACTAGCATCCAATTTATGCACTATCTAACTGTAGTAGCATTTTCCATTGAATTCTGGTTAATATTTTTCGACATAGTAGCATCAGTGTTTGCTCTCAAATGTTTAATTCATAATTGTAACTTTTAATTCACCGATTAATTTATCAATACCCTTAAATGTTGTAACAATTAAGTAGATATGTATCAGTACTTAGAATGCACCTTTTGAACTTAAGAAATGCACCTTTTGAGTATATAAAATGTGTCTTTTGAATTATTTATTAATGTTTGACTTTGTAATACACCTTTTGAACTTTATATTGCCAATAGTTTGAATGAAAATAAATTTGTTACAATATTTTAGGGCTTTGATAAATTAATCAGTGAATTAAAAGTTAAAACGGTGAATTAAACTTTTGAGAGCAAAAACGGGATCCTACCATGTGAAAAAAATTTACCAAACGATGAATTAAACAGAAATTAACAAGAATTTAATGGAAAATGCTACAACAATTAGATAGTGCATAAACTGGATGCTACCATGTGGAAAGATCTTACAAAAGTGCTACCACTGACGTTTCATGAAAATTAGATGCTATATACCATGTGGATTCCCCTTGAATATTTGATTTAGAATATTTCATTCAATATTAAAACACTTGTATAGTTGTATGACTTAATTTCCTCTTAATATAATGGGTGAATAATTTTTTTTAAATAGCTAATTAAAAGTTGCAAATTAAATTTGGTGGTAATTAGTTTTTTATTGATAAAAAATTAGAAATTTTTTAATTATTTATCTACTTTAACGGTTTATTATTTATTTTATATTATAATGAGTGGAAAAAGAATTAAAACTACTCATCGCTTCTGAAAATTCTTTCTTATTCGCTCTTTTGTGGCAAGAAATTTGTAAAAAAAAATCGATATATTAGAGAAAAGTTGAGATTAATTAAAGAAAGTTAGTAATATATATATATATATATATATATATATATATATATATATATATATATATATATATATATATATATATATATATATATATATATATATATATATATATATATATATATATATATATATATATATATATATATAAATGGTAAATTTTCCTTTCATGGAGAAATTGAAAAAAATCTACTAATAAGTAACAACTAATAAGGGGACTAATTTTGAAGAGTTACAACATTTACCCTTTCACCTGCACATGACATAACTAATACTCCGTGGTTATATAATACTTAGGGCCAGCTCTATGAGGGGTAAGAGGGGTCTATGCCTTGAGCCCATCCCAAAAATTTAGAAGAGATTTAATTCAAACTTATATTTATCTAATCTTGATAAACCTACTCTTTCACATCTATATAATAATTAGGCGCTCAAAATTATTATCTTCCTTGAGTCTCTCATAATTCAGGATCAGCACTGATAATACTCAAGGAAGTACATTATGTAACTCAACAATTAAATGTTTTTTGTTGGAAATTAGAAGTGGTTTTAAAAAATTCTAGAATTTTACGTAGTGTAACATATTTGTTGCTTCTTTTATGTCTAGAATTATAAACAGCTAAAAATTATAAAATCCGCAATATATTAAATACAATAAAATGATATTGATAAACAACACAAAAATTTGTTTTGATGCAAGTAAAAAAACAAAGTATATATTTTTGTGGAGAAACTTTTGATTCGTCATATCAACTGAAAAATGACTATGACCCAACTCAAATCGAAACTGACCAGATTGAAATCGACCATTGACAAGTACATGTGATAATAATCGACAATTTTGATTGAAACTAATACTACCTCTATTCATCTAAAATGTCACATTTACTTTATGCACTCTATTAATGCTCTTATTCGATCCTTAATACATCGAATCATGTATAATTAAAAATTATAAAAAGTTGATATTAATAGTCTTTACATCAAAAGGAATCAAAAAAGATCCCACATGACTATATTTTAACTTATAGATTAATAATAAAATACAATTTAAATAGATTAATAGTGTCCCAAAAGTAATGAGACATATTAGATGAATAGGAGGGAGTATTAATCTAGAGGGTCGGCCTTTGATATATAGGGGCCCTATACGAAATAACATATTGTGGCCCTTTTCCTTTGCAATTTATAACTTTTATGGACCTTCTACATCTATTAATTTTGCCTTTTCAGCTAGTCTCCTGAGAGACCGTCTTTCTGATAGACGTCTTTAAAGGCCCTGCCCATTAAAGCTTAGTATCTACTTTTACTCTACATTTTCTTTATGGGTTAGTTCAATTAGAAATAATCTTTCAAAAAGACCCTAGGCGACGGTCTCTCTTGCCCTGAATGTAGTAGCACTTGAAATTATTCCTCATGGTACCTAATTATAAAAGCCATAGAGCTCTCCCCTTAACATCATACTAACAAAACCTAGAAAAAAAACTAGAAACAAGAAAATGGCTTCAATAAGTTCAAGTACTCTATCTCTAGCATGCAACTACGCCGTCTCCAAAGTGGTTGGTGACTCAAAACCACCATTTTTGGGGGTACCCAAAAGAATGCCTATAATTAAGGCACAATCCCAAAATTCAATGGTTGAGCTAGAGAAAGTTGATAAACTTAGGAGAGCTTCCCTTTTTGGTTTGGGTGCTGCCCTTGTTGCTACTCCCTTCTCTTCCCCTGCTTTTGCTGATGTAACAAACTTCACTTTCTCTCCATTGTTTTTACTTTTTTTCCATTTAGATGTCATTGATTAAATGTCACATTTAGGGATGGCAATTCAGTCCGAATCCGACCCTAGTCCGACTCGATCCGAGGAATATAATTCGATTTGAGTTTGAGGAAAAAGTCATCCGACTCCGACTCCAACTTTACGAACCTAGTCTGAGTTAGAGACGGATTGGAGTTGGACCTAAATAAAAATCCAACACTCCAACCCGACTCTGACCGTGAAAGGAATCCAACTTTGAATTTGAACTTAATAAAAATAGTGCATTTGTGATAGTGCGCTATTTGATTATCACTCTTACTTTGGTGTTTTTTTTTTTTTTCCAATCACTTCCAACTAAGACTAAAATAGTACATATAAAATAATGCAAAATCTAATGGATATTTGATTAGAATACAAGAAAGTATTTGGAAAATTAGTTTGTTAGTATTTAGAATATCATCTTTTATTAGAGTTTTTGACAAAGTAACTTATCGAGAACTTTTAACGTATAGTATAATGGGCTAGTCAAACCATCAAATATTAGTATTTGATTAATTAATTAGTTTGTTGAAATTTGAAATAATTTACTCCCTTCTATTCACCAAAAGTGTCCCATTTACTTTTTGGACACTATTCATCTCTTATTCTTAATTTGTATTTTATTATTAATCTATAAGTTAAAACATAGTCAAGTGAGATCTTGTTTGATTCGTCTCAATGTAAGGATTATTCATATCAACTTTTCATAATTTTTAGTTATACACAATTACAGATATTAACGATCGAATACGTGCGGATAGAATGCAAAAAACAAATAAGACACTTGTGCTGAATAGGAGGAAGTATTATTTTAAACAGATTTTAAACAAGCTGCTTATAACAAGTTTAAAATTAAAAATCAAATCATTTACTTTAATCAACTTTTAAAAAAAACTAGCCATTGGCCCATTATCCGTTAATGTTAATCACACACTCATAGTGTTATGTACTTGTCCTTCGGGAAAAAAAAGTTCTTGCTCTCCAAAGCTAGCACAGTAGTATGCCATACAAGATTAATAGTGTACGTGGTGTTATTAAGAAAATGAGTAAGTTTTAAGTCTTGTACGGACTTATTTCAGGTTAAACTTAATAACAATTTATTTATTAATAATATTATATTAAGTACATTCGAACAATGGTGGATTCGAAATAAAGAAGTGATGTCAATTATTTAAAAATTACAAATACTATTGAAAAAAGTAATGAAAATGCTCACGCCGCGCTTTCATACTTTAAAAGCGACGCATAATATTATGCCAACAACTTAGGGGCATTATTGGGTGAAAAATAAAAACGAAAGTTAAAGAAATATACATGAAATAGAAAACGCAAATAATGGGTTCCAAACATAAGTCTTACTCATGGGAGATAGTAGTACTAACCATCTCATCTATGACAATATATTTACAGATACTATTTAATTTATTTTGGATTTAAATAATGTCAACTAATTAGATCGATAACACAACTTGTATCTACCAATGCACGCAGATTATAGGAACAAAGAACTTAACAATGGACACCGCATTAGCGAGGCCTGTTATCAGGGTGGCTGGCATTGCAGGCGACCTTGCTGAGAGATCTAAAAACAAATGGCTCATCCAAGCAGGTTCCCATGATTTTCTAACTATTACTTCCTCCATTTTAAATTACTTGCAAAATGAAAAATACGATACTATTCATTTATTATCCTTAATTATTATCTAAGTAAGATCTTGTCTAAATGCAAAAGTTATTAAATATCAAATGTTCATAAATTTTTATATACATATATAATTCGATATATTAAAATTAAATTAATGCATTGGACTTCATGAAAAGTCAAACGTTATAAGTATTTTAAATTAAACAAAGAAAGTATGATTCTTCTCTTTTTGCAAACAACTAAGGTTATTCTACGGTAGTTGAATAGAATAATCTATTATTTCATGATTTTCCTACAATTTCACCTATATGATTAACAATGATTAATTCCAACTTTATGGGTATTTGCAGAGTGAACTTGGGTAACCCGATAACCCGGTATAGTAGGTAATTCACCAAAAAAGTAAACTGAAAATTAATTTGAAATTAGAGAAAATTTTGAAAAATTACATAAAAAATTCTAAATAATAAAAAAAATCATAATTTTTTTTGAATATTTTTTTTCGACATTTTATTTTAATTTATCTTTTTTCTAGAAAACAAAATTTAATATATAGCAAGTCATTTGATTACCGGATTTACTCTAGAAAAATTCACCTCAAAGTCGGAACTATTCATGATCAATCAATAGGCGGGATTATTGTATGAATGTTGGATAATTTTTTGTAATTTTTCCTTTGAGATATGTGGTAACTTAAATACTACCTCCAATTCACACCAATTGTTTTATTTAGTTTTTGGATTCTATCCACTATAATAATTTGATCATAAATAAATCTAATTGTGTATAATTAATAAAAATTATAAAAATTTAATTATAACAAGTACATTGAGTCGAATCTCACTCGACTCTATCTTAACATCTAATTAAGAATATTATGCAAATTAAGAGTAATTAATACTTCCTCCGCTCCAAAATACTCGCTACATTTCTATTTTGTGCACTATTCATCGGTCAAGTTTATTTTACATATTGCGACTAATGTGTAAGTAAAAATATAGTCAAGTGGGATCTTGTTTGAATCGTCTAATCGCATACTTTCATAATATTAAATTTTTATCATTTTTAGATAAGTATAGTTTAAGATATTAATGATCAAAATTGTGCATTGGATTGCGTAAAAAAGTGAAATGTAGCAAGTATTATGGAACGGAGGAAGTAAATAATATCAAAAAGTCAAAATGTGACATTTACTCTTAAACAGAAGGAGTATATAAGTATATTGTTTTGTATTAGCACAAATATACATATTTTTATTTTTCATTTATTTTTTCACTAAAACAAGGAATGAATGTTATTTGCTTCATCCAAATTTGACTTGAAATCAAAACTACACATGATTCCGGACGAAAAAATTAGAAAGGTTACTGTTGTAAGATGCAATAACACTGAGGGTATTATTGATAATTAGAAAAACTTAGGGGTACCATTGATAATTGGAAAAACTTAGGGGTATCATTGATAATTCCTAATATATTTCTTTCATCTCATTTAATTCGAATCATTTATCATTTTTGATCCTTGTTACTCACTCAATTTGCATTATTTTTAATTCTGTACAATGATCCACCATTTTCTTTAAATCTCATCCATACATTTTAACTCTTTTTTAATTTCATACACGTAATTTAGTTCTCGTTTTATCAGGGGCGGAGCAAAAATTTTGGAGGCCCTATTTGTTTTTGTGATTTTTTATAAAATGGGGCCCTTTATTATATCAAAAGATTCAAAATTTCCAATCCAAGAAAAAGAATTCAAGACAAAATGTGTTGTAACATTATAATACTTTAAATATAAAAAAGGTTTACAAACAAATCACGTAAAAAGTATTGCTCGGAACTGGGACTGAATAGCACCATTCAATATTTGAGGGCTCCTTATTTCGAGGGGCCCTAGGCGGTCGGCTACCTCGGATGCCCAAAGAACTGCCCATGCGTTTTATATTTATTACAATCATTTACTTTTTTTCTTAAAAATCTTGTAGACGGATCCAGGGTCCGGAGTGTCAGGGGGCACCAACTAATTAGCGAGATTTCGGCAGAGTTTTATTTGCAAAATTAACAACTATTTTACAGATATTTGCTAAAATTTTAAATACGACATTACCACAAAATGATATTGAACAAATTAAATTAACTAACCTAATTTAAAAAATGTGATAAAATAAATAAATAAGACAAAATTACTAAAATGAGGGAGTAATTATCGTCAAAAGACTTCAGTATTAATTCAAAAGAAAAAGACTTCAGTATTAATTTTACACTTTTACTCTTACCAATAGAAAAGTTTGCTTTAAATATTTTTTTTTACAAAAAACGCGTAGGGGCACATGAGGCACATGACCCCGGGGGACCTAATGTAGGTCCGCCACTGCTTGTAGGTTTCCTTTGATTCAATTCTAGTGAAACAAAGAGTAGACATCTAATCAACTCGGGTCATATAAATACTCTGTTCCATAACACTTGCTACTGAAAGTGACATTTTTTAGAAGATTAGCGGTATAGACTATACATTAAAAAATTAGCACTGAACAAATTATGGGCTGACGATTAGATAAATTTGTAATAATTGGGTGGAAAATTTGCAACAGCATCGGAAATATGCGCGGAATATGTGCCAGGCATGCAGATAGAATACATAGACATTTCGGGATTACCAATAATCAATACAGATCTTATTGTTGATGGAAAATGTCCTCCTGAAGTTGAACAAGTTCGCCAGAAGATTCTCTCGGCGGATAGTCTTCTATTTGCTACTGCTGAGTACAATTACGCCGTTACTCGTATGATTTCTCTCCTTTATTCTTATTTTCTCTCTTTAAATTAGAAATTAATGGATTCAGATCCTTAGACTCACTCTAAACTCCCCATGATCCCGTCCCCTAGTAACAGTTGTCGTTTTTGGCAATGTATGGGCCCTAGACAAATTGTAAGAAGAAGACCCTCTGATGGAGTATCGATTCTAAACTTAAACGGATGTTTGGAAAAATAACAAAGATGACCCTATATATTATAATTAACATTGAAATTGTAGACGTATCATACTGGGGATCATTGGAACCAAACGACCCTACCTATTAAATCAGAACTCTAACTATATTTCTTATTTTTTTTCCAATAATAAATTTGTAGCGGCTCTGAAGAATGTAATAGACTGGGGATCATTGGAACCAAACGTATTTAACGAGAAGGCAGGCGCAATAATAAGCGGTGGAGACGAGCTTGGTGGAGGATTAGCTCAATTTAACTTAAGACAAATGGGTGTCCGTACAAATATTCACTTCATCAACACACCAAGCTTATACTTAAGACTTTATGAGTCTCCTCCTAAGTTTGATTCAGATGCTAATTTGATCGATCAAACTACAAGAGATACTATCCAACAAATTTTAGTTGCTTTAAAGAAGTTCACTCAGAGACTTGATCGTGCTAAATTCGGCCCCATCATCCCTACCCCTCTCCCTGCCCCTGCACCTTAATACCATACTATGTCTATGTGTATTAAACAATAATGTACCTAAATTCTACTACATATTACTACCTCTGTTCCGTTTTAGTTGAAATATAACAACTTTTGCGAAAATAATTTTTCAAGGTAAAATGGCTATTTTACTCTGTTTTACGTGGGTAAGATTGATAATGATATGTGGGAAATGGAATAAAGTAGTAGGGGTAAAATATAGAATTGTACTGTTTAGTTGTTTTTTATTTGTTGAAAGGGTAACGTGGCAAGTAATATGAAATATTAAGAAATGGAAAGTATTGCAAGTAATACATATGATTAAAGAGGAAGTTTGTCATTGTGAATGTCAATATATATATAATTGGAGATATATGTGGTGCATATACAATATGTTGCCTAAGCCAAGGAGATATTATTCGATAATTATATGAAAATAGGAGGCGGGCTTTTATGACTTATAAATTATGCATAGTTATACTAACTTTGATTTATCAATATGGAATAAACCATCGTAGAGAAAACATGAAGTTAAACCATGTTAGAACACTTGTTATTTTGGTGTGTAAGCCTAAATATCAAAAGGAATTTAATATTCATTTTATGAGGAACACTTATTTTGGTGTAGGCTAGAAAATAATCCTAATATATTTAAAGAGAGAACTAAATCATTAATTCTTGATTAAGATATTGAGAAATAATCTTTGTTTTAAAGAACTTTATCGAGCCATAAATAAAAAGAAATCATATTTTTTAATGTATTTTAGAAGATGAAAATGTAAGATGTCTAGGTTTAAAGTGTCAATTTCAAATATCTAAATACTCACTCAACAACTCAACTAAATAATAGAACTATTTTTTTTATCACAAATTAAGAATGTGAAAATTCTAGGGAAACGGGGAATAAAGTAAACATTAGATGTCTCTTCAGTCTTCACTCATTAATCCATCATTATTTTTGCTCAAATTTACACAATTCTTGAGTTTACTATAACTTTTATTTATGTCTTTTATTTATTTCATGTCCTGTTATGTAAATAAATGATTTTCACCCCTTTCTTAAATCCTCTACATAAACTACGATGCAAATTAAATCCACTTAGTAGCTATTTATTATTGTACTATTACAAGACTACAAGTGCCATTAACCAATTAATAAGTAATCATGGTGCATAGTGGAAAAACTACAATTATTAATTAATAATTTTTAATTGGAAAAATTATCGGGAATAATTACATTTATTGACAAACAACTAAGAGTAATTCATACTTTCGATTATTTATGAATAATCTCACTTTTCCACTATTTTGGCTCGTAGCATCCCCGAAAAAAAGTAGCCAGCTAAGCAGTTACAAAGTAACCGTTGTAGGTGGTCTCCTCCTTCCTTTTTATGTTTTCATCTTGTTCACCCATCTTCTTTCTTAAACCTAACTTTCTTCATTCTTATTTTTTTCTTCTTCAACTACTTTCTTCATTTTTGTTCTTCTACCTTATTCACCTACTTTATCACCCTAACACAAGTTTTTATTTTATTTTTGCTCGTTATCTTTTATCACCTTTGATAAATGTATGATAAGCCATTATCCTAACACAAATTTTTGTGTAAGACAATCTTAACGTGAGACATGTCTCATATAATCATATTTGGATTAAAATAACCAAATAATAAAAAACTTTTAACTGATAGACTTATTGTTTTGAGGTCGTCTCTCTATGAGACAATTTCATACAAAACGGGTTATCCTAATTTGTATCCAATCAAACCATAGTCTCTATAAATAAAATACACCGAATAAAATAATAATGAGACTTTGTCCCTCTTGATCCATTGGGTAAATTATGTTTCTAAAATCAAGTTTGACCATTTTGTAAAAACATGAAACCAAGAAATGGCATCAATACACTTTGTGCCCTCCACGTCGAGTAATTAACCAATTATTTCAAAAAAAAACCATTCCGAATGCAAATAAAATAACACGTGGAAATTAAAAAAAATATTTAGAAGAATCCATTTCTAAAATTAGAAAAAAGTATATGTAGTCATTAAGAACTCTATGATTTAGAACACTAAAAATGGGAAATAAAATATATACCAAACTATGCAACTACCTCCAATCCACCAATTTTAATTCATCCTTCCACATGTCTGGTATCTCACCAATTTTAGGAATAGATATCGGAGATATGGGAAATGGGTATTGTTCAATCCTTTGGTCTAATCCCAGAAACTTTCAGAGAAAAGGAGAGAGAAGGGAAAAACTAAAAGAAAAGGAAAAACAGAGGGAAATTGTACTAGTAATTTTTAAAGAAAAAAACCCATAAAAATAGCCATTGGTTCAATTTTTGACATTTTTTCACAAATTTTACACCAAAATATTCAAACCCAATTTCTAAAAATCAAAATTTGTGTCAAAGTTGTGATTTTTACTCAAAATTGTGATCATTTAGTTATTGGGAATTTCAAAGATTGAATCTTTGAGACAATGTGTATTGATTTGTATTAAAGAGTTTAACTTCTTCTTTTGATTTCAAGGGGAAACAAATAAATGGAAAAAAGTAATTAAATTATGGAGAAGGATAAAGGGATTAAAAGGAAAGAGTTGAGATTAGATAGGAATAGGAGGGAGATAGAATGAACAAGGATTTTAGTGGTATTATCAAGTTTAAGGTAAGGAAATCAAGCACAAAAAACAGGAGAAAATCAAACATCATTTTTGCATCAATGTCTGTTGCCCACGTGGACGATGAGGATTTTCAGGGGGCTGGACCCGGGCCCGGGCCCGGAGAGTTATATCATTCAGAGAAAGTTTTCAACAATGGAGATTTCTACATTGGGCAATGGGTTGATAACCTTCCTCATGGTCATGGTAAGTTTGTATGGAATGATGGTTGTATTTATGTGGGTGAATGGAAAAAGGGTAAAACAATGGGTAAGGGTAGATTTACTTGGCCAACAGGATCAAATTATGAAGGGGAATTCAAAAGAGGGTATATGGATGGTAAAGGAACTTTTAGCACTTCAAATGGGGATACTTATAGAGGGTATTGGTGTATGAACTTAAAACATGGGAAAGGGAATGAAACCTATCCAAATGGGGATTATTATCAAGGGGAATGGATTAAGGGTATGCAAGAAGGTGATGGGAAATACAAATGGGCTAATGGGAATTGTTATATAGGTCAATGGAAAGATGGAATGTTTCATGGTATTGGGTGTTTAACTTTTAGTAATGGGAATAAATTTGAAGGGTATTGGGATGAAGGGTACCCTAAAGGGGAAGGTACCTATAAATGGGCAGATGGAAGTTGTTATGTGGGTGTTTGGGATATTGAACCTAATGTCCAAAATGTGACCTTTTATGCTGCAACAGGAACATCTTTTGATTCAGGGGATACTGGTGATTGGGATCCTTCTGAGTTATATAATGTTGATTTGAGTGATTGTAAGATTCATACATTGGAGGAAATCACCATTTTTCCCTCACAAAAGATACAGAACTTGCCTAGTTTTAATGGTAAGGGGGCAGTAAGGAAGTCGACCGATAGTCGGGGCTCAAATGCAGGAAATAAGGGAGGAATCATTTGGGATTCTGATACAGATGGTTCTACTAATGGAAGTTCCATGTCTCGAAAATTTCAACCGATTCTACTCCCGAAGAAGATCAAGAGGCAAGGAGAGACTATCTGTAAGGGACATAAAAATTATGAGTTGATGCTTAACTTGCAGCTAGGAATAAGGTAACTATATTTTTCCTTTTCATGCTCAAGTTCATTATATGTTCAAGTTCTTCTTAGACTATGCTATTTAGACCTGCAATGAGGTGCACTTGTCAGCAAGGCGAAGCTAGAAAATTTTAAACTAGGGGGCCGGATAGGTGGCCTCCCCCGGAACCACAGGCTGTTTGACAAACAGCTGATAGCTAACTACAACGGCTGATTTGACCAGCTGATTTTGAACCCGCTGCTATGAGCAACTTGTTCAATAACACCTTATTCATATCAATAATCCGTTTCAACCAGCTAGTTTATCAAACATTAGAATTGGTTGATTTGACCACTCGAACCTCTATTTGTATCAAAGTATGCTAAAACTGCTCACTAAGCCATTTTCCCAAACACCCCCATGTATCTTCGCCACTGTATAAGATAGGAGAACAGAAAAAACAAAAGGAAAATATGCAGCAACTGTGTTGTTCATTGTTACTAAAAAAATGATCAATATATAAATTAGCCTTGGGTGTGTTTGTGCAGACATTCAGTGGGAAGACCAGGTCCACCTATAAAGCCTAACTTGAAATCCTCTGCATTTGATCCAAAAGAAAAAGTATGGACAAAATTCCCACCTGAAGGTTCAAAGCACACTCCTCCTCACCCTTCTTGTGACTTTAAATGGAAGGATTACTGTCCTTTGGTTTTCAGGTTAGCCTTGTTATGTAGGTACTTCTGATTCTTAAAGTTCTTTTGTTCATATATTATATATTATGTAATCTTGTTTGATTACATGGTTTCTTAGGACTTTGAGGACTCTGTTCAAAGTGGATGCAGCGGATTATATGTTATCTATTTGTGGAAACGACGCCCTTCGAGAGCTGTCATCCCCCGGGAAAAGTGGAAGCTTCTTTTACTTAACCCACGACGACAAGTATATGATTAAGACGATGAAGAAATCTGAAGTTAAGGTGAGTTTCTTTGTTTTCCTGCTCCACACACTTGGGGCTTGCTCAACGCAAGTTAGTTGTGCAGGTAGCAGTTAGCTGTTTAAGGAGTTTTGGTTATAAATACTTGTAGTTGTACAATTGTAGTTGTTAGATATTTAGCAGTGCCGTGTTTACATTATACAACCCGTTTGCAGGTACTCCTTAGGATGCTTCCAGCATATTATAACCATGTTCGCACCTTTGAAGACACCTTAGTTACCAGATTCTATGGTCTTCATTGTGTGAAGTTAACAGGAGCAGCACAGAAGAAAGTGAGTTTGGAAAGGCCAAGACTTTTTATTGTATGTTTACAACTTCTCATATTTTTCGCAACTGTTGGAACAGGTGCGGTTTGTCATAATGGGCAATCTTTTTTGTACCGAGTATGCAATTCACCGGAGGTTTGATTTGAAAGGCTCATCGCATGGACGTACAACTGATAAACCTGAGTCAGAAGTCGACCCAACAACCACCCTTAAAGATCTAGATCTCAATTACATATTCCGACTACAGAGATTTTGGTTCCAGGAGTTTTGCAGGTAAATGTTCTTTATCAAAGTGATATTAGCCTAATAAAAAAAACTAACTATTTAAATTGTTGCGTCGAACACGCTCTATATAGATTTCATATATTCACATAGAATCGTTTCATACTTACCCGAATAATATATGTGATGCAGGCAAGTCGATAGGGACTGCGACTTTCTCGAACAGGAGAGGATTATGGACTATAGTCTTTTGGTTGGTTTACACTTCCGAGAATCTATGGGAGGAACTGAAGAAGGTGATAATTCAAGGGAAAAATAACCCACCACCTAAATGCTAATCATTTTACCTAATTTGTTTTAAGGCTGAAATGTGTGCTAAAATGATGCAATGCAGGAAATGGGGATGGTAATAATGATGTAATAGCCCCCCGCCTTTCTAAAGTAAACGAGACAGATAGACTTGTTTTTGATCCGAATCAGTAAGATATTGTCCACGCTGTTTTATACTCGTAGCGACATTTCTATCACATTGGCTTGTGTATACTATGTTAAATGTTATATGCTCTATCAGAAATATTCCGACCATATTATCATCTAATAAATGTGAAAAATTATAGGTGGGCATCAATTAGATTAGGAATCAACATGCCAGCACGAGCGGAACTAACAGTAAGAAGATCAGATGCTAGCGAGAGTCACATAGGAGAAGCAACAGGAGAGTGCTACGATGTTATAATCTTCTTCGGAATAATTGACATCCTACAAGACTACGATATCAGCAAAAAGCTAGAGCATGCATACAAGTCTTTCCAATACGATGCAACTTCCATATCTGCTGTCGATCCTAAGCAGTACTCCAAACGTTTTCGGGATTTCATTTACAAGGTATTTGCAGAAGATGGGTGATTAAGGGAACTAAACACTCAAATCTCAGAAAGAAAACTTCTGCTTACAGCCAGAAAATTTTCATAGCATGAATTAGCTTATTAGGCATGCAATTCTGGCTATAGGAGGAAGCAGCAAGGGCAATGACATCATATAGTGTTCCTTTAATTTATAAGGATTGATTCTCGGGACATACTTTAGTGAATCAAAGGGTATAGATTAACATGAAAATGGAATAGTTGAAGTATTAGAGGCTTTCATACTGTATATTACAGCTCCTAGTTTAAGTCAAAGCATATGAAGATGGGATAGGTTGATTCTTTATGTACCTCAAAAGAGTTTTATTTTTTCTTTTTTTTTTTGGTGGGTCCCAGAAAAGTAGAAGTGGGACTCAATAGTGGTAATTGTACAGCAATGAGGTCAATTTTTTGGTTGTTATAGCTATAGCTTGGTATGTTAAGTTTAAACAAATAATGGGAACTTTCTAAAATTGTATTTACAAGATGATTGTGATATCTAATAGCTGTTTATTTATTGTCTATCAAGTCATTTTCAACTTTTAAGTGGTTCATCATAATCTTTAGGTCTTAGGATTGTGACTCTCATAGATGATAAACCTATATTATACATCTGTCTCTTTGAGAAAGCACTATTTGACTAAAAAGGTGTATGTATCTTCTAGATGCTAAATAGTTTCTCTGAATTATTTGGGGGAATATATCATAGACCTATAACATATATGGATATTCCAACTTGTAATATGTTCTGAGGGAAACGGTAATTGCATTATACGACCCCAAGGGATCACATATATACAGAAAACGTTTACACAACAAAAGGATAATCCTACTTATTTACATGGTGCAAGAAAAAGTTACTGATGTGAATCTGTGCAATTCGTATCAGTTACCATAGGAAGAGAATCAAGAGCTCATATATACATTATCATTTCCCAGGGAAGTTAAAGCTTGGTGCCACCTAGAGACTCGCTCGCCTAAAGTATGTTCTATTAAAAAATCAAGCATTCCTTTCTGACAGTTTCCACTCAAAATTGAACAGAGGATTTACATCTGAATCAGTTATACTTACCATGGCTTAGAATTGTGGCGAAGGAAGCTTCTAGAGGTCTGTATCAGATACACTACCATGGCTCAGAATTGTGGCGAAGGAAGCTTCTTGTGGGCCTCTTCCAACCTTCTTCCATCAAAATGAGGTTCAGTCGAACAATCAGCTTATCAACAGCATCATTTTCTGCAACGTTGTGTGGTGAATCTGATGTTTGCTGCACGAGGAGGAATTAAATGTTTATTAATAGATTCCTACCCAGCTCAGTCACTCCTCAGTCCCGGTGGCTTTTCCACAATGTGTAAATGAGCCCTTTTTTAAGGGAAAGATGGGGTTTGTATTAAATGAATAAAGATTGAACTGTGTGGATGATATTAAAACAATTGAAATGTGGGTGAGATTAAAAGAAAGCGGCAGGGCCCATTTTTTAATTAAGAAATAAGGCAGAATGAGAGTGACGATCCAAAATAGAACATGAGGCAAATTGGGAGGGATAGAGAAGTAAAAGATATACATATTGGCAAATGTAATACCTTTACATCATTGTATAATTTCAGGTAATGCAATGCCTCCTCATAATAGCTACAGTGGTAAAGAAGAGCAGCATAATCTCTCAACTCCTCTGGATTAGCTTCTAAGAGGATTAGACGTTCACACGCTGAAATCTCCATGCAGAAGTACATTAGAAGCATTCCAAAACATAAGAAAGCATACATGGAAGAAACAAAAGGCTAATGCTAATAATCCATGTACTTAAAGCATGTACTTGATATGACCTGTTCACTACGAGTATTGATTTCAAAAGTACTAATTAGTGCCAAACATCGTCTCCATTACCGTATCGCTACCACGCTGTAAAAGTTTATGAAGTTACCGCAAACGAAATTAGGCCGAGACAATTGCAAAATCATTCGCATTGACCCAAACCCCGTTTAGCAACTGTGAATGAAACTGCATTTCTGCACTATAATTGTAACACCGAGTCCAATTTTCCTTATTTTATGACCACTAAACATGTAATTTGAACCTTAAAGCAAACACTTCTGAACAGGAACACAATAAGGCCAAACTTTGTCCACGAAAAATATAAAATGCAAATGGGTAAATCACTAATTAAAACTTAGTTTTCACATGAATAACATACCAGATAATGCACGTCTCATATCTCCGAAAAGCACACTAGTCCAAACACCACGATCTAGCCTATGTTGGGCAGCCTTGGCAGATGCATGATCCAAGCCACTGAAATATTATATTTAAAAAAATGTTTGATACTCAGAATATATCAGATAGATACAACTACAAGAGAAAAATTCATGGCTGATAGTAAGCCTCAACCTATTTATGCAATTAGCTGAAATTGCTGCCCTTAAGAATAAACTCTCTGTCTGACTCTGTTGAAATGGCCAGTACGTATTCTTCAAGTTTCTCAATGTCTGTAACAAGAACTATCGATGAGCTTTCACAGTTCTCCAAGATGCAAAAAGCTTGAACATATACTCCTACATTATTTGCCTCCCTTTTGGTCAAATTTCTTCGACAATCACAAGAAATTTTGCAGCTTAAACAACAACAATAGAATGAATATTTGTGAAATTAACACTTATTGTTGGCCAATATGTCCTTAACATGAAAAACACACACATGATCTAATGACTGATGTAGTCATATCATATACGATGTTTAATACTGGATAAGTTGTCTCCCAACGTTCTAATCCCCTACTGGTTCAAGAGATGACAATGCGACTTGTAATGCGTCAAAAGCATTTCTCACTATCTTGTAGAAAATTTCCAGTTGACACTCTTCCTTGAATTTCTTCTAAATATGTGTATGGCTGATAAAAACAGCAAAAGAAAACATCCTTCTTTGGACATGGGCATGACAGTTAGAGCACTTAATTTGGTTCAAATTCTTAGGGTTTATTTTCATAAAATAGTCACGTCAGACACTTGGAAACATATTTGTGTCGCAAATGAGTATATGAATCCAAGTTTCGGATTCACTAAGAGCACTTTATTTTTATCCATCATATGATATGCAAAACTAACGAAAATTTGGTAAATAATGTAGCAATAAATAATCATTTAATGTATTCCAAGCCATAGTTAGCATGCCATTGACCCATTTACTACCGAATGCTAAGCAAAGTAACACGTATAAACATCATATCGAGCGCAATGACTAGATAGACAATGGCTAATTACTGCCAGCAAATCATACTCTTTAAACTCAGAAGTATAATCCTGAGAACTTTACCTCCACCAAAAGGGATTCTGTTGTCAAGATGTGTTTTTGATCAGAATCTTTGCCTTTCTTCTTATTATAGGCTCGAGGAAGACTTGAGAGATCATGTGGGTGATATATTTCTACATCAAAATCTATTACACCCCAAAGTTGCAGCATTTTAATGACTTCCGAATAAATAAGAGATATGATAGCGACAGAACCACAACGCTGTGTCAGAACCTGTTAGTCAAAGAGTCTCAAGACTAATCAGAGGCCCAATTAAGCAGTAATGTCTGGGAGTTAAATTACAATAAATTCAAGAAACACAACATGCCATACCGAGTGAAGATAATAATCTCTTGGATCTGGAAGATAACTGGCAGTGGTTCTCCGAAAACCCTATCAAAATTTCTCAACATAGTTAACAACAATGGCAAAGATCTAATCCCAACAATAAAGGGTCGTCAAAACAAAAATCAACATTCCTCAACTGCATCAAGGTTCAACAATTTAACAAATGCATCGTCAATATTAAACTTCAAATTGTACTACAGTGCACTAGTAACATAAGAGGACAAAATTAGTTGGCTAGACACTACCATATAGTAGAAATCCAGTATAGATTCAATGAAGGTCAACACAAATTATAAAAACCATTCATGATTTGGTTGAATATAGAATCAAAAACATGGGCAACAATATTTTGCTTAATAAGTGGTATATTCAAGTACACCAGAAAAATTAGATCACAGATAAAAGAAACATTTACATTACCTATTTGAATCTTGTCACTTCAAGACTTGGCAACGATCTTTGGGCCCTAAGTATATAATTACAAAGACAAGATGTCTACTTAAACTAAGACTACTGGTCAACTACTCAGAATCATGTTTACCTTCCTATGCAAACAGAACAACAAACACCAACACCCACCTTTCTATGTCAAGGGAGGTATGAAAATCAATATGCTTATTAAAAAATTCCATGAAGGAGGCTCTTACCCATTATTCCATGAAGACAATGTTGCCAATGCAAGATCATTTCTAAACTCCAGAATAATCATTATCAAGAAAAATAACTTCCTAAGTACATGATGCATATGACAGCTCACAAGATGCAATCAGCAAAATCTCTTATGCACATTTTGCAACATAGCTGTATCCTTTTAGGTATTCATTACATATACTAAACATCTTTTCCATCCCAAGTCTGGCAGCAATGTTCAAAAGACTGAAAGAACAATCTTGCAAGACAGATTCAACATGCTCATTTACTTTTACATTCAGCACATACTATTTAAAGTTTGAATTATGTCAAAAGACAAAGCAAAGCACTACAGAAATCTTATCCTTGTCGTAGTATCAGGTAGTTACAGGTAGCAATTCATTAGAAACACGCTAATACCATATTTAATTTAAAAAATGTTCAATGGCTACTTTGCAACATTGAATTCATTAACAGCCACTCTTTTTCTTATCTTGCACATGATATTGTCCTTGATTGTCCATTCTGGACAGTCAATTGCACACCAGTGACTGGCAAATGAGCCGAAAGGTCAGAATAGAAGACATGCTCAATCATAATCACATAAACAAAAATCCAATCTAGAAATATACCTTTGTAATGTATAGATACCTCTCAATGCTATCCAAGAGATCCTCTGGTGATGAAGCTAATGAAGAACGGTAATGAGGACAATAGCTTGTAGAAAGGTTATCAAGTCTCTCCAAAAAAGCATCAACCGGAAGAGGTACAGAAGAATGAGACATGAGGGAGTCATCTTCTGCAGCAATAAATAAAGCTGTTTTCCCCAGGTCCACACATTTATTAATACAAATGCTGGTTTCTCTCTCAATCTCAGACAAATTCCGAATCTGAGAAATAAAGCCATCCCTTGCAGCCTGCTCAGCAACAATGTGCAATGTCACATAGAAACAAAACAGGTATAAGACATGCAATCACACATGAGGAAATCACCCTAAAAGACTTGTTTCCAAAGTGAAAGAAATGTTTACCAAGTTCAAAGTTCCAAGTTCTTACTTTTCTAATAATCATTAGATGATAAGGGAGCTAAATATCATGAGTTGTATGGTTGGCAGAAATCAGCAGGGGTAGACCATAAGTATATTAAAAGGCATATGCAGTCACATAAGCCATCAGGCCCTGATATAAGGCATTGCAAGGAATGCAAGCTGTGCAATGGCACAGGGCCCCGAGCTTTGGTATCCAAAATTGGAACCTCCAACTGATGTTAGTAGTAAGTATTTAGTTAGCACTTCAGCATAATCAATAATTGTGGCCCAGTGGCAAATAATATTGCATGACATTTGATTTCATGAAGGTTGAGAGAATGAAACCTACTAGGACTATCTAATTCTTTTTTGTTTTATTTTTTAGACAAGTTATTTCTTAGTTATTATTAAATATATTATAATTAATTATATATAGAAATAACGCCAATTATATTACTTTTTTATTTTAAAAAATATTTTTCAACTTAGAGAACTTCTATTCCTTTTCAAAGCTTTTTTATATTGTTTATATACTTTTATATAGTCATCATTTCAATGTGTATAAAGATTCATAGTACTTTGATATCAGATTTTATCAAAGATACGCTCTCTTTAAATTCGGTGTATTAAATGCAAACAAAAAACATGTGACATGTTCATACTAATAGTTACTATATTATTACCATTTTCCGTTGTACGTACAGGGCATCCATTTTCTTTGAGACGACCCTGTAAGCAATCACCCAAAAAGGCTTGTTTCCAAAGTGAAGGAAAAGTTTACCAAGTTCCTGGTAGAAAAATCTATTCTAAAAAAAACTATTTATTATTTTGAATAACAAATGAATTGCTTTACAATAATATTTATCAGTTCCAACTTTGAAGGCCTAATTTTTTCTAACAATCATTAGATGACAAGGGAAGCTAAAAGAAGCACGAGTTGTTTGGCTGGTGGAAATCACCGAAGGTACACTTGTCATATTTGAAAATGGATATAATTCCTAATCTAATCATCTTGCTATGAAGGCCTTTTTACAAGAAAAAATATTGATATGAAAATCTTTACTACACTAAATTTAATTCAATACTATCATCTGATATATCAAAGATGAAGATCTCTCGAATATCTACCAAACTAAAACCAACATGATGAATTTCTTGCACCTAAGTGCATCTTCCCTAAAAAGTATGTGTAGCAAAGTGCATTTTAATTCATTTTGGTGCTCATTTGTGAAATGAAAAAAACATGACTCATTTTAGAAGTAAGGTTCATTTGTTCATGTTACAAATGAGAATAAAATAAACTAGAGTACACTAAAGTGCTCTTACCTTTTTAAGTGCATCTGGGTGCAAATAACTATTTGTAAAAATCAAAGACATAATTAAAAATTCTTTACACCAGCCAAACAGGCTAGGTCTATGTTTCTATGAGAGTATGTCCAATATTGGGTCATTTATCATACAAAACAACCTTGCAAATGCAAATGCCTCAAAATCGTAAAAATTATTTATTGCAGTGCTTGGATGAGAACTTGTACTTTATAATACTAGTATACAAAAATGAGACTATTTACTAATAGATGATGAATAAGTTGAAAGAGATTTGTCACTTTCCCCCAAGTTATGTTCATTTGGATCAAGTTTATGGAAACCAAGCGTGTATTCAAAATTCAAAGTGTTTGGTGCCTACTTGATATACTTTTAAAATTTTCATATGAACTAATGTCCCTACGTTTTGAATACTCAAACAATCGTCCATTTTGTTCACAAATCAGCTCAACAATGCCTCAAATGCACACACTAAGTTAATTTTTGTATGATCCAGTTCGCTACATTATCCCTTCACAATTCAGAGTAGACCAATGTAGTACTCCATGTGCTTCACTAACCTTTAAAATGATAGATGATTGAAAATCATCTTTAAGCTCAATATATTAATCAAGAGTTATCTTGATAAATACGTTTGAGCTTAGAGATGATATTCACTTATCAATCATAGAATACTAGGGAGTACTAATCATGATTGCAACACTATAAATGTCAATAATTAAGATCAATCTCACATAATAGAACTTATAAAAGCTATTAATACATGAAATGAATGTTTCTAAGGCAATTTGTTTGCAGAAATACAATAAAGGTAAGTTTACTACTTTGCTATTAATCATCAACTAATCAACATCACTAACAAAGACTTCATATAAAAATTCCATAATCCAAATGAAAAATTGTATGTTCTTATAATTAATTAAATGATAAATAACTGAATCTTTCCAGTCGACAAACATTTATTAAACATTTATAGTCTCAGACATTGAACCTAAAATCAAATAGTAATAATGACACAATTAAAGCAGAAAAATCCACAATATTCAACAAAAGAATAGATGAAAGACTGAGAAAGTAAGATACGGACCCGAGCATGAGAGATATCAGAACCAGAACAATGAAGAGCATCATGGAGCACAAATTTGAGATCCCTGGCTGGAAACTGAGATCGGCAAAATACTCGAAAACCAGAAGTTGATGATGTGAGAAATTGTGGCGGCGGTGGAGTGGAAGTTCCGGATATCCATGGCGAAGCAATAGAATCCATCACTGTAATCCTCAATTTACGTACACACTGACGAGGGTGAGAAACGAGAGCAACTGCTGACACACAGAAAGAGCAGACGCAAAGCGATGGATTATACTTGGATTTCTTGGATATTTCTTATCAAAGTCTACAAAGGACAGATATTATTTCCCATCCAATTTAGAGATTTCTTAGATTTTTTGGAGTGTATTATATAGGATAAATTTTTTTTTTCAAAATACATTATATAGGATAAATTACATAGAATAATTTTTATCAAAAAAAAAATTACATAGAATAATTGCATATTTTTATGATTTTTCTAAAATAATACCCCTTCCAATTATTTTAGATGTGTCATTTTCTTATTTGACAAAATCATATTAATTGTCTCATTTCCTTTTTTGTCTATCTTTTTTACCTAAATACTCTCACTTTTCCAATCCCCAATACCCAACTACCACATTTACAATTAATTCAATCAATTAAAATACCCAATTATCGCCTTTTTAATAGACCCCATACCACCCTTAATAACCGTGAAAACCCAAATAGGACATCTAAATTAATAATTTTAATTGTAAAGGGTATTTTTTAGGGTAAATTTGGGTAATCTGATGGCCTCTTATAGCAGATAATTTACCAAAAATGTAAACTGAAAATTAATGTAAAATTAGAAAAAAAAAATAAAATTTACATAAAAAATTATAAATGATAAAAAAAATCGATTTTTTTTCAAAATTTTTTAACATTTTCTCAACATTTTATTTTAATTTTTCATTTTTTAAGTAAAACTTGCTATAGCAATTCATCAGCTTATCGATTTTACTCTTGGAAAATACCATCTAAATTTTGGATTATTTATGGTTAATTAATAGGTGGGATTATTGTGAGAAAATCATGAAAAATTTGAATTATTTTAGGTAATTTTTCCTATATTATATGATCACATGTCAAAACGGTTCATAGAATTATTTTGATCGGATTATTTAGACTTGGATTATTTTCAAGTTAATTTCATTTGGGGTTGATTTGAGTTAGAATTGGGTCAAGTATAGGTCAACTTCATTTATAAAAAATTTATAAATTATTATTGGTATTTTTTTCCTAAAATGCATATATGAATTTTATTTTTTACAGAACATATCTTATTTCCATCAAAAAAAGAGTAATATACCGTTTAAGGCTACAATAAAGAAGTGTTGACTCAAGTACAAAAATTGACTAAAAATATACCAAGTACAATACAACAAAGCATATGATTAGGAACTAAAAAAAGTTGACTAAATTAAGAAAATGGGTCAAACTATCAGGTTAGGGTTGACAAATTTGACCTAGTTTTTATGTTATTTTAAAATTGAGCTTTTTTGGATTATGAGTCAAATGTTTTGGGTATCGACCCACTAAATTCTAGTCAAATTTGAGTTTCTTTTTAAGTTTGGGACAAAATTTGACTAATCTGGCATGGAGGATCTCTCGATGAATCTAAGCTTTGCATTATTGATAGTTTTTGTGTTTTACTGATTTTGTAATTTTAGTTTATTTCAAATTGTCAAGATATTCATTCAATTTTACTCATAATTACTATTTAAATCATAATCAAATTAATTCATGTTTTTGGAGTTTGACGCGTACTTACTCTGAGACGAGTTTTAAGATAAGCGAATGATAAATTTTAATTTCGGACCATATGACTGGTCAACGTTAATTTATGGATCCAAATCTGTAACTATTTTGTTTGGATTCATGTATGTTGTTGAAAATTTAAGTTTTTAGACTCATAGAGAGAGTTTTAGAAAGATAAAATAAAATTTTGAAAGTGGTAAAATCTATTAAAATGTTTAGGCACTGTTAGAGCAAGCCGTAAATCTCACATGTGTGGAGGGTCTTCGGAGTATCGTGATGACGGTGCGACGAAGAACGAGTCACTTGATGAAGTGACGATTGATGATGAGGCTTCGGGGTGGCTTGATGAAGCCAAGAGTCGAAGAGGAGCTGTGCTTAGAGAGTGCTTGAATAGTCGAGCAGTGGGTAAGGGATCGAGGCTTTGCTCGAGCAACACAGCAGCTTCGTCACAGTAGCCTCTGGAAGATGGCTCGACCCAGTCGAGCAACATGGACCAGGTCGAGCTTAAGGTCGAGCCAAGTAGCAGCTGCAATCCAGAGTCTTCAGAGTGCCGCTCGACCCAGTCGAGCTGGGCCGCTCGACCCGAGCGAACAGCAGGCCCAATCTGCGAAGTATTCTGTTTTTGCTGTTTTGTTTGTGGGCCTTTGAAGCCTTTGGCCCCAAGCTTCCTAATACATCTCTACTCTATATAAGGGATGTTAGGGAGTGTCTTAGGGTAAGAGAGAGTCTTATACACTTAAGAGAGCTAGGGTTTGAGGACCTTAAAAGGAGTCTCTTCTTCTTTGTATTAGACTAGGTGTGTCTTCCATTGTTGAATGGAAACACAAGCTTGAGAGGTTGTTCTCAAGTGTTAGGGTTGAGTCATTATTGTATTGTTGAATCCATTAATGATAAGAAACCATTTTTGAGGGGGAGGTATCATAAGATACCTCATACATTGTGTGTTTTGTTCATCTTTTGCTATACTCTGTTTTTCTAACCCATTTACACTACTCTTCTTCCTCCATTGTTCAACCTTAGAGGTCCAAGGCCTCCTCTTTCAGGCACAAAATAGTAAAACTTGTTAGCTATGAAATAAAAATTGGTTGCAAAGAAAAAACACTTCCACGTACTCGATTAATTTAGTAATTTGCATTTCACAAATTCTTACTTGAGACCTTCTATACAATAGACATCTTAAGTTTTGGGCTCTCAATTTATAAATTAAAAAAAAAACTAATTGTTTTTCTAAGTTAAAAGGGATATATGGGCAGTGTTTTTAAAAAGTATCTATACTATAGACAGTCTCTCAAGAGACGACATACATCATCACGCTTAATAAAACGTGACCAATTAACCTTTAGAGCATGCAATATTTTTAGCAATCATAAACCATAGTGCACAAATCATGCCAAAAGGAAGAGCAAGGCTTAAATTGACTACACGATGAAAATAGTCAAACTCTAAGGAAGGGAGCTATTCAAGCACAATTAATCAGAGCCGTCTTGGAAAATTTGGAGGCCCTGTGCTAAATTTTTTGTGTGTCTTATTTATAGTAAATATATTACTTCATATTTTATCAATAAATTTAACATTTCTTTTTTTGATTAACTTTTTCATATACGGGAGAAAGAGGGGCCCTGTGCGGTCGATCACCTCGCACACCCTCAAAGACCCCTCTGCAATTAATTACAATAGAAATCAAACTCAATAACAATAGTAATGTTATGGGTCGAGCCCAATTGAAGTAAAATATATCTTGTTTTAGTTCATTTATTTGGTTTATTTTTATTACATTTTACTAGCTTGGATTAAGTCTAATTTAGAGACTTAAGTTGTAGCTTCCTCTAGAAGTTTTAGAGGGGTTATCTTGTGGTAAACATGTGATCAAGTGTGAGAGTAGTTTTCAAGAATAACACACACAGAGAAAAGTGAGGTTTTCATCCTCAAATTTTTGCAGCTTGTTCCAAACATCAAGAGCTTCATTTTGAATGGTTGGATCGTTGTTTTGAGCTCTAGTTTGGTCACAATCGTCTCTGGACAGAAGTGTTGTTTTGAGGTGATTTCTACTCCTCTTGTTCTCTAATTTCAATCTCTTATTGTTTACTATTGTTGGTTGGCTGTAAATTGTTGTGAACTACATTGGGTTCATTTTACCCTCGATTTTATCATCAATAAGAGAATATTAAGGACGGACTCCTCAAGATGTCCCGCGATTTTTATCCTTCACATCGATGGGGTTTTCCACGTATAATTTGTGTGTGTTGCTTGCATCTTATTCTGCTTATTATTGATGCTTTGTGACTGAGATATTGCTGTCCATATTTCATATTCTTGTTGTGTGATATTTTGGATTGATTGGTTTGGAATTTGGATATTTAAAGGATTGTCTTGAGTCGGTAATTTAATGAGTGTGGTAGTGACCTCTTTCAATTCCTACAAACTCTTGTCTATGAGCAAAGTAAGAAAATGCAAAGAATAAGCTAAACTCCATAATAAATAAACATTTTAGACAAAAACTCCTATGCAACCGTCGCATATATGCAGCCTCTATTTAATGGATAATTATCTAAATCAGTCCAATTTGAACTCTCTAGCTTAAATACAAGTTTAATTACTTTCATGTGTCTGCTTTAACTTTGTTGTCTTCCTTATTTCATGTGAATCAACACAAATTCTTACTTGAGACCGTTTTTTGTAAAGACGGTTCTCAAATGCCCAGTCCAATTCTAAATATATATTGTTACGACTCTAAATATAGATTTGGGCTGAACTTTTGAGAGTCGTCTTTACAAAAGACGGTCTCTCAAGAGATGACCTGGTGAATCAATTATTTCTTCTTTCTTCTTCCTTTTTTAAAGTATTGGTTGCAATTCTTATAGATTATATTCTCTACTCTATAGTTTTTATTCAATTTTTTCACATTGTCTTCAATTTTTTATGGTGGTAGTTGTGAAGAAGTAAAAAGATAAAAAGGGGGTGCTTGAAGATTATGATAGTGGTGCTCCACACTACAAATACTTCTTCAGCCAATCAATTCTAATATGTGAAAAACTATTGGAACACATGCTTATAGTCAATTTTTTTATTTTATTCTTTTTAATATTGATAATTGAATATATTTTTTTTTCTTTTGCTAATTCTTGAAATGAGCATTTTAATACTTGATATATAAACTTTAATCCATGAAATTGACATTTTGACCCTTTGTATTGACAATTTGAGTCTTGGAATTAACATTTTATGGTTTGGAGTAGAATATTAAACTTAAGTATTGAGTAGGTGATCTAAGCTTTGGAATTGAGGTTATAAGGCTTGGAATTGTCAATCTAATGCTTGGTGTTATCATTCTAAGGTTTAGAGTAGGCAATTAAACTTAAATATTTGAGTAATTTGAGAATTAAAAATGACATTTTAAGGCTTAAAAATGGTAAATTGGTAATTTATTGCTTGAAGTTAACATTTAAAGATTTGGAGAGGATATCAAACTTAAATATTTGAGTTGGCATTTTAAGCTTTAAAATTGACATTTTAAAGCTTAGAATTGGCAATTTTAAAATTAGTAATCTACGGCTAGCTTCAAGTTAACATTTTAAGGTTAGGAGAGGATATCAAACATAAGTATTAGAGCAAGATGTTGAACTTAAACTTTGAAGAAAGAACTTGCTAACGCAATTAATATAGATATAAAAAGCATAATTTTATTTTAGGATCCAAGACCCACACTCTATCCAAATAGTGTCATGTGGAGGTGTTAATTCGGATTATTGGGTCAATTTTGGACCGTTGTTTTGGGTAGATTTAAAATCGGATTTTGACTTGCTAATTTTCATCTCTGATGTAGCTGGCAGATGACCCTTTATTAATGATTCACATATTATTCCAAAAAATCGGATTTTGTAATCATATTAATATTTACATAGTTAATTTGATTTCATTTTGAAACCGGGCTAAAGTCAAATTCAATTTCATTGCCAGATGCATTTTGAATTATCGAGTATATTTTAAACACCGCTATAATAATATTAGAAATGTGATTCACCGACGTTTTCACGAGATGGCTTTCTGTATAGAAATTAAACATAAACAGACAAACAAGACTACAAGAGGTTTGACTGCAGTTAATGACTGGTCGTTTATTTTTGTTTCTTACCGTTTATCACTTCCAATTCCAGCTACATCAATGTACATTTATTTTTGTTCTATTTAGGATGTTCAATAATAAAATCAACTTTAATAAATTTTTTCAAATAATACTTCAAAACATCAAAATTCATTACTTTTTATATAATTGAAACTTATATTCGGATATAAATTAAAATAATATTAGTGTTAAACTTTATCAAATAGACCGTAAAATTTTAGAATCATGTATGTAAGTCATTATGTACATGATTCAACGCTTCTAATCAAAAGTCTATTAGAAGTATTAAATGTCTTATTTCTAAAACTATAAATAAAAAATTATATTGAAATATTATGGAGTGTTATGTTATACTCTCTTCTATTATAATTAAATGTTCAATTTGTTGTTTTACATTATTCGCCGGTCACTTATAGTCACGTGAATCTCATTCGTTTCGTGCCAATGTAAATCTTCTTAATAATAATTTTTTATCGGAATCATAACCAAACACAATGAGAGAAACGTAAGCAAGCGTGCAACATTAAATAGGACATTTCGTGAGAATAGTAGTTTTTTTTTTTTGAATAAGTGAGAATAGTAGTTTAGTAATATAAAATTAATTTTAAAATTAGTGATTAAAATAACATATTTGAATAAACTTGTTATGAGGTCAAAGGGCCCACCGCCCACGAGTTATCGGGTTAAATTGAAGCCCAAAATAGGAATTCATGCAAGAGGCCTTTTCGGACCCACTTGAGGCCTTTTCGGACCCACTTCTCAGGTAGGATTACCAAAACAGCAAGTATCTTGAGAGATTATCTTTTTGAGAGACGCCTCTCAGGCCCAATCCATTAGAGTTTAATGATCTTACTATTATTCTATATTTTCTTTTTATGGGCCATCCAATTAGAGTTGGTCTCTCAAAGAAACCGTCTCTTACAAGGATTTGTGTTACCCAAAAGGCCCTCAACAATATTATCAGCGAAATCGAATTACTCTTATTCGGATCTTGGAAGCAGATCAATATTTCAGCCAGCAGCTTATTTTGTATGAGACCGTCTTTCCATGAGACGAATTCATATATTAGTTCATTCCTTTAAATGATTAATTTAAGATCATAAGTAATCATTTAAGACAAAAAAACATATATTAGGACAATCCAATAAAAATAATCTCACCTTAAAACCATCTCATTTAAAAATTAGCGTTCAGCCAAAACCTTCCCTTTATATATTTAATAAAAGTAATCAATAACAGTGAAAGTAATGCTCTAGATTAACACAATGTGAAAGCATACAAGTATTACATAAATAATAAAAAAAATTAAGTATGATGAAAAGTGGATCTAATTTCTTTTACGCCCACTATTTTATTACTGGTGATGCTTTTCATGACTACTTTTAGAAAGTGAATAAGTGATTAATGGAAAACGTATCTTCCATTAGTTAATTCATGGAGAAATCACTATGCTGCATAATCACATGTATACGATGTGTTTTTGATCATTTGATGTACTCCCTCTGTCCCTTATAATTTGCAGCATTTTCCATTTTCGTCCGCACCACTTAAATTGCAGCAATTCTATTTTTGGACTATGACCCACCACTTTTTTTAATCTCATCCATACATTTTAACTCTCTTTTAATTTCATCCACACAATTCATTCTCTCTCCTAATTTATTAACACTTTCTTAATATTCACCTATTTTCTCTTTGCTACTAACTCATGAGGACGGAGTAGTAATTTGTTTGGGATCCAAATTAAATTCTCAATAAAATTCACTGAAAAGTTATTTCTTTTTAGTAATTTCTTAGGAATTTGGATATACTATTAATTAATTGCACCATTGGAATTTGCAAGTGATACGACAAGTTATGTTTCATCTCTTTTTAAGAGATTGCTATAATAATTTGTATATTTTCATTCATTCAAAATTGCAATAATGCTTTGAATATGATAGTATACTCATCATTCTCTTTAATTTTAATTTATTTATATATTTTTCTTTTTTTTAATAATACCTGATTCATTAATAAGAGTCATATGATATCTATATCAGAGATAAACATTAGTAAATACATAGCAACTTTAACCAAATATAATTCAAAATTTATTTATTTATTTTCTCTTATTTATAATCATGTTTTAGTAATTTGATGTGATATGTCTTTTTCTTAACAATTGTATCAAAATATTGTGGCAATATGTTAGTGACTAAAGGAGTAATTATGAAGTGGGCATATCATTAAACTTATATATATCATTGAAATTTACATCTTTATTGATGTCGAAATTCCTAACTCCTATGTTTGTAAAACTTTTGGACGTATAAACACAAATCCGATAGGATTATTTCATTAAATTTTGTGATTTCATGGAAAATAACTTTCAAATTATTAGAGGTGTTTATTCTAGTCATTTGGTCAACTTTAACTTGGATTTTTTTGGATCGATTTAAAAACAAGTTTTGTGTCTATATTAATTTTACATAATTGTAAATTTATTTTTAAAGTTAACGCGCCCTGTTTCAAACTAACAACCTTTGAAATGCTCGAGTATTTTTTTTTTTTTACATTTTATGATTTAAGATTTTAAAATAATTATGGTTTCTACTTTATTATTCCATTATCAACCAAAAGGATAATCAACACAATAATACCACTGCTACTAATTATTATACTAATTAATAAATGTACTACATTCTAGCTGACCATGTGTGCGACTAATTATTGCGGATATAAAGTATATGCATAATTTTATGAATTTTTAACTTTAGGATATTAATAGTTAAACAAATTTTTAATTAGAATTAAAAGTTTGAGACAAGAGAAGTCCACAACATCAATATTTCGAGATGTTTTTTCAAAGGTCCAATCATTTATTTCCGCATATAGATCAAGATTCTTCGCTTTAAGTAAGTCGTATTTTCTTCTCCTATATGCATGAGGCCGCTAATATTATTAGAGATAAAATATCTTGTATATAAATTGTCAAAATTACCCTTAATTAAAAGTCAAAGTCAAAGTCAAAGTCAAAGTCAAAAGTTCAACTTTTGGCTCTTTCATGAACCCAGGGCCGTTCCTGACCATAGGCAACGCAAGATAGGCATTTGCCTAGGGCCCAGAATCAAAAAGGGCCCTAAAATTAGAAAATGTTAGTTAATAAAAGTACACATTTAAAAATTTGCAATTTATGAGTAGTTATTTCATCATTTAAAAATTATATAATACGTTTACAATTTTAAAGCTAATTATAATATATAGGGTACATCTTGTTATTTTTCCAAACAACTGTTTAAGTTTAGAATCGACCCTCCATCAGAGGGTCTTCTTCTTACAGTTTGCCTAAGGCCCATACATTATCAGGAACGACACTGCATGAACCTACAACATAGTTTTCCTAAGCCCTATACATAACGGGCATTATTATAGTTCACAACCTTTTCATTTTATCGTCACCACTTATATATTGAGCTTCCAAGATTGCCCGTGTGTACTTTTCAAACCTTTAATATCTAATATTTCTCTAAAAACTCTCTCCATTCGTTGAAATAAAATAAACCAAAACTAAAAATCAAATTACAATGGCAAACAAAAATGAGCATCAATGATTCAATACGATTGCGGCATCAATATGATATATTATGTTAAAATTTGATACTTGTTCACTCTTTTGGATATAACTTTAAATAGGAAAATCATATAATTGCAATGTTTGTGTGCTGAGAGCCTAGTCTTCAATATCTTTCCAATGTTATATACTTATATTATATGCCCAATTCTGATAACTGAGCGAGATATGACGATTATTTAAAATTTGTTTGTGCTGAAATGACAACGACATATTATATTTTCAATTCCAATAATCGAGCGAGAAATGACAACCATTTAAAGTTTGCAAAGATTTTTAACATTTAGTCGCGCGCGACCGGACCGCAGTTGGTCACGTGAAACACACGACTCCACCGCGGTCCAGTCGCGTGTTTTGTACGCCACCATACCGCGGTCCAGTCGCGCGCGACTGAATGTTAGAAATTATTGCAAACTTTAAGCGGTTATCATTTCTCGCTTAATTGTCTTAATTGGGCATATAATATGTCGCTGGAAAGTTCTTAAAGCCTAGTTCTTAATGGTTCAAACCTTGCATTAATACGATATTTCTAAATAGGGTATGCCCAAAAGATTGAACATATATCAAATTTTAACACAAGCAAATTTTAAACGACCATCATTTCTCGCTCGATTATCGAAATTGGGCATGTAATATATCATTGGAAAGATCTTGAAATCTAGGTTCTAATTAATGCTGTAAATATATTGCAGTAATGTGATTTTCCTATTATTTTTGCTAAAAGAGTATTTCAACACAAAACGTGTGATTAGGTTTATTTTCCAATTTTAAAAAATTGTTTTCTTTTTTAAAATTAATAAAATGTGCGATTAGGTTTATTTTCCTATGTTAAAATTTTTTTTTATTTTTAAAAATTAATATTTTTAATATAATTTAATTATTATTAATAAAGTTAGTTTAGGAATAATAATGGTTGATTTTATAATTAAAAAAAAATTTAAGGGCATTTTATTAAACAAAAAAGGTGATGAACAATCCACTTCCAACATTAAGCCAGAAATTATTTTTTTCCTTAAAATAACTGCTCACAATACTCCCACTTTCACATACATAATCATCATGAACTATCATCATCATACAGCCAACTCCAAAATTCTATAGCAGACTGATATCAATACTTCATTCAACTACATGAAAAAGGTTACGCAATTCTATTCTCTAAAACTGAAATTCTATCCAAATATTCCGTTGAACTATTCATATCATCTCTAATCCTTGATCTCAGTCTGACTTAAGCATTAGAGAGGCATTTCGGGAAATCACCCTCGAACTAGTCTTTCTTTGTTGTTGCAGGCTTTCAATTTGCAGTAGGCAAATCATCTAATTTTTTTCCCTAAATACCCAGGTATTCCATACTTTTAGCCCCTCTATAAATGTGACACTTTCTTATTAGAAACAAACTAGTTTGACTAACTGATTTTGAACCCGCTGCTAGGAGCAACTTGTTTAAAACAGTTTATTCATAACAATAAGTTATTTCAACCAACTAATTTACTAAACATTAGCATTGGACTGTTTGAGCATTCAACCCTCTATTTGTATCAAAATAAGCTTAAATCGTCCAATAAGTTATTTTGTCAAACACCCCCACAAAGTTGTCAAGCGGGGATTATATCTCTAATCTAGACATTATTGTTGATAACTTTCTATGTCCCTTACGGCCCGTTTGGTAGGTGGTAATAAAACGCGGTAATAGGAATAAAAAACTAGTGTAATTTTGGTTGAAAAATCTCTTGGCTACTTTAATGGCCATGCTTGACAACCTTCAATCATCTCATTTTATTCATAAAATTCATTCCAATACATTACCAATAGGAGAGGTGGTATTAGGTGGTAATGGAAATTTATGAACAAAAAAATTTTTCTGTGATCAAAATTTCATTACAATGGGAATGACATAAAAGTTTTGATGAAATTTTACACTATAAATCATTCCCATTACCACCATTTAGTACCACCAACCAAACGGGCCGTTAAATTAACAATTGAGTAGCATATACCTTGTAGCAATATATTATCGGGAAAATTACATTAAGAACTCTCAATTATTTGTGATTTAAATATAAAACTCTCAACACTTGATTATTATTTAAAACTCCTAATTTTAAACCCATTTTAAATTTAAAGTCCAAGATGACTTGTTACCGGATAAAATGGTTTTAGTTGAGAAGTAGTGGGACCCAATTGTATTTATTAATAACCTCACCCCTTACACGACCCTTCACATACCCTCTCATTTTAACAAAATGGTAACCGGTTAAAATAGGTTATAACATTGTATTAGTGCCTTAAATTTAAAATAGGCTTAAAGTTGGAAGTTTTGAATAATAATCAATAGTTGGAAGTTTATATTTAAACGGCAAATAATTAGAAGTTTTTAACGTAATTTTCCCTATATTATTTTTAGTAACAAAACTCAAAAAAATAAAGTGATATCTCTAGTAGAAATTCTAGACTATTAACAACCCTTTTATTTAAATTATAATTACGAAAATACGTCCCACACTTGTTTTTTAATTGAATTAGTTTTTGTAAATACACTAAAAAACCAAAGTCTTCGTAGCTAGATTTTACATTTTGAAGAGACCATAAATAAAAGCCAAAATGGATTATTTGCGAAATAAGTATTTGATTAGTTATGTTTGTTTCTTTAAATACCTATTTCTATTTAAAATTAGACGTATGTATTAAATTGTAATTTATATAAATGATTAATTAATTGGTTGATTTATGTTAGTTTGTTGTTGAATTCTTGGCTAGATATTAAACAATAGTCAATAAGCACATTAATTATCCAAAAGTAAATAAAGTAAATGGTTACAATAGGTTTAGTGGAAAACTAGACTTGAGTAATCATGCATTATTATACTAAAAAATTTGGTCACAACTAAAGATAATTTGACATACATTATACTAAAAAGCGGAAAATTTTAAGTGCCTCAACTAAAACTCATTTTTGGCTAAAGAAATTAAAAATAGATGACATTTAATCTTAACCAATATTTCTATCATTAAAGTACCTTTGACTAGCATTTCTTTATAGTTAATTGAACAAATTAAAAAATATAATATACTGTATAATATATTGTTGACAATTTTCAAAACTACATAGTTAATTTATACATATAAAAGTCAAAACTAAGTGTTTCTACTATCTATATTTCTAACTTTATTCTTTTTAATATCATATATTTTTATATATCGATGCTAAATAACGTACATTATACGAGTTTGTAGACAAGTATCTTTAAATTATTACTCCCTACTATTCAAATTTACTGTACACTTTCCTTATTTAGTCAATTCATTCTGGCAAAGATTTTTTATTAAATACCACAACTATCCCAACTTATATTATTTAAAATACTCTACGTATCACCTTTTCAATTATTATAATCACTTAAATACTCCAATTATCAACTTTTTATAATCATTTAAAATACTCCAACTATCATTTTTTTAAAATCTGTGTTTAATCCTAATAGACAATAATTTTAAATAGGAGGGAGTATCATTTTGGCTTTTTCGCAAAAATGTACAAGTTGGAGAAAGCTAGAGCCTAATATTATTATGGAGAGATGGCCTACAAAAGTGGGGAGAAAGTCAAAGTGGTAGCAAAAGGCATATGAAAAAGCAGTTTTCATAAGGTGCACAATGTCACATGATCCTCTGTGTTCTCTAATGCTGCCCAAACTTTGCCGACAATTGCATGCTCTCTCGACCATTCCTTCACTCTATTATCAAATTATTACACACGATTAATCAATTCAATTAAAAGTTTAATTTTGTGTGATTGGACTATAGTGGAATCGCATATTTTGTGCGATTTGACTATGGTGGTATCGCACATTTTGTGCGATTGGACCATGGTGGAATCGCACATTTTGTGCGATTTGACTATGGCATGGTCGTTAGAAATTACTGCAAACTTTGAATGGTCGTCATTTCTCGTTCGATTGTCAGAATTTGGCATATAATATGTCGTTGGAAAGCTCTTGAAGTCTAGTTTCTAATGCCGCAAACCTTGCACTAATACGATTTTTCTACAAAGAGTTATGACCAAAAGAATGAACATGTATCAAATTTCAGCACAAACAAACTTCAAACGATCGTCATTTCTCGCTTGGTTATCGGAATTCGGCATAGAATATATCATTGGAAAGATCTTGAAGTCTAGGTTCTAATGCAACAAATATTGCTGTAATGTGATTTTCGTATCAAAAGTTTTGGCCAAAGGAGTGATTATGTATCAAATTTCAATACAAAACATGTGATCAAGTTTATTTTTCGATTTTTAAAATTATTTTTTTACTAAAATTTATATTTTTATTTTAATTTAATTATTATTAAGAAATTTAGTTTAGAAATAATAATGGTTGATTTTATAATTAAAATTGATTTTAAAGGTATTTTAGTAATTTCATTAAAAAAGGATGGCGATAAAATGAAAAGAGTGACGACATTTAAAAATTGGAAACCTTTTTTTACTAGTCTGACTAAAAAATCAACCGCAAACAATCACAACATCTTTTAAAATGATTAAAGCCTACATAGTGGCTCTGCCTTGGATGGCACAAATGCTACTATGCTAGCACCTAAAAGATAGTGATAAGAGTCACTCGTAGGAAATAGGAATAATAACATTGAACAAATCTGTTGTGAAAGTCACACTTTTATAAAGATAGTTTGGTTATGTCTAATTATTAGCCGAATCTTCGATGATATGCCTATAATCTTGTGCATAACTGGTTTCAACAACCGATATTATTCACCTCAACATTCTTAAAACTTAAAAGTATAGAACCAACTTCATGTCTAAGTGGCTTTTGATATTGCAATAAGGCTATTAGACACAAAGATTAAATGAAAATTTGCCAATAATAATCCCAATTATCATCCGTTGGCCAGAAAAAATTCTAACTATTGATTAATTTTTAATAATTCCACCTATTGATGAAGTTTGCTGAAAACAGTCCCACCCTATTTTCAACCGGCCGTAACAGGTTTTTTGTGAGTATTTCTCAAGAAAAAGGGTAAAAAGAGGATTAAAGAAATAGTATAGGTTATACTTCCTCCGTTCTGATTTACTTGCTACATTTGCATGGGCACAAATATTAAGAAGTTACTGTGCAATGATGAGTAGTAGGTGGAAAGTTGCTTTTTTGGAATTTTTTAATATTATTTGTTGAAAAATTAAAAAGAAAAATAGGATTAATTAGATATAGAGTAGGATAAAAGTAGGAGTAGGTATAACTTTAAATGATTGGTTTTTTACTAAAAAGGAAATGTAGCAAGTAATATGAAATTTCCCAAAATGGAAAATGTAGCAAGTATTATGGAACGGAGGAAGTAATAAACATAAAAATATAGCAATTTGGATGGTATATACCTAAAGAAAATGTACCAATTTTATACTCTCTTATAAATAGTCTAGTAGTCTTATTTACCCTTTTTTCACTTGTCAATTCAACATTTTATTCTTTAATATCTATAATTGTATATAGTTAGAAATTATAAAAGTTGATATTAATAATCCTTACATTCTTACAAATCAAACAAGATTTCATCAAACTATATTCTAACTTCTAAACAAACTACGAATAAAATATAAATTAAAAATAATAAATAAATATTGATAAAAAATTAAATAAGAATAGTAGGTAGAATATGAGCAAGTATAGCACATAGTGGGACTACAGCTCTACCAATATGGCTAAAAGTAGCTGAGGAGGGAGCACAGAATGTGGAATGCAGTGTTGTCATCACACACACTCCACAACCCACTTCACTCAGTCTCCTCACTCACTCACACACTCACTCACTCACTCACTCACTCCTCTATCAATACTTTAATTTTACTTATATTTTTGCTTTTTTAAATTATATTTTCGTTCAATATTGATTTAGTTGTTCCTTTTGATTTGCATACAAATATTTATAAAATGAGAGAGAACCATCTGAAACAGTAGACTCATGTTCAACATAGATTATTTTTGATATTAAGAAAATGAGAAGACCACCTAAAATAGTAGACTCATTTGTAATATTCCCTCCAATTTATAATAAGCGTCCACTTTGGGTTTGGCACGGAAATTAAGAAAAATGATAGTGGGGTATTTTAAGTGATTATAATAATTGAAAAGGTGGTAGGTGGTATTTAAGTGATTATAATAATTGAAAAGGTGGTAGATGTGGTATTTTAAATAATATAAGTTGGGGTAGTTGGGGGTATTTAGGTAAAAAGTCTTTGCCAAAAATAGAAAGTGGACAAGTAAAGAGACTTTACCAAATAAGGAAAGTGAACATTTAAATGAATCGAAGGGAGTATAAGGTATTTTTAATATTAAGATAAGGATCAGCTAAAAATGTATGTCTTAAAATGAAAATGATATACTAAAGGTGAACTGCTAATATAAAAAGGGGACAACTAAAAAGAATTAGGGGCAGTATTTAGTGAGGGACATATTTCCTCTATTTCATTTCCATTATACTTACTACTGATAGAGACATTTCTCCACTCAACATGTCACCATTAATTTCCGTACGAAAAAAGTAAGATAAAAATACAAATGATACTATTTTCGACAAGGGAGTCGGGCCTCGTCCATCCCCCATTAGTTTGTTTGCCCTTGCTCACATGACTTAACTTACCACTATATATACACACAAGTGACAACCCTTTTTTGGCACTTCACTCCATTAGTAAGGTAGTATAGCTAGCCATGAAATCCCTTCACATTCCCCTGTTTTTCTTCTTCCTACTCCTCCCTCTCCTCACCTTATCTAAACAACAAGCCCAAACCCAGCCCGCCCAATACTGTAACCTCCCCACAGACAAAGGATCAACCCTAAAAGTATTCCATGTATCAAGCCCATGCTCACCCTTCAAGCCCAAGAAAATGTCTTGGGAAGAAAGTGTGATCCAAATGTTGATTGAGGACCAAGCCCGGTCGCAATACCTGACCAGCCTGGTGGCTAGGAAGTCGGTAGCGCCGGTTGCTTGGGCCCGGCAACTGATCCAAAGCCCAACATACATTGTAAGGGTGAAAGTTGGAACACCTGCTCAGACATTTTTAATGGCTTTGGATACAAGTAATGATGCTGCTTGGTTGCCCTGTAATGGCTGCCAAGGCTGTGGATCTTCCTTTTTTGATTCTGTTAAATCTACTTCTTTTAAAAGTGTTGCTTGTGCTGCCCCACAGTGTCAACAGGTTTTGTCTTCATTCTGTGAATACTTAATACTGAGTGTGATATATTGTGTGCGTTTTATAATACTTGCTACTGAATGTGACATATCATAAGAAAAAATGTCACAATTAGTAGCAAGTATTATAGAACCGAGAAACTACTATGATTTTAATTAGTTTGGTTATTATGTTTGTTTTGGATACTTCATTTTACATTCTTTTTAAATGGGACCTTAAAATTTTCAATTTTAAGTAATGGGAGTAATATATAAAAGTCATTTTCATCATAAATTTGTTAAATTGGTTGTACAAATTAAGAGTACAAAATTTCCAAATAAGGTTGATTTGGATGGTATCTCATAGTATATTATTTACGTTCCGTTTGGTAATCTGTGTTAAATAGCTAATTCGATTCATTTACACTTGTGTATAATAGCTACACTTAATTTAAAAATCTCATTATAATTCATGATAAAAAAAGTTAAAATTCAACAAAATTCAATATACATAAATATGCCCAACACCTCATGAAAAATAAATTGAAGTACTAGTATTGTACATTATTCTATATATTGAGCTACTCTTATAAAAGACTGTCTTTTGATAAGACGATCTTAAAATAAGAAGTTTATAGATTAATAATTGTATTAGCAGACATCTCACAATAAAACTGTCTCACACAAGAATTTGTATTATTTTGTAGTCTATACTCTTACATAAGTGTTTTTTGATCCACTTTTCAGGTAACAAACTCGGCATGTGTCCAAAACTCATGCAGCTTCAACCAAACCTACGGAGGCTCAACCTTAGCAGCCGGGCTATCCCAAGACACAATAGCCTTAGCCCAAGACCCAATCCCGGGCTACGTGTTCGGATGCATCCAAAAAACAACGGGAGCATCCGTACCACCGCAAGGGTTACTGGGTCTTGGTCGAGGCCCGTTATCTCTTCTTGCTCAAACCCAAAGCCTATACAAGTCCACATTCTCTTATTGTTTACCCAGTTTTAGATCTTCAAACTTTTCAGGGTCCTTAAGACTTGGGCCGGTAGCCCAACCTAAAAGGATACATTACACACCATTACTCAAGAATCCAAAAAGACCCTCTCTTTATTATGTGAATTTGATTGGTATTAAGGTTGGGCGTAAAACTGTTGATATTCCTCCTCAGGCTCTGGCTTTTAATCCTAATACTGGTGCAGGCACTGTTATTGATTCTGGTTAGTACTCTTTCTCATTTTTAATTAGTTGTTTCATAATACTTTTTACGCCGTCCATTACATTATAAAAAGAAGTGTTCATTCGGGTTCTACGGTTAATTTCGAATTAGGTGTTTCGGATTAGGTTTGTTTGAGTTTTCTAAGATTAGATAAGGATCAACTATCAAGTAAAAAGTTTTTAGTAGATGAGGTGCCACAGTGCTACTGTTGCTACACTATCTATAAAGTAATGAACAGAAAGACCCGTGAAGTGAAGTTTATAAGATCCGCTAGTCTTTTGAGAAACCGTTTCTTGAGAGATTTATCTTAACCTAGCTGACTAAAAATTAATGCTTACTTACGGATTTATCGTATCTTTAATGCCTACTTATAATATTTTAAATGTCTATTTATATCATTCTTAATGCCTATTTATCATATTTTAAAAAAATATATATTGAACCAACCCAATTAGAGGTGATCTCTCGCAAAATTTACTTGTGTGTTGTAATATTATGGGCATCACCGCATCACCACTAGTCTACTACGGACTTTTTTATATATGTTTCTATAATTTTCAAAACAGACTCAATAATCTGATATTTATCTAATTTTATAGCTGAATTAAATTTGACTCGATTTTAAAATGTATTTATGATTATGTAAAAATCAAAATACACTCAAATTCTAATTTTAAACCGACTTAAAACTAATCCGATACCCCGAATAAACAACTCTATATATTCACATTTGTACTCGTAGACAATAGTGCGTAGTGATCCCAAAAAGAAATCATATCGGGCCAAAATTAGTTCAGGCCGAATCAGAAAAGGACCATTACCTTTCTTTCCACCCCATCAAAAGATGTTTTTGTCAACCACAACTCATTATCATGCATGCCCTTATTTTACTTTTTCTTTTTCTTTTCTTGTCTGAACCAACATTTCAAACATAGAAGCAATGGTGAAGCCACATGACGTCCGAGAGGTCCAGCCTCTCGATCGAAGCTTGCGTTATATTATAATGAATGATTTGACCAGTTGATTTTATTAATTACTTAGACCAATTGATTTTAAATTCGCTATTATGAATAGCTTGTTCAAAAATAATTTATTTTTAATAAATAATTTCAACCAGCTATTTTAACAAATACTTCCTCCGTTCTTATTTAGTTGCTACCGTTGCATGGGCACAAATATTAAGGAGTAACTATGCAATGATTAGCAATAGGTGAAAAGTTGCTTTTTGAAATTTTTTAATATTATTTGTTGAAAAATGAAAAAGAAAAATAGGAATAATTAGATATAGAGTAGGATAAAGTAGGAGTAGGTATAACTTTAAATGATTGGTTTGTTACCAAATAAGGAAATGTAGCAAGTAATAAGAAATTTCCCAAAATGGAATATGTAGCAAGTATTATGGAACGGAGAAAGTATTAACAATATTACCTGGTAGTTGGTACAACCCACTATTTGTAACAACATAAGCTAAAATTCTTCAACAAACAATTTTGCCAAACACTCCATCGGTTCTAAGAGCAGATTAAATATAACAAAGTTATACGAACAATTTTAATCAACTAGGTTTGTATAATTATTTTTCTAGTTAATCGATCTGCTAAAAATCTATTCGCTCAAAAATCCAGGCACGGTGTACACACGACTAGTGGTACCAGCCTACACGGCGGTGCGAGACGAGTTCAGACGTCGAATGGGAAAAGCAAACGTGACATCCCTAGGAGGATTCGACACATGCTACAACGTACCAATAACCATACCAAGTATAACATTCATGTTCCAAGGCATGAACTTGTCCTTGCCACAAGACAACTTCATGTTACGTAGCACGTCCACCAGTATCGCCTGCCTCGCCATGGCCGCCTCCCCGGAAAACGTAAACTCCGGCCTTAATATCATTGCCAATATGCAGCAGCAGAACCACAGAGTAGTTTTTGATGTGCCCAATAACAGGATTGGCATCTCTAGGGAAAATTGTACTTAGATATATAATAATTACTATTTTGTTTTAGTAATGTTATATTAATATTAATTAGTGTGCTAAATTATGTTATGGGAATGGGAATGAGGTTATTTTAATTTAATTAGGGTGTGTTTCTTTTATTAAAGTAAGGATGTCCGTGACTTGAAAGGACAATATTTTTGTTGTATTGTACGGTGTTTAGTCAGGTAGAAAATTGGGAGCAGCTGGAGAACTAAACAAAATAAAATAATGGAGTTGTTTTATTGTGCACTGCATTTATTGTTTTTTACTTGTGAGTTGTAATCTTCTCACGGGTATTCTGGTTCATCTGTTATGCTGTTCTTTGTGAGTTGTTTTATGGAGTAGTATATTATATTATGGACCTCAATCATCAGTTTAAACTTTTGGTTGAGTTGGTTTTTTGATATGATATCAGAGTTTACGTGACAAGAGGTCACGGGTTCGAATCTCAATCACCTCTCATTTAAAGTGAAATATTCAGTGTATATGCGCATCCACACTTCAAGCCCAATTGAATTTCGTGTGAGGGGCTTAAGCTTTTGATTGAGTTGTTTCACTGACAAATTGATAGTCATGAGGTTTCAGGATTAAATTAGGTGATTAAATTCACAGAGAGGGTTTTGAAAAATTAGGCTTCATTATTTAAATACACAATATAAATATATTAAGTGTTTAAAATATAAAGTTGCTCGATAATAATGAAACTACATAGAGTTTTCAAAAAATTTTGTCAATTTTTGCTTGACTAATGCCACTTTATATAGTAATTTAGTTACAACTTAATATAAGCTAAGAACATAAGCATAATTATGATTATTTGACGTATATAAACCTTTAGTATATGTGGTTTGCCAAGTCTGGAGGGAAAAAAATATTTCTACTATAGTTTTGTATACCAATTAAAATTATAATCATAGACCCTCTAATCAATAAAAGTATATTGAATTAATCCCACGTATGTTAATACTTCCTCCGTTCTGAAATACTCGCTACATTTCGATTTTATGCACTATTTATTATTCAAGCTTATTTTATATATTGCGACTAATGTGTAAGTTAAAATAGAGTCAAGTGGGATCTTGTTTGAATCGTCTAATCGCATACTTTCACAATATTAAATTTTTATAATTTTTAGATAAGTGCAGTTTAAGATATTAATGATCAAAATTGTGGATTGGATTGTGTAAAAAAGTAAAATGTAGCAAGTATTATGAAACGGAGGAATTACAAAATAGATGAATGATATAATCTTTTATGTTGCATTTTGAAACAAGTATTTCATTTCAAATTATAGATTTTAATTATACAATAATAGATGAAAAATTTTTAGAATAACAAGGTTTGATTGTTGGAATTTAGAGTGTATAGTGGACATCGGAAATGATTTAATTAATTAAATTAAATAAATAATTTGATTAAATTAATTAAGTATATCCCAAGGTTACAAGGAACAAGTGATTTTAGAGAAATTAAAAGTCACTAGTCGCGAACGAATTCGCGGATCGCGAAATGCAGACAGAATGTTTCTGTTTTGTGAAAATTGAAATTCGCGACCAGTGACTATTTTCGCGACCCGCGAAAATCTGAAATTTCTAGATTTTTTCCTTGCGACGTTTTGTTTTATTTTGATGGTTATATAATAACTTCCTACAGTTATTATGATTACTTTTAGCCATGTTATTTGGGATGTAAGGGTTGAGTGAAAGGCGACATGAGTTCATGAATCGATCTTATGTTTCACGGATCAACCTTGTGTTTCATGAAGTAGTATGTTGCTTCATGAACCGGTGTGAGCTATTCTATAAATATAGAATGCTTGTGTGTTGTTTAGACACATCTATAACATCCATTTTCTGATTTTCTTCTCTTCTTAAGCATTTCAATCAAGAACATGTAATCCTTGATTGTGTATTTCCATATTTCTTACCATTTAAGTTACTTTTATGTCATTCCAATATCCTTGTGCTAGGAAATTGGTGTAATTCTTTGTATCTCAAAACATATTTCCGGTTGATTCCCAAGCACCGTAGTAGGGAGGAAATGATGTTTTAGGAAAGAGCATCTCGCCTAGAATTTATATCAAGATCCAACAAAATCTTCTTGTTACTTTGTTCGATATATGGTGATTCCCGATGATGTAATCCACATTTGGTGTATGTTAAGCAAAGGTTTGAACTTGTCATATGTAATTTGGTTTTCTACTACAAACTTGTAACTTTATTTTATATGATTGTTATAAAATTAAAGTCACATTTATAACAATCTAAAACATCATCTTCTAAAGTAAGTATGACAAGTCTCAATGTTTAACCACAAACTTTGTCATGGTTGACAAATTTTGTTGGGAAAGTTTTTAAGTTTGCTTATATGAAAATTACACCATGATCGGGTGACGAGATTATCGTAGAGATTCTTGAAATGGTGCGTTGGTTCATCAATGAATGTGTTGGTTTGTTAAAGAGACACGTTGGTTCATCAAAGAAGATGTTAGTTCGATAAAGTGACACGTTGGTTCATGAAAAGATGCGTTGTTTCATGAAGAGTTGCGTTGTTTCTATCTTGATCAAGTTATGTAAGAGAGATGGACATAATTACATGGTAGAGATGATATTTCTCAAGTATGTAAGTTCTCTATGTTAATTTCATATGTTAATTATTTTTATGATAATAGAGATGTACAATATGTTACATGTTTAAGCAAGTTCTTATATCCATGAAATTTGGTAAAGTAAGTGATCATGTTTATTTGATCATGGTTATCATTTGGTGTAAATGATGACACTCCATTTTATTTATCAAAGAAATTTGATGGTTGGAAGTATATGTAACTTACCATGATTTTTATGATGATTAAATTATCATCAAAGATGGATAATGTTTGCTATCTTTTGTGTTTACAAGTATTGTTTTATGCATGATAAGATGATAAATGTCATGGTCATGTTTTTGACATGTTTATCTTATTTTATATATATCATGTCTTGTTCTATTATAAAAGATGATAAGTGTTATTATCAAGTTGAATATAATTGCTTTAATAGTTATTCATGGTAATATGTTAAGTTTTGGGTCTTTGCATGTTTTGTATGACAAGATAATTTTGTCATATAAGTTAAACATATGTGCTTGTTATGTGTGGTTATCTTTTGACCAAGTTCAATAATGTTTTGCTATTGATGTTTGTTTCACCTTTTGAGTGAATTGTTTTTAAAAAAGGTTGCATGATCCATGTTTGATTAACAATGAAGTTAATTAAAGTATAAAGTATATTATTGCAATGTTGTTCTTAACAAAAATTCATGTTGCATTTTTGTTCATGCATGTGTAGAATTATTTCTATGTAGTGTTTGTGCATGATTCAAGTTAGCCTTTATGATATATTCTTTGATTGGTTATTACCAATGTTGTTTAAATTTGGACATATAATTTTCATATGGGGTTGTCATAGGTATACTTTTACCCAAGGTTATATTAATTTATTAATATTGGAAAAGGGTACAAAGTTTATGACATGAATAAATTTAAAGGTTTATCATCAAAGGTTCATTAAAAGTAATTTTAATGTAAAAGTGATGATTAAACAAGAATTTGAAAATCTAATAATGTTATTAAATAAAGGTTGAAAGTTGTCAACATTATTTTAAACTCGGAATTTTATTTATTAAAGTTGTTTGTTATGGAGGTTGATAAGTTCCATAATGTTAAATAAATAAAAGAGTTTAATGATTTTATAAGTGATTTTATATATCAAATAAATGATAAAGACAAGTTTGTCTAGTTCATTTAGATATATATGATGGTTTAATCTTATATGGAATAAATGTTGATTTGCTAAGTAAAGCAAGATATGAATTTATTTATTATTACATTGATTAATGTATTAATTGAAATTCATATGTTACTCTTAATCTAGAGTATGTGTCAACGCTTTAAGTTTTATTATGGTAATTAAAATTCCATAATATGTCATTATTTTGATTTTCAAGATATGCATTATTTGCATGAGTATACGGAAAGTTTTATACTAATATTTATTTTGGAGAAAAGTACTAAATAAGTTTTATTCCGGTTAATGGGTATGTTTAGGTATCTTATGTTGTCGGATAACGCCAAATATATTTGGTGTGACAATAAAGAAGGTTTTAACTTTTTAAGTTAAAGTTGATATTAAACGTTTTTCTTTTGGTTTAAAGTATTTGTTTTATAGAAAAATCTTAATCATTTTGGTACAAAGGATATTTATTTTGAATTATCTCAAAGGTTCAAAATAAGGATGCATCTATATAGATTAATGTTATTTATAACATCTACTATGAGTTCTATTATTAGAACAAGAGATATTATATATCAATGATATTTGATTATAATACAAAGTGATGCAATATTTATTTGGAAATTTAATTTTCAATGATAGATAAGTTTGAATACCTACAAGTTTAATTTGTACAAATAAGTGATTATGATATTTTGATCTTTAATAGATTGACTTGCTAATCTTTTGATAAAGCATGTATTTCTAAAAGAGAAAAATATAAGTTTGTTTTACTAAGGAAAGTTTTTAACGAAGTTTGGTTTTGTTAAAGTTTTCAAAGTAAATGTTTTTAATATCTTGTATTCATATTTCTAATATGAAGGTTTACCCATGATTATGTTTTGATACTTAAGTATCATATAAGTTTAAGCTTTCTTAAAGAAAGTAAGTAATGATGTGTTCATCATGGGAATAATGTTTGAAGTTTAGTAACTTAATCTCCATGCAAGTATAACAATATGTTATAGATAGATTTTCATATTATATATGAAGATTGATGAGCATGTATAATGTTCAAGATTTATTAAGTGGTATTATACTTAATATGATAACTTATTATTGAATTTATTTCAATAAGTTTACCGAAAATACAATGGTTAAATAATTGTTTGTATTTTCATATGGTATGTTATATCATAAATTTTTATAAATTATGATATATTTATTTTGGAATATAATTGTATAAGTTAAGATGACAAAGTAATGTCATATTCCTTCTATGAAGGAAATGGGGGAGGTAAAATGTTAAATTAATTTTAACATAAAAGTTTAAAGGACTAAGAAATAAAAGTATTTTATTATACTTAAAGTAAAGTCCAAGTTTACCCTCATGTCTTCCAATTGTAATTACTTCCTAGATATTTGGAAAGATTATAAAATTGGATGTATTTTTAATTTATACAAGATTCAAATTGGTTTATAGTTGTCGAGTAAAGTTTTACTTCCAACTTAAAGTTCCTTTATTAGGAAATTATTTGAATAGTCCAAAATGTTTATGTTGTACCATGGATTTAATTAATCTTATAGTAGAAGTTCTTCAAGTTTGAAGAGGTACTCAAGTATGAGTTTGATCTGTAGTGAATTGGCCATTCTCTATATTGATCGAAATATGTGTTTGTGGGGGAGGTACCAAGTTTTGATCACCCAAGAACAAACAAAGTTTTTACTTATTCTACTATGATATTAATGTTATTTGTCAGGATTTAGACAAATATGTAAAAGGTATAGTTTAAAATACTCATCTCCGTGATGTTTTAAGCCAAAGTTGTGCACAAAAACAATCTAGTTTGATTGACAAGTGGCTTGTATAAAGTATTGATAGTCGAGTGTAACTTTGATAATGCTATGACATCTAATTGAGGCAAAGCCGAAAATTAGGGCTTATCAAAGAAGGGATCACATTTCTTGACTATGTGAACAAAGTTCAAAGCTAGACAAAGTATTCTTACAAAGTCTAGGAATTTCATGGTTTTATGAAATTGGTACATGCCCATTCCTCAACACCATGAGCGAAACCCAATTCGACGCTAGAAGAAACATCTAGTCTCGAATTCAATGTGGATTGATCGCTCATCAGATGTTGGAAAGCAACACTTAAGTGATCCTAAGTTGCTTTATTCGTGATGTTGACAAACGCGGTAGTAGAGTCGTTCCTCGAAGTCTCCATTTCTAGAGTTATGAAGATCTCTAGATTGAGTGCTTTATTCACGAAAGCATGGTATATTAGGGAGAAGCTACCTATATAAGTTCAAGATTTGGCCGTCTTAAAGAAATCAAGGGGCATACTTATGATTTCAATGAACTTATGAATAGATATGGACACATGGCCTTTAACGTGTCAAGGATGTAAGATTAATGAATTATTTCGTGTGTACTACTCCTTCAATTGGTTGGATATATCTGCTTAATTCAATCCGTACGGACATTAGGGGATATGATCAATTGTAAAGATGCGTGGTACTAGGTGTCAATTCAATTCGTACGAACATTGGCATTGATGCATGAAATGGGTTGGAGATTATGGATCGGAAAAGAAGAAAGGATTATACACTCTAAATGGGGGAGGATTGTTGGAATTTAGAGTGTATAGTGGACATCGGAAATGATTTAATTAATTAAATTAAATAAATAATTTGATTAAATTAATTAAGTATATCCCAAGGTTACAAGGAACAAGTGATTTTAGAGAAATTAAAAGTCACTAGTCGCGAACGAATTCGCGGATCGCGAAATGCAGACAGAATGTTTCTGTTTTGTGAAAATTGAAATTCGCGACCAGTGACTATTTTCGCGACCCGCGAAAATCTGAAATTTCTAGATTTTTTCCTTGCGACGTTTTGTTTTATTTTGATGGTTATATAATAACTTCCTACAGTTATTATGATTACTTTTAGCCATGTTATTTGGGATGTAAGGGTTGAGTGAAAGGCGACATGAGTTCATGAATCGATCTTATGTTTCACGGATCAACCTTGTGTTTCATGAAGTAGTATGTTGCTTCATGAACCGGTGTGAGCTATTCTATAAATATAGAATGCTTGTGTGTTGTTTAGACACATCTATAACATCCATTTTCTGATTTTCTTCTCTTCTTAAGCATTTCAATCAAGAACATGTAATCCTTGATTGTGTATTTCCATATTTCTTACCATTTAAGTTACTTTTATGTCATTCCAATATCCTTGTGCTAGGAAATTGGTGTAATTCTTTGTATCTCAAAACATATTTCCGGTTGATTCCCAAGCACCGTAGTAGGGAGGAAATGATGTTTTAGGAAAGAGCATCTCGCCTAGAATTTATATCAAGATCCAACAAAATCTTCTTGTTACTTTGTTCGATATATGGTGATTCCCGATGATGTAATCCACATTTGGTGTATGTTAAGCAAAGGTTTGAACTTGTCATATGTAATTTGGTTTTCTACTACAAACTTGTAACTTTATTTTATATGATTGTTATAAAATTAAAGTCACGTTTATAACATTGATAAGTCAGTTTCAAATTCTCATCTTTAACCACTTTTATAACAATGGTGATTTGACCCAGATTCAAATTTAAAATTTTTTTATTTGTCAATAAATCAAATCTATATTTTCAAATAAAATCACCATTCTCAAACATTACATTAAGGGTGTATTTGGTATATGGGAATTTGGGAAGGAAATGAGAATTTAATTCCCAAATATTATATTATTTCATGTTTGGTAGGTGGGATTGGAATTTACATTGGGGAATGGGAATGGGAATGGGAATGGGAATGAGAATTTTTGCCATGAATTCCCAAGGTTTTATTACCTAGGGGGGCCAAGTATTTGGGGCATGGGAATTGAGTTTTGTTAGGAAAAGACATTTATACCCTTATTTATAAACTTTATTTATAAATAATTCACTAGTTTTTTTTAATTTTAATGGGGCCAAATTGTCAATTCATATTTTATTTTAAATAGATATCTATATTTCCCAACTTAATCCCTTTAAAATGCCAAACAAGGGATTGGTAGTATATTATATAAATTCCCAACAATCAAATCCCAATCTCAATCCCACATTTTTATCCACAAATTCCCATTCCCATATACCAAACATCCCCTAAGTTATTTCGTCGGTCTTTTATCTACCATTCAAGTTTCAACCTAAGAGCGAGTTACACTATGAAGTGTATATACAATGAAGGTTATGTTGAAGTTGATAAGACAACTCATAGTAGTGAATGCATTGGGGGGTGTAATGCTATCCCCCCCTACAGTAACTCTTATGTACTATATCGGTATCTTGCACTATATATATGTGCAAGGTACTGCGTTACTTCGATACTGAATAAGAAAGATATACAAGTTTATCAATCCTCTATACTACTTTTCTTCTTATATTCTCCCTACTTCTTAACACGTTATCAGCACCATTTTCGCTCTCAAATAAAAATTTCAAGAAGGTAATTTTTTTCTCAAAACAGTGTAACATATTTTTTTTAGCCACAATATGGACCAACAACCAAACGGTATCAACATTATTATTCAAGGTGTCAGTAACACCGTTCTATACTTTGTTCTTGAAGAAAATTGTATAACTGTTACTACCAATCCAGCTACTAGTAATGGTACAAACCAACTGCGAAGACACAATCCAAATAATACCCACGTAAATGAAAACCCAATGCCAAGTTCCAATAATGCAGCTAATCCACAAGCTACTAATCAGCCACCACAACCTAGTGATAACCCACAAGTCCAACCTTCTGATAATCCACCAGTCCAACCTACTAATGATCCTATAGTACCACAAGAAAGTAATAAAAGAAAAAATGATGAAGCTGAAGGAACTAGTAGTAAACGTCTCCAAACCACTAACCCATAAAATAACTTATTTTAATAATGTCGTTTAATTTTTTTTTATGTTCGTTTTTATTTTATCAGCCGCCAATATGGACTGGCTAGTATTATTTTGTGATGACCGCCTTTATGGACTGGCTAATATAATTTTGTGATGACCGCCTTTATGGACTGGCTAATGCATTGTTATCGCCTTTATGGACGGTTTTATCTCTATTTATTTGATCATATCATCATATTATGTGCATATGCATTTTGATTACTTTAGTCTATAAAATTATATACATCACACTTTTATATATTTATACGTATATAATCAATTAATAAATCCATAAAAATGTAATTTCACCTTAAAATATTTTTTTTACACATATAATTAAAAGACAAAAAGATATATATACATATATACACATATCATTAATTTCAAAAAATTAAATTTTTTTTTCTAATTTGTTAACAATTAAACCTTAATAATAATAAGTTGTCTAGATTTACTAATAACACAGATTAATAGCACACATAATTGAATTATCTGCATAACAAAGAATATACTTTTAACATATAACTCTTTTTAATGGTAAAAAGTATCACCCTGGAATGAATGCCAGAGTGGTCCGAAAATTATAATTTAAGTAAAACGTTAAGGGTTCGACCCTGAACAAAATTTTTTTTCTTAAAAATCCACATTTAGTACCCACAATTATTAAACTTGGAGATAAAATATAAAAAATGGTATTTTTACCCTCTATAAATAGGGACTTCTACCCGTCCCAAACACACACACACCACTCACACCTTATCCCGAAAAAAAAATTTTTTTTTACCCCACTAAATTCTTTCTTCTTCTTCCTCCTTCAACCATCCATGGCAAACAATACACCTCCAAACCCCCATCCCAATCCAATTGCCGACAATATAAGTAAAATATTAGAAGCATTCATTATCATTATGGGCTTAATCGTATTACTCGTAGCACTAATGCTATACCTTATTATCCAAAAATAAATTATCATGTAATTAAACATAGATAAATAAATAATTTTTTTTGGATTTGTATTTTGTTATTAATATTATCTGCTTTATTTATGTGTGATTATATTATGCTTGTTATATTTGAGATATTAAATCAAGGGGAGATAATACTAATATGCTTTAATATCTCTAATGATACAAAATCATTAATAACCTTGTCATTTTCTCAATTGTAGAAAATAATGGCTGATCTCAAAAAACGAGAATTCAATGCCCTGGAACTAACAGGAAACAATTTTATACAATGGGCTTCAGATATCAAACTATATTTAAAAGGAAAAAGTTTATTATACACTATTACTGAACTTAATCCTGCCGACAAAGGGAAAGGCATTGAAAGAGATCCAATAAAGATAGAGGAAGATAAAGCAAAAGCGGCATCAATATTGAGACATCATTTAACTGATAGCCTCAAACACGAGTACACAAATTATGAGGACCCAAAGTTACTTTGGGTAGAGCTAAATGAAAGATTTGGCCATAATAAAAGTGTACTCCTCCCAAAGGCCATCGATGAATGGCGAGAGCTAAGATTTCAAGATTTCAAATCAATAAGTGATTATAATTCAGCACTTCATCTGATAAAATCAAAATTAGTCTATTGTGGACAAGTAATAACAGATGAAGAGATGATAGAAAAAACACTGTCAACCTTTCACGTCAATAGTATCTTATTACAACAACAATACCGTGAAAGGCATTTCAAGAAGTATCATGAATTGCTAAAAACACTTCTTGTGGCAGAACAAAATAATGAATTATTGCTGAAGAATCACAACAGGAGACCTGTAGGGGCTTTGCCCTTCAATGAAACTAATATGATTGAAAGGAGAAATCTTCGCCATCGAGGTCGTGGGAACTATTTTATAAGAGGCAGAGGGCGTGGTAGATATCATGAAAGAGGCGGTACGACTTCCTTTGAACAAGGAAATTTCTACTGGCGTGGTCGTGGTCACGGTCGCGGATTTGTTCGTGGCCGCGGACATGGCCATATGTATGAAAGAAATATAATTCCCCCCAGAAACGATAATTTTAAACAAGTCCAGAGAAACAAAAGCACATGTAATAGATGTGGCATGACTGGACATTGGGGGCGTACTTGCCGTACCGCTAAACATTTAGTGGATTTATACCAAGCCTCTCAGAAAAACAAGGGAAAAGGGCCCGAAGCAAATTTTGTCAATGAAGCAAGTACATCTGGGCCCACATTAGATGTCTCTGATTTCTTTAGTGAGGATGTGAACCTCCACAAAATTGATCCCCAAGAAGAAAACAATTATTTCTTCTGATGATTAGATGCATTTTAGTTTTTCTAACTTGTTTTTACCTATTTAATTTGAGAAGTTGTTATTTTATTCCCTACTCATGTTTTGTATTAAGTATTCTCGTTTTTGCATTAATAATATGAATTTTTTTTTTCTCTTATTTTAGAAATGGAAATGCCAGTAAATGGATCAAAATTTCATTGCCTCTTGGACAGTGGAGCAACACATACAATATTGAAAAATAGAGAATATTTTTCAAATTTGAAATTGCTTCAGGCAAATGTCAATACTATATCAGGAACAGCAAACTTAATTGAAGGCACTGGAAAAGCATGCATCATACTCCCTATGGGGACAAAATTGATAATAAATGATGCACTATACTCGAGTAAATCTCGAAGAAATCTTATCAGTTTCAAGGCAATACGCCAAAACGGTTACCATATGGAAACCAAAACCATAGATGAAAGAGAATTCTTATGCCTGACAACAGAAAATAATGGCACAAAAATTATCCTTGAAAGGATGCCAGCATATTCATCGGGGTTGTATCTTACTCATATACGCCCGATTGAAATAAATATGATAAGATTAGACAATAAAGAGCTAATCACTCTATGGCATGACCGCTTAGGTCATCCTGGCACTGGGATGATGCATAAAATAATAGAAAATTCAGTTGGGCATCCACTGAAAAATATTAAGATTCCCCAGTCAAATGAGCTCTTATGCACCTCTTGTTCTCTTGGGAAGCTTATTACTAGACCATCAGTAAATAAAATTGCTACAGAATCTCCTATATTTCTTGAAAGAATTCAGGGAGATATATGTGGACCAATTAATCCACCATGTGGACCTTTTAGGTACTTCATGGTCTTAATAGACGCTTCCACAAGATGGTCACATGTAAGCCTTCTATCAAGTAGAAACAATGCATTTGCAAAACTACTTGCACAAATCATCAAATTGAAAAATCATTTTCCTGATTATACAATAAAAAGCATTCGATTGGACAATGCTGGTGAATTCACATCCCAAACTTTTAATGATTATTGCATGTCAATTGGGATTAAAGTGGAACACCCCGTGCCACATGTTCACACGCAAAATGGTCTTGCTGAATCATTAATTAAGAGATTGCAATTAATTGCAAGACCACTTTTAATGAAATCAAAATTACCATCATCGGCCTGGGGTTATGCAATATTACATGCTGCATCATTGATTAGGCTAAGACCTACATCTTATCATAAATATTCACCAATGCAATTGGTAGCGGGTCATGAACCTAATATTTCACATTTGAAAATTTTTGGATGCGCTGTATACGTACCCATTGCTCCCCCTCAACGTACAAAGATGGGTCCACAAAGAAGAATGGGAATATATGTCGGTTTTGAATCACCATCAATTATTCGATATCTTGAACCATTAACTGGTGATCTATTTCAAGCTAGATTTGCTGATTGTCACTTTAATGAGACAATATTCCCATCCTTAGGGGGAGAGAATGTGGACTTACAGAAAAGAAATATGGAACTTATTTGGAAAGCAACACATTTAGAATATTTAGACCCAAAAACAAAATCATGTGAACAAGAAGTACAACGAATTGTTCATCTACAAAGTGTTGCTAACCAATTACCAGATGCATTCACAGATACTAAGAATGTTACTAGATCACATATACCAGCAGCAAATGCTCCTGCTCGAATAGAAATTCCTGATGAAAAAGGAAAAAGTGATGAAATTGTTGTGCAAAGAAAACGTGGAAGGCCGCTTGGTTCAAAAGATTTGAAACCAAGAAAATTGAGAAAACAAGAAGGTGCACCAAATGATACTAAAATTGAAAATGAAAATAAAGGAGAAAATCAAGATATCTCCGATAATGAAAAAGAAGAAAATGAAAATAATGAAACCTCAATAAATTACATTTTCTCCAAGAAACAATGGAATCGAAAAAGGATCATTCCAGATGAATTCTTTGCTTATTCCATAGCTATTGATATAATAAATGATGAAGATGATCTTGAGCCAACGTCGATAAATGAATGCAGAAAAAGACCTGATTGGCCAAGATGGAAAGAAGCAATTGAGGTAGAATTAAAATCATTAGAGAAAAGAGAAGTCTTTGGGCCAATTTTACAAACCCCAAAAGGCGTAAAACCAGTAGGCTTCAAATGGGTTTTTGTTAGAAAAAGAAATGAGAAAAACGAAATTGTCAGATACAAGGCTAGACTTGTAGCCCAAGGTTTTTCTCAAATGCCAGGAATTGATTATGAAGAAACATATTCCCCAGTTGTTGATGCAACCACACTTAGATTCTTGGTAAGTTTAACAGTTTCTCAACGCCTACACATGAGATTGATGGATGTCGTAACTGCATATTTATATGGGTCACTTGATACAGACATCTATATGAAAGTCCCTGAAGGACTAAACTTACCAATAAAGAATGTACCCAGAGAAATGTTTTCCATAAAATTAAAAAGATCATTGTATGGATTAAAACAATCTGGGCGAATGTGGTATAATCGTTTGAGTGAATACCTTATGAAAGCAGGATTCAAAAATAATCAGATTAGTCCATGTGTATTCATCAAACGATCCCAATCAGGTTTCGTAATAATTGCTGTATATGTAGATGATTTAAATCTGATTGGAACTCCAAAGGAGATTGAAATAACAGCTAAATATTTGATGAGGGAATTTGAGATGAAGGATTTGGGAAAAACTAAATTTTGTCTTGGACTACAAATCGAACATTTGAAAAGTGGAATATTTGTCCATCAGAGTAATTATACTCAGAAAGTCTTGAAACGATTTTACATGGACAAGGCTCATCCACTAAGTTCCCCAATGGTGACACGATCACTAAATGTAAAGGATGACCCATTCCGTCCACAAGAAGAAAATGAAGAAATTTTAGGCCCTGAAGTGCCTTACTTGAGTGCCATTGGTGCTTTAATGTACTTAGCAAATAATACAAGACCTGATATAGCATTTTTTGTAAATTTATTAGCTAGGTATAGTAATGCACCAACAATAAGACATTGGAATGGGATAAAGCATCTATTTTGATACCTAAGGGGGACTATAGATCTTGGATTATTTTTCCAGTCAGGAAATGATGCCATACTCACTGGATATGCTGATGCAGGATATCTATCTGATCCACATACGCCTAAGTCACAAAATGGATATGTATTTACATATGCAGGAACCGCAATATCTTGGAAATCAACAAAGCAAACTCTAACGGCTACATCCTCGAATCATGCAGAACTCATAGCTTTATATGAAGCCACTCGAGAATGTGTATGGTTGAGATCCATGATCGGCCAACTCCAAGAAGATTGTGGTTTAAACGATACAACTACTGCACCGACTATAATCTATGAAGATAATGATGCATGTATCAACCAAGTCAGAGAAGGATATATCAGGGGAGATAGAACAAAACACTTGTCACCCAAATTATTCTTCGCACATGATCTCCAGAGAGATAAAAAGATAAAAGTCCAAGAAATTCAATCCTGTGAAAACCCCGCTGATTTATTCACAAAGTCACTTCCAACAAGTCAATTCCAGTATTTGGTACGCAAGATTGGAATGTGTCGATTTAGAGATATATGTTAGCTTCAGGGGGAGAAATACGCCTACTGTACTCTTTTTCCCTTTAATCAGGTTTTTATCCCACTGGGTTTTTCCTGATGAAGGTTTTTAACGAGGCAGATTTAGGGCTATAAATGTTGTAATAAAACTTTAATCTCTATGTAATGCATTCAAGGGGGAGTGTTGAAGTTGATAAGACAACTCATAGTAGTGAATGCATTGGGGGGTGTAATGCTATCCCCCCCTACAGTAACTCTTATGTACTATATCGGTATCTTGCACTATATATATGTGCAAGGTACTGCGTTACTTCGATACTGAATAAGAAAGATATACAAGTTTATCAATCCTCTATACTACTTTTCTTCTTATATTCTCCCTACTTCTTAACAGGTTACACATTGTACATCCATTTGTAAACAACCAATTGCGAAATCAAAGTGTAATAGTGTATTCCAGTTCTCTTAATTCTCTTGGAGTCTAGTTAACTTAAACCACCAAAGTAGTTAGTGTTAGAATATATAAAATATTTTGAGCCTCAACCAAAAGCTTAACATTGTATCAGAAGCTAACGAGACAAGAGGTCATGGGTTCGAATCTCAACTACCCCTGATTTAAGTGAAATATTTAGCACCAGGTATGAAAAGAGTCTGTGTTGCATCTACACTTCTAGCTCAAAGGGCTCTCGTGTGAGGGGAAGTGTTAGAGTATAACATATTTTGAGGCCTCAACCATCAGCTTAAGCTTTTAGTTGAGTTGGTTCCTTAACAGTTAGGTCCCATTAAAATTGTAGTCGGTTATTGGTCGAGTTACTCAAGAAATCGATCCCCTACCTATCAAAATTATTAGTCGCTTCAATCTTAATCGGCAATATTTAGTCGGTCTTACCGACCAAAAGAATTTGGTAGTCACCAGTTCGCACATTTACATTAGGTCATAGTGCAATACTTCACCCAACTTGGAACAAGAAAAGAAAAGAATTCTTTAAGTTTATGAAAAATAAAAAGCATACAAAAAGATAAGAATACTCCTACATGACAAATTAAGTTCATTTATTTTATGATTTTTTAATTCAAGATAAAGTAAATATTGACTATAGCTAATTTAAAATTTATTACAAATTAGATAACATATAACACTTTATTAATTCTTACAAAACATTTAAATAATCTTCCATTATGCTGCTCGATGAAATTAATGTCTTATTTCGTAACCCCACAATTTTCATCTGCAAACAAAATCACATTATAAAGCATATTTTTAATATCACAATCAGCCAAAAATATAAAGATAAATAACTTTTCGTTATTAAGTTGTTGTTTGTTGATATTCTCTAACCTAACCAAGTAAATAAATAAGATATTGGATATTATAATTAGCTCTATCTAGCCCTATTTGAACATGCATATTAAGTCATATAGGCTCTTAATAGAATGAATTTAACCTAATAATTAGATTATATTAACTAAAATAAATTTATGCAATTACAATAACTAAAGTATTTTAGTCAAGTAAAATTATTAACTACAATATTAACTTATAGAATTAAAAGATGGAATAAAATTCAATAATTATTACCTATTGAATGTGTATGTTGGATCAATAGTCATATAATCCTCCATTGTTTATCATGCTCTTTGCCTCATACTTGTTTGAGCTAGAACTTGTTGAATACTCTTGCTTCATAACATTGGATTTGAATCCTCCACTCATGTGTTTGCTTGTTTGGAAGCTTGAGCTAGAGCTTGAGCTAGCCATGGCTTGGCTACCAAACATTTGTGTTTGTTGTTTAGTACTATAACCCCCACCTATGTTTTGGCTTCCCATTGACTTGTGCTTCATGGCCCAATTACTTCCTTGTGCACCACTAACACTATGGGTTGGGTACTTGTTTAGTATTTCATCCATAAGATCATCAACATCCTCATCACAATGTTGATCATAGTCATCATATGATGCATGGGATGAATGATTGTTCACATGGTTAAGCCCCATTCCATTGTTAGACTTTCCATGCCATTGATGTTGCTCATGTGCTCCATACATGGAATTGTTCGAGCTAGTGAAATTATTAGGGCTAGAGTATGTGGTGGGTGATTTAGAATTTGCGCAACCATTATTCGTATACCCTAACATGTGGCCCTCTTTTTGTACAGCGTGGCTCGAGTGATAAGCACCCTGGTTCATACTTCCTATCATTTGCCCCTCTTTTTGCATATAGTGGCCCGAGTGATAAGTACCTTGATTCACATTCCCTATCATGTGCCCCCCATTTGGCATAGTGTGGCCCGAGTGATGAATACCCTGATTCACATTTCCTATCATGTGCCCCTCTTTTTGCATAGTGTGGCTCGAGTGATGCATACCCTGATTCACATTCCCTATCATGTGTCCCTGTTTTTGCATAGTTTGGCTCGAGTGATGACTTCCCTGATTCAGATTCTCAAATTCATGGTTGTACCCCTCTTTTTTCATACTGTGGCTCGAGTGATGAATTTGGTTTGGGCTAGAAAGCTTAGTTGGTGAGTAGCCCCAACTATGATCCTCTTTCTCCAACATAGGACCCTTATTCAGCATTGTATGGGTTGAGCTTGAGCTCAAGTAATGGGTTGGGCTAGATAGCTTAGTTGGTGAGTAGCCCCAACTATGATCCTCTTTCCCTAACAAATGACCCTCTTTTTGCATTGCCATATTAGCATGTTGAGCTTGGGTTAAGCTGGAGCTTGAGTAATGGGTTTGGGTTGAGCTAGGTAATTTGGTTTGTGAATAAGCCCTACCATGATCCATATTCCCCGCCATTCCCTCCTCTTCATATGCATGCATCCCCATGTCTTCATGATAGACTTGGCTTGACTTGGAGAATTTTTTAGGTGAATATGTTAATTCATGCTCACCATTCTCCATGATATGCTCATTCGTTTGCATTGAGAGGCCTAATTGATGAGTTTTAGTTGAGCTAGATTTTGTTTTGGCCGAGTTAGCTAACATAGTGTTTGTTTTACCCATCATACTCCCATCGTCCATCCCAAGTCTCGAATGTTGAGCATGGGTCGGGCTAGATTTTCCCCAATTATGATCCATTTTCCCTATCACATACCCTTCTTTGTGTTCCAAAAGGCTCGATTGTTTAGCATCGACTTTGTTGAGGTAATTTTGGGTAGAAGACGTGTCGTGCTTAGTAGCATAGCCACCTTCAACACCCCCTTCACCAAAATTATAAGCCTCTTCTTCTTGTTTGAACTTGGATTGGCTAAAGTGGTGAGCTTGTGTAGGGCTTGGGCTAGATTTAGAAATGGACTTATTAGCCCAACCATGATCCAATTCTTGGCCCATGACCTTAGAATGGTCTACTAGACTTGAGTTGGAGCAATTAAGAGAGTTGCTAGCCCATTCTTGGCCCACATGACTCTCTTGCCTCTTCATTTTCTCAACCATGTGATGGCCTTGTTTCACATGTATTGATGGGCTTGGGACAGCCTGTTGGGCATGGGCATAGTAGTTGATGGACTTGTGGGCCCCATCATTGCTATACTTTTTAGTATAGCCCAATGAATAATCTGGGCCTTGACCATCATAGCATGGGTAATTGGGCTTATTGGGCCATGCATAGTTAGCATAGTTTGATTTACTCATACTCTCTTGGTGCTCATACTTTTGAAAGGAATGGTTTTGCTTGAATAATTTCATTGTTGGTATTGACTAATTGAAATGGTTTTTGTTTTATTTTTATTTTTTTGCAAGAAATTTTGGTTGAAATTGATGGGTTGTATTGTAGAGAATTCTTAGTATATTTATATAGGGTGTAAGAAGTAAATAGAATAAATTCTTTTTAATGGAGAAAAATAAAATACTATAATTTAGAATGTATTCTTCTACCACTTGTATTTTTATGACTCTTAATTATTCAATACATGGTGAAAAATTCCTCCAATATGTATTTTTATATATAGGTTAGGTATATATTCCTTATCTCTATTTTTTTTGTTTAATTAATTTAATTTTGGTGAGATCCTCTTTGTCTTTCTCTCTTAATGAAGCACTTTTTACATTTCTTTATTGATGTTATGGAATATTTTAGATCCTTCAATATAAGGAGATGGATTGCAAATCATAAAAAAATTAGGTGATTTTTAATTAAAAAAAAAAAAAATTTTCATTAATTGAAATTCTCATAAATAATTAGTTTCCTCTCATATATTTCTTACTAGGTTATTATTATTATTATTATTATTATTATTATTATTATTATTATTATTATTATTATTATTATTATAATTATTATTATTATTATTATTATTATTATTATTATTATTATTATTATTATTATTATTATTATTATTATTATTATTGGCAAATAAAAATAAATTCATTCACCATAAAAAACCAAATACAACTGGGCACGGGAAAACTCAGATTTCCTTATATACATCAGTGTGGAAACGAGGCCCACCTTCTAGTTTAACTGTATAAGGTTTTTAGAGGCCCACCTTCTACTTAATTAGTATACAGTTAACACAAACTGTTGTGAGAGACGGTCTTTCCTATAGACGCATTAGATATATGAGTTAAATAGTCCAATTAATACAAATTAAAGAAAAAAATAGAAATATGGGCTTCTTATTTTAACGTCGTCTCTTTAAAAAACTGTCTCTCACAAGAGTAGCTGTACAGTTAAACATATAATTGAATATGAACCAGTCATCGTTAACTTAAAAAAAGTGAAGAAAGAAAGCGAATAAGATTCGGTAAAATATATACTTCCTAGAGCAAATGGAATATGAATCGTATGAAAAAGCACTTACTTTGGCTGAAACTTCACCACCTCAGTAAAACACTTTGTTGCAAATAAAAGTGGGAAGAAGTTTATGGAAAATTTGAAATAAATAAGATTATTTATCAATAAAATATACAATAAGATTATAATCAAACTTATTTCAAAACTAAGCGTGTAATCTGTAAACCTTAGGTTCGGGTTATTCGCACTTAGTAAGTGTGAACAGATTGATAAACTGAAACAAGTTATTCGTTGTTACTAACAGTGAACAGCCTGTTTTAGGTCAAAAAGTCAACAAAAGTCAACTAAATCAGCCGCTGTTACCTGTTAGTAAGAGCGACCAATTACTTGGCTGATTTTTGTTGACTCATCCTTTGTAAAGGCCTGCTGTTTGACCCTGTTTGACCTATTCGCAGTTACTAAGTGCGAACAGACACTTGATTTTTTTGACCAGTTTAATATTGTTCGCACTTACTAAGTGCAAACAGCCCCTCTGAGATATCAGGCGCTTATATTTGGAATAAGTTTGATTATGATGTTATTATATGCTTTTTTTTGATAAATAATCATTTCAAATAGTTGAAGTTTATGTGCCACAGCCGGCCCATAGGCCCAGCTTTTGATTAATGGCACTAGAATCTAACTCTAATGTTGGATCCTTCCATGGATATTTTTTAGAGTTTTGATAAGAAGTTTGTGTGAACGAATCAATTTTACCAAACGCTGTTATATACTCTAACAAATTCTCTTATATGAGAGTCATTTGGTATGTGGTAATGGGAATGAAATATTTTTTTTTTGAAGATAATGGGAATGAAATATTAGTGTAATTTTGGTTGACTAATCTCTTTGGTACCTTGATAGTCATGTTTGTCCAACTTTAATCATCTCATTTTCTTCATAACATTTATTCCAATGCATTACCATTGAGAGAAATGGTATTCGGAGGTAATGAAAATTTAATTTGTAAACAAAAAAATTTTTTTGTGATCAAAATTTTATTACCATAGGAATGATATGAAACTTTTGATTAAATTTTACACTATAAATTATTTCCATTACCACCATTTAATACCACTAACAAAAAAAGCCGTTAAAGTTTTGATAAGAATTATGTGTCAAAGAACCAAGTCAATCAAAATGCCCCATCATATGAAAGCCCTTTGGGCTAGAAGTATGAATGCAACAAAGGTTCGCCTCATATATGGCGCTAGAGGTGTTCATTCGGGTCATCGGGTTGATTTCGGGTCAGGTGTTTCGAGTCGGTTTAAAATCGGGTTTTGTGTTCATATTGGTTTTTACATAATTGTAGATCCATTTTAAAGTCGGGTCAAATCGGGTTCGGTTATAAAGTTGGGTGTCTATTGCGTCATCGGGTCTATTTTGAACACCTCAATATGGCGCTAGTTATTCGACTTTAAATGAGGGGGTGTTTGAGATTCTAACCCATGATTTCTTGACACATTGACTTCTGATACCTTGTCAAAGAATCAACTCAACCAAAAGATTAAGCTAATAGTTGGGACCCAAAATATGTTATATACTCGCTGTAACATTATGATATTCAACATTTTTTCTTTCAATTTCTTGTTTTTGGGATGTATTGGTGAGGAGTTTGTCTATGTAAATTATGGTCGATTTTAATGTAATTAATCATCCTTATGTAGCATGAATGAACTAATAGGGGAAAAATTTTAAGATTTTATTTTATCTTTTTATTTTTTATTTATTTTTTGTTCTTTTATGATGATTTACATATCAGCATTAATAACACCTTCCCAAGGAATTGTGTCACGTAACATTTTTAAAATTAAAAAAAATATATTATGGAAATAATAATTATAGTACTGTAACAAAACTATTTACTTTATAAGTTTCAACATATTTGCATTTTTGGATATCGAATATCCGAAATTATTTCGGATAATCGGATATCGGATATCGGATATCGGATATCCACATATTATAAGTAATTTCGAATATCCGTTATTTATAAGAATTAAATTATATTTTTATAAAAAACTCATTTTGACTAAATTCGGAATTCGGATTTTTCAAATATCTGATTGGAATTTTTTAACTCATTCTCATTGGCATCAAATGTCGGGTATCTCGAATATCCGATTCGAATATTGCCAGATATTGGATATCCGAGTCTGATCGAATCGGATATCAGATATATTAGTTTTTGGATATCGAATATCCGATCTGACTGCATGTTTCAGATCAGATATCTGATTATGCTCACCCCTATAATAAGTACACGTAATTTAGATTAACCAAGCAAACAAAGAAAAATAAAGCCTTTCAACAAACATACGAGGTTTAACAAGATAGCTTTATCTTCACTTCGACTAGCATATAATTATGTGTCTAAGAGTGCAAGCTCATAAACATGAAGGAATAACAATAATGAAGTAAACTAATGTGTTTGAAAGAGAAAATGACTTAGGGAGCAAAAGTTTACAAACTTAAGCAAGTATGAAAGCTTTATTACTAAGAGTATATAATGCAATACAAATTACAATCGGGAATTTGTATCAAACCCCTTTGTATGATGACAATAAGAAATTACAAGATGATATAAAGCAATAAACTTAATGGAAGATTATTGTGTAACGACAACCGTTACCCGGAAACTTGATACGTGTTGAAGGCGTGTGCTCACTATCCTTTTGTGATATTTCCCCCACAAAGGTACTTGGGTTAGATGTTTGGAAATTCACAATGAGATACAATCAACAACAATACACCCTTAGTACTTAGGATGTATACCGAAATAACAAAGTGTTTGAGAATTATGAGTATTGTTTTACTTGAACAAAAGTTAATTACTCTCTTGATCAAGCTTAAGAACAAATGAGAAAATAGATAAGAGAAATCAGAGATTACAAGTGAAAGGTGCAAGCAACACAATCACCCAAGGTCCTCTATTTATACTAATAGAGGAGCCTTAGCTTTAATCACCCAAGTGATTGTGTTTTAATACAATCATAATCACCAAAATGAATGTTGCTAATGAATTAGCATTACTCCCCTTCATAATCTCAGAGATTATGAGAATTAAGAAGGAATCCAAGGCATTTACTACAGAGAAAACGGGAAGAAAAAGGCAACGGTACACTCCAGAGGGCAATCGCCGAGTCGGCGACGAGCCCACAAAAGTGGGCGCCGACTCGGCGCTAAGTCACTGCCTCAATACTGTTTTTCCAGTAGCCAAGCGCCGAGTCGGCGACGAGGCTACACAAGGGAGCGCCGACTCGGCGCTTTCCTTCTGCCCATTTTCCCTTGTTTTCCTTATGTTTTCTCAAAACACCTTATTTGGACCTCGTAATTTAATACGTATATTGTCCCACTATTATAATAGCTTTAATTGATATATTACGGACTTAAACTGTCCCACTACCTTAGTAGTACTTAGTGATTAAAATACTCAGGATTATTATGTAATATATATTATTATACACTAAATGTTCAACAATCCTCCCCCATTTTGGGTATAATAAGCTTCTCATTTACCAAAACTCATAATACATTTCATGCATCAACGCTAATATCCCTACGGATTGAATTAACGCCTAGTACAACACACTTAACAAGTGATCGAGCCAGAATTGATCTCCATTCGGAATTGAATCAAATGACACTTCTGACCACTTGAAGATGTAGTACACACAAAACAAATAACACAAAGTTATTAACTTGACACATTATAAGGCCGTGTCCGTATCTTATTCATAAGTTTATCATAGTCATTATGCCAATCTTGACTACTTGAAGCGGCCACACTTCAAACTTATATAGGTAGGTTCTCATTACGTATAAAACATATCCCCGTGACGTGGATATAACACCAAGAGCTCTTCAACTCTTGATCTTGAGAACTTTCAAGACGACTACCTTATTCCATCACGGTACAAAGCAACGATGGGTCATGCAAGAGTTGTTTTAACAAAAACCAAGAGGACTTTACCACATTGAATTCAGACACGATGTTACTCATGCGTGAATTGGGCTTTTCCAAATGATTTTACTGACATAAACCGATCTCAATTGAGGCTTTCTCAATTGAGTCTCTATTCATGGCTTTCGTAAACGAATCCGCCACATTGAACTTAGTGTTCACATAGTCAAAAGTTATGACCCCGTTAATGATAAGTCCTTGCACAAGGCTATGCCTTAGAGCAATATGACGAGACTTACCATTATACACTTGACTATAAGCTCTACCTAAAGCCGTCATGCAATCCGCATGAATCGCCACCGGTGAAATTGGCTTAGGTAACAAAGGTATCTCAAACATGAGATTCCTCAACCACTCTGCTTCACTAGCTGCTGAAGCAAGAGCGATAAACTCAGCTGACATAGTAGAGTCGGCTATACACGTTTGTTTCTTAGAAGACCAAGAAATGGCACCTCCCCCATAAACAAACACCCATCCACTAGTAGAAGAGTTGTCCTCTTCATTAGTGATCCAACTAGCGTCAGAATAACCTTCTAGAATAGGAGGTTCTCCGCTATACGTAGTACCAAAATCCTTGGTACGTAACAAGTATCTTAATACTCTTCTTATCGCCATCCAATGATGGGGACCTGGGTTACTAGTAAATCTACTAAGTTTACCCACCGCAAATGCTATGTCAGGTCTTGTACTAGTCATAGCATACATCAAAGATCCTATGACCTTTGAATACTCCAATTGTGAAATTGGTTGACCGGTATGTTTTGCAAACTTCATACCCGGTTCCATGGGAGTAGAGACCGGCGCTTTATCAAGCATATTAAACCGCTTAAGTATCTTCTCAACATAGTGAGCCTGACTTAACTTAATTCGGTTCCCTTGCCTTATGATCTTAATGCCTAAGATCACATCAGCCTCCCCCATATCCTTCATCTGAAAGGATCTAGACAAAAAGTCTTTTGTCTCTTGGACTTGTGCTTTACAAGTTCCAAAGATAAGCATGTCATCAACGTATAGGCAAATGATAACGCCATTACCATGGCTATCAAACTTGCTATACACACACTTATCAGCTTGATTCAACTTGAATCCAAAGGACAATATAGTTTCATCAAATTTTTGATGCCACTGTTTAGGTGCTTGTTTAAGTCCATACAAAGACTTGACAAGTTTACACACCTTTTGTTCTTGTCCTTTCAAAACAAACCCTTCGGGTTGTTTCATATAAACTTCTTCATCTAATTCCCCATATAGAAATGCGGTTTTAACATCCATTTGATGTATTTCTAGATGATAGACCGTAGCTAACGCTACCAATAACCGAATAGTGGTTATTCTTGCAACCGGTGCATATGTATCGAAATGATCGATACCGTGCTTTTGTCTAAAGCCTTGAGCCACTAAATGGGCTTTGAATTTATCAATAGTACCGTCGATTTTCATTTTCTTTCTGAAAATCCACTTGCAACCGATTGGTTTACAAGTCGGAGGAAGATCCACTAACACCCAAGTGTTATTTCCCATGATGGATTGCATCTCATCATCGATAGCCTCTTTCCAAAAAGCACTATCATGTGATGCCATAGCATCACTATAAGTCAATGGGTCACCTTCCACATTATATAAATATGGAACACTAGAAGATACTTCACTTCTATCACCTTCAACCAAGTATACTTGGAAATCCGGTCCAAAGCTCTTCGCTTTCCGTTGTCTCTTACTCCGTTTAGGAATAGGATCAACCATATCAAGTTCATCTATTTGTTGACTTTCATCAACATCTAGAAGTGAACTTTGTTGACTATCATCAACACTTTCATTGGTACAACTTTGTAGATGTCTTTGTCTACTCAATGATGAAAATCTATTTTCATCAAAAATGGCATCTCTTGACTCTATAATCGAATGAATCGATATATAGTCATTTTGTTCTATAACATAGAACCTATAGGTTTTGCTATGAATAGCATAGCCTATAAAGATGCACTCAAGCCCACGTTCACCGAGCTTCTTTTTCTTGTTGCCGGGCACTCTAACAATGGCCCTACAACCCCAAACCTTAAGATAACTTAAGTTTGGTTTCTTTTTGTACCAAAGTTCATAAGGAGTTTCCTTATTCGTTCTCATTGGAACTCGGTTAAGAATGTGACAAGCCGTCAACATTGCTTCACCCCAAAATCCATCACTCAAACCTGAGTAGGATAACATGGAATTAACCATCTCTTGTAGAGTACGGTTTTTCCTCTCCGCCACACCATTAGATTGTGGTGCATAACCGGCGGTTGTTTCATGAATAATACCCATTGAGTTGAAATAAAGCGGATCATAATATTCACCTCCTTTATCGGTTCTTAACCTTTTAAGTTTACTACCAATTTGTATTTCTACTTCTTGTTTGTAAATCTTAAAGTGTTCAAGAGCCTCATCTTTTGAATGCAAAAGATAAACATAACAAAACTTTGAGAAATCATCAATAAAAGTTATGACATACTTTTTATTTCCCAAAGACGGTGTACTAAGAAAATCACAAAGATCACTATGGATTAACTCCAAAATTTCGGTTTTTCTTTCAACACTTTTAAACGGTGTTCTAGTGATCTTAGTTAACATGCACGTTTTGCAATTTTTAGACATTTTATTGCACATTGGAACTAAATCATGTTTAGACATAAACGAAACTTTATCAAAATTTACGTGTCCTAGTCTAACATGCCACAAATAATGTAAATCATCATTCTCATTCATATTTGAAACATTGCAAATAACATTTTTATTCAAATCCAAAGACAACTTAAACAAGCTATTACATAGATAAGCCCTACCAATAAACAAATTATTTTTTGAGATAATGCACCTATCGGCTTCAAACACTAGTTTGTAGCCTAATCGATTCAAAATAGGACCCGAGACTAAATTTCTACCTATTTCGGGTGTGAAATACACATCTCTTAAAACTAAAAGATTCCCCGAAGTAAACAATAATTCAACTTGTCCTTTGCCTTGGACCTTGATAGGCGCATTGTTTCCCATGTAGAGATGCTCCCCATCAACAACCTTGTTAAAGGTTTTGAACCATTGTGTAGAATTACAAACATGTCTCGATGCCCCCGAATCGATCCACCAAGCCAAAGTATCATCCTGCAAACCACTAATATTAGTACTCATGGTAGAAAAACTCATATTAGAATTTTCAACAAAAGTTGCAAGATTACCTTGAGTGGATGGTCCCTTGCTTGTAGAAGCTTGACCATTCCCCTTGGATTTCTTTTGCTTGTTCTTCAAGACGAAGCAATTTTTCCTTCGGTGCCCGGGCTTACCACATTCCCAACATACCTTTTCGGCATTGGGATTAGTAGCTTTCCCCTTTGAAGAGTCATTCCTCTTCCTTTTATCTCCGGGACGGGATTGTGGTTTCCCTTCCCCAACCATGTTAATTGTTGGTATATTAGGATTATCATCCTTCCGGTTCTCATGAACCCGGATGCTAGACTCGACAATAATGTGTTGTCCAAGATCGGAGAGTGTAATCTCCTCTCTTTTATGCTTAAGAGCATGTCTAACATCCCTCCATGAAGGAGGCAATTTGTCTATTATGCTAGATACCAAAAACACTTCATCAATTTCAATTTTATGCAATTTTAGGTTAGCATGCATTCTTTGCAATTCATGAAATTGATCAATGATTGGGCGATCTTCTACCATTTTATAGGAATTAAAATTACTTACAAGGAACTTTTTGGAGCTAGCATCCTCCGCCATGTATTTATTTTCAAGAGCATCCCACAATTCTTTTGCGGACTCATGATATTGGTAAATATCAAACAAAGCATCTTGCATTCCATTGAGTATATGCCCCCGGCAAATGAAATCATCATTTTTCCACTTAGAGCGTTTCCGATTTTGTTCAAGGATCTCCGTTTCCGGAATCACCGTTTCCGGATCATCCGACTTAGCAACTTCCGGTTTGGGTGAGCTTATAACATAAGCCACATTGAGAGTAGTGAGCATAAACATCATCTTCTTTTGCCAACGTCTAAAGTCGACGCCGACAAATTTCTCTAACTTAGCAAATTAGAAGTGAAGTCTTTCATGGTTGCCATCGATTAAGGATATCACAAAAGATTATTACTAAGAGTATATAATGCAATACAAATTACAATCGGGAATTTGTATCAAACCCCTTTGTATGATGACAATAAGAAATTACAAGATGATATAAAGCAATAAACTTAATGGAAGATTATTGTGTAACGACAACCGTTACCCGGAAACTTGATACGTGTTGAAGGCGTGTGCTCACTATCCTTTTGTGATATTTCCCCCACAAAGGTACTTGGGTTAGATGTTTGGAAATTCACAATGAGATACAATCAACAACAATACACCCTTAGTACTTAGGATGTATACCGAAATAACAAAGTGTTTGAGAATTATGAGTATTGTTTTACTTGAACAAAAGTTAATTACTCTCTTGATCAAGCTTAAGAACAAATGAGAAAATAGATAAGAGAAATCAGAGATTACAAGTGAAAGGTGCAAGCAACACAATCACCCAAGGTCCTCTATTTATACTAATAGAGGAGCCTTAGCTTTAATCACCCAATTGATTGTGTTTTAATACAATCATAATCACCAAAATGAATGTTGCTAATGAATTAGCATTACTCCCCTTCATAATCTCAGAGATTATGAGAATTAAGAAGGAATCCAAGGCATTTACTACAGAGAAAACGGGAAGAAAAAGGCAACGGTACACTCCAGAGGGCAATCGCCGAGTCAGCGACGAGCCCACAAAAGTGGGCGCCGACTCGGCGCTAAGTCATTGCCTCAATACTGTTTTTCCAGTAGCCAAGCGCCGAGTCGGCGACGAGGCTACACAAGGGAGCGCCGACTCGACGCTTTCCTTCTGCCCATTTTCCCTTGTTTTCCTTATGTTTTCTCAAAACACCTTATTTGGACCTCGTAATTTAATACGTATATTGTCCCACTATTATAATAGCTTTAATTGATATATTACGGACTTAAATTGTCCCACTACCTTAGTAGTACTTAGTGATTAAAATACTCAGGATTATTATGTAATATATATTATTATACACTAAATGTTCAACAAGCTTAATGTTAAGACTTAATTAATAAGCAAGAGTATGAGAAAGTGTATTTATAGGTAAAGAAAAGGGGGCATCATTCGCAAAACAAAATGACATAACATACGCATCTCAGTAGGGTTAGGCTGCTTGTTCGCGTATTAGGCTGCTTGTTCGAGCATCCTAAAGCAAAGCAATTGACTCGTTTTTGCTAAATTTTTCACGTAGTACTTTCAACCTTTTTTTTCTTGAACATATTTCTTTCATGCTTTGTTTGATAAATCAAATCAGCATCTACATCAATTAGCTCATTTTAGGACAAAAATTTTCATACCGCGCATGTACTTTGACTTTAAAATTATACACTCCAAATGCTTTGCTGACTAAGCACAATTTGCGCGAACCAAGTCACAAATCACAAAGCATCCAAAAACACTAATAGAACATTTATCCTAAGCACCAACAATTTGTGATTACACAATTACACACCATATTTTCCTCTTTGGACTTACAAAAGAGTATGATTAGTTATCAATCAAGCCTATACAACCTATGAGCTTGTTGGAGGAAATTAGAAATATAATTAAATTTGTCAAATGAACATTACACAAAGATGTTTTTTCAATTATCAATTCAATTGGTTGAAGTAATGGACCCTTACATAAACAACTTTGAACGCTTCAAAACCTTCACACATCAACCAATACACCCAAGCTCGGCTCTGGGATAGGCAGAAGGGCAACCGCCTAGGGCCCAACTTTAAAAATAAAAAATACAATGAAAATAGGGGCCCAAATGAAATAATAACAATAAACATCTATAGAAATGGCCTAGAATACTAATATATGTAGTTCTAAGTTAAAATATCATATAGAACTTTATTGAACTGCACGCATTTATTACTGTGCATGCTTTTGATTTCCCAATGATTTATGGAAAACTAATTAGTAAGTCTTACGGGAGACGGTCTATTCTATAGACGGAATCTATGAAGCCCAGCCCAAAATATAACATAGTATATTTGGGGTTATAATAAATTATTTGGGGTTATAATAACTTATATTTGGGGTTATAGAATAGTATATTCGAGGTTATAATACCTTACATTTAGGATTATAACATAATATAATTGATATGATAATAAAAAAAATCAGTTAAGGGAAATGGGCTGGTCCAATTTTATGGTCTATCCTATAGACCGTCTCTTGTGAGATTTTGTGAAAACTAATTAACTTACTAAAAAAGAAAATCTCAGTTCAATGTTCATCACTTGTGATAAATGTAAGAAGCGTCTCATGTATGGGATAAATAGCGCTCATAATGCAAAATATATGTAATTGAACGTTTTTTTTAAAGTCGTCTCATCGAAATACGATCTTTCATAAGACTAGTTAATTAAAAAATTAGTTATTATAGGGCCCTTAATTAATAATTCGCCTAGGGCCCTACAACTTTTTTTTATCCAAAGCCACAAAGGAAAATTATATATGTTTCTTCAAGTTTGGAACATGAAGAATGAGGTCAATTTTCTAACAACACCATTAAAAATATTGCATCTAACATCACTAATAACAATTATTTGATAATAGGCCTCATTGACTATAATTTAATTATTTTTTATCCTTTTCATAGATTGAGAAGAATAAGAGTCATATAATATGAACATCTTGAAGAGTTAAACCCTATAATTCAACACCCACCGGCCACCGCCCTTGTACAATTGTACTTATAAGTAATAACTAAAGTTCAAAATTTTTGTTCCTCAACATAACTAGTCTCAATCAAACTAGTTCTTTTACACTTATAATCATCAAATTATTTTTCAACTTCAAAAATTCTTCATTTTAAATTTGCTGCTCAAAATAACATATTATCACGACATTTCACTATCAATAAATTAAACAATTTAAAATAAATAAGAGTATTCATGTTTGGAATTCTCAAATTGCCCCTTTAGAATATTGATCCTTTTCTCACTCAATTTTCCCACCACTTTTATGTCTTAACTCTAAATAAATCTATCCTTTACAAAAAAAAAAAAAAAAAAAAAAACTGAAAATAAATCTATAATGATTTTATCAGACGAGTAAATCACACGTGATCATCAAATTCAAAAACTTTTGGCAAACTCCATTGTAGTCGACACCATTAAACCCACCTTTCAAACCTTTTCTCCTCTCCATTTCCCATCCAACAACTATTTCAACGACCTCAAATACCTAAAATCCCAACTTTCTTCTCCACTTTCCAACAATCCGAAAAAAATGGACTTCCAAATAAAGCAACAAACAATACAAACCCTAATACGAAATCTAAGTTCTGTTTCCGATCAAACCCGGATCGCCGCCTTATGTGAGCTCCGATTACTTACAAAAAACGACCCACTAATTCGACCCATCATCATCCAACAAGATGAAGGTGCTGCTATCTGTCTTTTGTCAGAAACCCTTTACTCTCCTTCCCCTCTAGCTCAAGAAAACGCTGCTGCTACTCTTCTTAACCTCTCTATTTCCTGCAAAGAACAGCTTATTTCTACCCGTGGGTTTCTGGATTCTATCGCTTATTGTCTATCAGATCATCGGAACCAACCACCAGCTGTTGTACAATCAGCTGCTGCGACGATTTATAGCTTATCGATTGAGGAGAATTTTCGGTCGATAATTGGAGGGAAAAGGGATATTGTGTATTCTTTGATTGATGTTGTGGGTTTTAAAGATTCTCCTTCAAGGTCTATCAAAGATGGGTTAAAAGCTCTATTTGGGTTGTCTTTGTATTCGTTAAACCGGCCATTATTGGTTGAGTTTGGAGCAGCTGATGCACTTTTTGGTGTTGTGGTAAGAGATGGAAGAGTTGGAGTGATTGAAGATGCAACAGCTGTGATTGCACAAATTGCTAATTGTGCCGAGAGTATTAAAGCGTTTAGGAAGGTTTCGGGTATTAGGGTTTTGGTTGATTTATTGAATCCTGAAACGGGTTGGAGTTCAAGGACTAAAGAGAATGCGGTTTCTGGGTTGTTGAATTTGGTGAAAATCGGTGGGGAAGAAGTTGGAAAGGAGATTAGATCAGTTGGTTTAGGGTTGATTTTTGATGGGTTAGGGGATGTGGTTGATTGTGGATCTGATAAAGGGAAAAAAAGAGCTCAAGAGTTAATCAAAATTCTTGAAGATGGTTTCAGTTTGAGTCTTAAAGATGATACCTTTTCGGGTTCGGGTTCTGATTTGTATTATCATCCTTCCTTGGATACTTCTAATTCGTACTCATATTGATGATCATTTTGTTTTTACAAATGACTAGTAATATGGTGTGACATTGTTTGATTGATAAATACTCCTTCTGTCCCTTTCAGCAGCAAACTCAAAGGTGTTGTGCTTATAATGGGATGGATGGCTATATGTTAATAGCCTTGTTTTAGCTGTTGTGCTTATAATGATGAGATTAGTATGTACAAATATTTGTAAATTTGACTAATTATTACAGTAAAGTTGTCACTGATTCAATTTAATAACTGATTCTTGTTTTGTTCTTGTATTTTGCTCTTATGAAGAACATTTTTCTGTACTGAGTTATACTGTTGAGGATAATTGATTTTATTACACCCATGAGGTTCAAAGTGAGTTGACTGTTGCTTGTTTGTTTTGTGAATGCTAATATTGATTTGGAGCTGTATGAAGTATTTTGACTTTGTGTTGGGTTTTGCTTTTAATATGATTTTAAATTTATTTGAAGTCTAAACTCAATAAATGTGGAAGCTTGATGTAGGGTTGTGTTTGGCTCAATTTGCAATTTCGGTCCCCCAGGCGGGGTTGAATAAGGTTCAGATATATGTATTTTACGTCTGTTTTGTTGTCTGACTATTCTTATCCATGATTGTTTCAACCAAGTAGCCTTCTGGGCTTGTGGGGACCGGGGACTAGCCGATGATCTTAATTCTTAAGGTTATGAATTTGAATCCCAAGAGGGTACGCAAAGTAGATTTCCCATTTCCCCTCCTTCTTCTAACGGTATAGGCTTACCCTCGATGCACAATGATTATGAGTGCCACACATGATACACCGGATCTTGGTTCTTAGTCTTGGTGCCATTGCAATAAATCTGATGTGGTAATTGCTCGCTTGTTAGCCCCCAAATTGCCCCGGTTACATGAGGTGTACGTTTCATCTATTTAGCCCGAGGTTTATCACTTACGTAAGTAGTTGGGTTTCTAGTTAATTGAAAAAGGAATTTCTGGTCTTTCTATTGGGAGCTGTCAACTTGAAGGGAAGTCAATTTTAATTTACAGTACCTTTTCTGGTGCGCCTGTTGATGATCAATATTTAGTTGCCTCACTTATTAATTATTATGTATACTCGATTCACTGGTGACGAGTATTGATTGCCGCTGCTGGGTCAACTACCGATCTGTTGGAATGTGAGAGTGATGGCTAGGCTAGTGATGATGCAGTTTGTCAACATCTAGTGCATTTTAATTTGGCTTGGTTTGCCTTGTTTTACACTTATAATTTAGCAGTTAGTTCTTAAGGGGTGGCAATTCTTCTTGTTCTGATAGATATCTTAACCCAGTGTTTAGTGGCCTTCTAACATCTGGTATATATATGGGGATATGATAACAATGCGAACGATGAGGATCTATCAGGCTTTCTTTGCGGGGCACAACGAGTAAAATCTGATTCACGACTCGATAGCTAATTAACCCTTCAGAACTGTCATGTTTGTCAGAACACAAAGTGATATCTTCAGACTATTTATGTGTGATTATTCCCCTTCTTATTTGTGAAGGAAACACTTATAATTCTGAGCTCTTATAAGGTTTTGGCTTTGTTTCTACACCTGGTTTGGTTAGGCATTCCTTGTGTCACTGTTAGGTTAATATACAACATGTATCATTTGATTGCGGCAATCTGGAGAATTACACTACGGCTTCTGTAATGCTTACGTTGTTCTATTATTCCTTTGAATGTATGTAATCTTGCAATTGTTATCAAGGGTCATTCGGAAACAACCTCTTTGCTATTTGTTATTACGAGTAAAAGGTTGCATACATTCAATGACCTAACCCTGTTGAAACCAACTAATGCCATTGGGGTGATGGAATGTTTCTATATGTAATGTTGAAGACCTTAAATAGGAATGCCCCTGCTACCCCCAGCTGTGACCCTGACTCTATTGTTCAGGTCTGTCTGCAATTGGTGCGAAGATGAAATCAGAGCTCATATCTGATCACGGTGAACACATTTCCAAGCTACACTTGAATTTGCACTTTTGTTTACGGCATCTATGCCATCGGTCGGTTCATCGTTGAGCTACATGTATCTATTGTGCATGCAGCTGTAGATGAAATGAGCAAATATAGATTTTGGTTTTAATTCATTGTTTCTAGCTAGAGTGCTAGACTTATTGTGCAGTATGAGTCTAATTTGGCATGTTCTCTTACAGTCTTACCATGAAGCTAACTTGGGTTTGCAGATCTTGTTTATTGCTGCTGATGGTATCTATATGACCCATATCTGGTTGATTAATCTTCATTGGGAGCAGCTGAAACTTTCAGTTTTTATTTGTCAGATATCATTATATCAATAAAATGCCGAAGTTTTAATACCAAAAGATTGAAGTTGGGCTGGAATCTGGATCTCATTATATCATGCATAACAATCTTTAGGACTGCTGATTGTTGAGTGGGAGCTTCAATTTTCTGTGGCTGAGCCTATGTCAAAATTGACATATCAAGTTTTGATAAAAACACTCCGGCGATACATATTTCTCAGAAGATCACAAAAGATGTATGATTGCATTCCTTAGATTTATGATTACAACATGGCTCTCGCCCAGGTAACCTGCATATTTCTTTCGTTTCACTATACTTGCTACATTTGACTTTTTACGTAATTTAGTGTCTTATTCTGATCATTTATGTATTGAACTATGCAATATTCGATTAGACGATTCAAATAAAATGTCACTTGACTATATTTTTTCTTACGCATTAGCCGTAATATATAAAATAAGCTTAAATGATGAATAATGTCAATAGCCATAGCAAGTATTTCAGAACGGAGTAGTATTCAAAATACCCAGCATTATTTTTTCTTCCAAGTAATGTGTGATTTGACTGGTTTTGTAGTTGTACCTGCACTGCACGTGCAGAGGAAATATCTGCTGAAGCTGTAATTTCAGGTCATTAATGCCTCATCTACTACTAATATTGTTCTTGCATTTGACATTTCTGCAATCTGCATCAAAATATAAGATTTTATCCAAATACTAATTCATTCCTCTGAAGTCAATTCAATGGACTAGGTTGTATCTTGTATGTTTTGAAGTTGTGATCTATTGGTTGTTGCCCTTTGGAGTCAATACCTGCCCAACTTTGTAATCAATGTGCCTAAATGTTGATCTGGTAGGTTACCGGTTGAGCGCTTTGGTATTTATATCATTTTCTCATCTGAGAATAGGCCGGGGCAATGTGTCACATAAACACTCTGTGGGCCTACTCGTGGGAGCTCGGGCCCTCAAATATATAGGTTTGTCATATAATCACCCTGTGGGCCTACTCATGTGACACACTAAGATTACCCTACGGCTAGGGCCCCACAAACGCACGGGTAATAAGCTTTACTTGCATACACAGTTTATGAGGTTCGCTGTTTTCCAAAATTATATGGTAGTAGGAAAATTACCCTCTAAGTATTATAAGTAGACAACCTACTATTTTAGTGTTGTGAGATCTTCCTCACATAGAAATTATTTCTAACAATTGGCTCATGAAACGGCTTTTGCTTTTGTGATCAATGTGATTGGGCTTGTGTTTGTGTCGAGTATAAGTCAATGTGACAATAAAAAATGTTAGTAATTGATACTTCTTCCGTTTCATAATACTTATATTTTTCATTTTTGGCAATTTTATATTACTTGCTATATTTCTATTTATAGCAATAAAGCAACCATGTAAATATTTACTTTACTCTTATTTTGATCCTACTTTATATCTCAATAAATTTTGTGTCTACTACTTCATATAAAGATCTACTTTACCCTATTTTTGATACAAAAGCCTTTACCCCTATTTTTAATACAAAAGCCTTTTTCTTTTGTGTTTTCGTGTTTAATCTAGAATTAAAATAAAGGGTATAACTATCTTTTTTATATATTGTACCCATCTTTCTTAATTTCTATGCCAATGCAAATATAACAACAAAAATAGAACATACAATTTTTTTAACTTTAAATTACTATAGTATTGGTCATCCATCCTGAAGAAAGTGGCAATATGCTGTAGTTGGCTGGAATTATTTAAGTCTCAACTTTTAAAAGAAAGTAATAATTAATCTCTTTAAAGGACAAGGGTTAAAAAGAGAGTATCCCATAGGCCATAGGTGGTGTAATTAATAATTGTTCTCAATTTCTACTATTTTTCATTCTAATTTGTTTTATTAATTTTGCATCATTTTCTTTTTTTGACAATGATTCTGTTCTCTTTCTTTAGATTTTATCCACAAATTAATTTTCTCTTTTCATTTTAATCACTTATTTATATTATCCATTCGATTTTTCTCTCATTCTTCAACCTAGTTTCTCTTTCTACTAAATTTTATTCATTTTACACCAGATACATTTTAATCACTCATTTCGCACAATTTTTCTCTCATTCTCCAACCCAGTTTCTCTATCTATTAAATTTCGTTCATTTTACACTAGAGGGGACGTAAAAAAGCATCAATTATGAATAATAACTAGTTTTATGTGGGATTAAAAAGTTAAACAGAACACTAATAGTAGTAGGTGTAGGTGTATTTTCTTTCCACCTAATGAAAGAGGTGCTGACTTTTTTCCTTTTTCAACCATCTTTTAAAGATACTCTAAAACTCTTTTACTCTCTCCCTTTTTATTCTTTGCGGTTTCGTGAATGCGACCATTTCTTATTGTCTAGACACTCTTTTTAATCTTCACAAGTTCTTATGAGAGACGATTTTTTTGTGAGAGACCGTCTGTGATCGGGTCGGTCCATAAAAAATATAAAGTAAGAGTATGAATTAAGTTATAATAGGCTGGGCCTAAGAGGTGTCTCTTAAAGAGACGGTCTCTCAAGAGAATGTCTGATCAATTTTTGGTGTTTGTATATCAATTCAATGTCATCACAATCCACTGCCTCTTTTGCTCACTTATTTTGATTCTTTTTCCCTAAAATTGTCTACATCACTCTTACAACTTACAACTTACAACTTACAAGCCTCCTCTTATAATTCACTAGTCACTACTTTCTAATTCACAATTGACTAAAATAAACATCTACTTTACCTTTTCATAGTAAGGTCAAGTATCTTTGTTTTAATCAAACAAACATAATGGTAATTCGCTAGCTGATTCACTTTTTGAATTTTAGATTCACTCTAAATGATATAAAAATAGCTCAAATCAATTACAATTTACTTTTTCCGTTTTGCGTTTCGCAAAAGGATTCCTAGTTTTATCTTCGTTGCAACATTTATAGGGGCTTCTAAGTAAGAAATCTCTGTTTTTATCAATGATTTGCGCCAAGCTTTTTTCTGACCGATTTATTACTAGGACTAGTATTATCTTTATTATAATTGTGAGACATTGGTTTGTGTTGAAATGAGTCAAGATTACTACATATTTCATATTTATCAGATCCCATTACACCAGTGATGAAAAAATCTTGTGGTACTTTCAATGAAAAGTAGCCATTGTTGTACCTTGGCACAAATATTAGCAAATTGATCAAACACTTGAAAAGCAAAGCTTTGTTCCTTATGTGGGTCCTCTGGAAGAGCGTTGGGTTGAGAAGACATTAAGGGGCTGTGTGGTATGACAAGTTAAAATGTAACGGAAATGAAATGTATAAATAGAGGTAAGGTAATGGTAAGTGTTATTGTTATTATTTGTTTGGTATGAAGAGAAAGGGAAACATGTAAGGGAATTTGTTACACCATTATCACGAACGGTAACAAATTAGAGGATTTCACTTTCTGAAAGTAATGTAAATGATTATTTTAGAGTCGAAACAAACAATATGTAACGGATTGAGTTATGCGTTTCCGTTAGTGACCTTCAAAAAATGGATACCAAACACGCCCAAAGGGTGTTACAATTACAAATGGTTGTTGGCTGCTGACTGTTATCTGTTTTTGTTGACTTGTTTGACCAATTGAAATTGTTAACTTTTTCTATTGGCTTTTAAACTAGTTGGATAAGCCAGTTGTGTAAATAGATCTTTGGAAAAACAACAAACCAAAACCCAATCTTTTCACTTAGATTTAAAAGCCAATTTTACAACTATTTGAAAAGTCATTTACCAAACCGTAGCATATTTTTTGAACTTTTAACTAATTAAAAAGCTAAAAGTCAAAAATCAACAAAATAGTAAATCCAAAAGCCATTTATCCAAAACCCCATCATCTTCTTATATTGTCATAAAGTATGTCAGATAGTCCACTACTTCACCACTTAGTCACTAGTCAGTACTAGTTTAGTTCACCAACTGTCGTTAATGCACCATTTTTGTGTTTGCTCTTGGTTAATAATTGGCTGATCACAAATTCTTACTTGAGACCGTTTTTTGTAAAGACGATTTTTAAAAGCCCAGTCTAATTCTAGATACATATTGTTATAACTCTAAAATATACATTTGGGCTGGACTTTTGGAAGTCGTCTCTACTAAAGCCGGTTTCTCAAGAGAGCACCTGCTGGCTGATCACCAGCCATTAAGTCTGCATCTTGATCCAAATTCCTAACATTTGAACACTCTGATGGAATAGGATACTCAAAAAACTCGAATTCAACTGAGTTTTTTTGTAGTTAGTCGAATTCTAACCATGGTTTCTTTGCATAATCTGCCAGGAATGATAAAGATGAATTACTTTCATGTAAACAAACAAGGTACACTGACTCATTTCTACAATAATTCAATTGATTAACATGAATCGGCCTATACAGTCCAGTTCTTTCCCTATATGACTAGTTTTGGGAAAGTGGGGATGAATCAAATGTGGCTTTTAAAAGGAACAAAAAAAGAGCAAAGTGGTCATAAAAAGGGAATCCCCAATAGAAAGAGCAGCTAAAATTAGCTAATGGTATCAGATTTATGGGTTCGCTTAGTAGTTGAACTTTTGTGACAAAAGTTCTGTTGGAAATACTTCACATGTAGAGAAGAGCCCACATGCATATAATGTTCGGTGGATAATCCTTCTAATACCATACGGTTTTAGAAAAGAGTGAAAGTCATCATAGGTGTATGCAAGTCAACTCTCATTAATGCACTGTGCCCATGGGTGCCCTGTGGGTATCCATATAAATAAGCCCACGAGGTGTATATGTGATGATTTGTCACGGCGTAATAAGTATGTTTCTCAGTTTCTTATCCCTAACAAGAAAGGTCACTACTTTTCTTTTCTACTTGTCTGTAGGGATTCTCTGATCTTACTCTAGACAATGATAGCATATATGTGTTGGTGGTGGCGACTGGTGAATGAAAAAATATACGTAAATTTTTTGAGGTTTATAAGTGGGTGACAGTCCCACGTGAATTGACCACTACCCTTGAATGTTGATGGGCATCCTAATTGGCTTCATATTAACGCTAACTGCCAAACTATGTGAATGTGGCATTCTCCAAATTAACACCTCCCCTTATTATGAAACTCCCCAACCGAAAATTGGAAATGAAATAAAGAAAGAAGAAAGATACCTACTCCAAAACCCACAAAGTTTAAAGTATGATTTCCATGATTAGCACATTTGACAAAGTATACCATCCTTTGTTCTTGTTGCTTAGCCCACTACCCTTCTTTTCTCCTTTTCCCCCCTCTTTATTATCATATGTTAGTGCTGAATTTCTACCTTTTCCTTTCTATATCCCCTCATAACTCACTCCCATCGATCCAATTTTTTTGGCAACGTATGATATAGAATTTGTGTATATTAATTATCGAAAAAGTTACTGTAAATAATACAAACTTTCGTTAATTTCCTTACAAGAATATCAACTTTTGATTAATCATGAATGACAACAATTTAGGGATGTTTTTTCCAAGAATGATATCAACTTTAGTTTATTAGCTGATTTGCCAATTTTTTTGGTCCTATAATGATTTTTAACATGTTAGGAATATTCTAGAGAAATATCCTCTTACGTTGGTATTATTCATGGTTATCTAAAAGTTAATATTATTATAGGGAAATAAGTAAAAGATTGTATTAATCCTGTTAAGTTTTCCTAATTATATTGTGCACCACTCTTTACTTTCCTAACTACTAGCCCACTAGCATGTTAAGGCCGATGTACTCTGTTATAGTATGAACTAAATCCACACAAGAGTTTCTCATTTTCTAAACCTAATCCCTAACCAATAGATTTATTTTTCAAAAAATACAATGAAAACGAAAAATCGAAATCGGGACAATTTAGAATATGGGATTTGATCCAACCCTAGGGCTTGGTATAATATGAGTACTCCCAATCCCATTGCCCCTTTTATATTTACTTTTGTTATTGGGTTATGTCCACTAGTAGTAGTACAATCCTATAGTAGTATACTTAAAGTTGCAAACTAATGCCTTTTAATGCAGGAGCAGTACTGCTAGTGGTTCTCTCTGTTATTCATCTTTAATTTCAGTTTTGGCATTTAGCCCACTAAAAACTACCACCTTTACTACCTCTAAGTGTTAGCATAAGCCATTTTAGCTTTTCTTTTGGTACTATATGGGCATCTTTAGCACCCAAAAACACACATAGATGATAGCCCCACATTCCCACATAGTTTTTTCTGTCATCAAACCATTTCTTAACTATTGCTAGAAGGTGATAGTAAGGGGAAGGAATGAAGTGATGGAGATGGAAACTAACCAAGATTATCAAAACCCATCATCCTCTAAACCCGAACCATCTCCTCGAAAACCATTATTGGTTAGTGATCGTCTGAAACGAGACGAATGGAGTGAAGGGGCGGTTTCGAGCTTGCTTGAAGCCTATGAATCAAAGTGGATTCTAAGGAACAGGGCTAAGCTTAAAGGGCAAGATTGGGAGGATGTAGCTAAGCATGTATCGTCTCGTGCAAACAACACTAAGTCACCTAAGACACAAACTCAGTGTAAGAATAAGATTGAGTCTATGAAAAAGAGGTATAGATCAGAGTCTGCTACTGCTGATGCGTCATCATGGCCACTTTTTTCGAGGCTCGATAACTTGCTTCGTGGGACCGGGTTATCATCACCCATGAAGGCGATTGCAGCAGCGAGTAGTAGTCCTGGTTTGGTGTTGGAGTCGAGTCCTGTGGCACAACCCTTGTTGCCTCCGCCACCACTGCCTTTGCCATCGCTACAAGCGCCTCCTACGATGGAGATTGCGTTCAATTCTCAGGAGTCTAATGGCGTGGAACCAATGGTTAAGGTTAGTACACCTTTGATGATTAAGGGCATTTATAAATCTGTGATTGATTCTCTTAATTTATCTTTTCTTGTTTGTTTCTTATACCATTGGAGTGATGAAAATGCTTGCTGTTTGTACTTGTGATAAGGACTTCTCACCCACCACAAGTAATAGTTAGAGCCCAAGCATGGGGGAATCTAGGCCCGGGTTTTTTTAGGCCATAGTTCGGGTTATTTATTTAAAACCCTTAATATTGAATTGTGTAACATATCACACAGAAGAATGACAGCCAAATTGATTTAGCAGATGCAAAGATTAGTATTCGACCCACCTTATACTAGTATCACATAGAAGTTGTTTGTATTAGGAAATCGTATATTGACGGTTAAGTTAAGCTAAGGCGGCCTCCTCCGACCCCAACGATGGAGGTGGTTTGGGCGGCTTGTCCCTTGTGAATCATGTCGTTACTCAAAAATATTGTGATGACAGAGACCCAACAGATTGTCTTTGTTATACTGATCAGGGAAATAGGAAAGGCTAACCTACAGTAGCGGGTAAAATATTACTAGGGGTGCCACGAGCAAAGAAAGTGAAAAGATGGGATAATTCATAATCAATCAATAGTACGGATTATCATAGCGGTTCGTCAATAATTTGGATTATTCCCGACAATTTTTCTTTTTTTAAAATGGAATTTTTAACACCATGTAGGAGGAAAGCATGAGTTGCACTCACAACTCTAAAAGTTTTCATTTGTGTCATCAGATCAATTTCGAGCGTTTTGGGTGGCTCATAATAAAGCCTTGTGTCCACATTTGTTTTTATATAATTTTAAATTCATTCTGAAGTCGGATCAAGTTGGATTTGATTACAAGGTCGGATAAATATTGGGCCGTTAGTCTGTTTTGAACAACTCTAATTCTAACCCAAAAGGTTCTTACATGAGGGGCATGATTGAGTATATAAACTATCATGAGGCTTCAATCATCAGCCTATGCTTTTAGTTGAATTAATTCCTTCACATTAGGTCTGATATTTTCCTTAGTTATATTGCGCGAGTTCATGTTAAGTTTAGTTGGACTTATTGTGAATGCCAACATATGAACGGAAAAACAAAAGGTGCATACGCTTGCGCTTCATAAGCCAAGGAGATACCATCTCAAAACCATATAATTACAATTGGAAAAAGAGGTCCAATAACTTATAAAGTATACACACCATCTTTAGTTCATCAACGTGGGATAAACCATCCTGACACCCCTGTCCCCCTCACATATAAACTCTCATCGAATTTGTGTGCAGTCAACTCTCATAAACAACCCAAAGTCATCTGTTAGTTAGATTGTAAACTATCTATAAACATGTTAACAGGAAGATGAGGGAGAAGCAACAAAAGTATCAGACCAAGTCTCAGACAAAAACCAAAACGATGAACACATAGAAACAGACAGCAGCACTCCTGCTCTGTACAGCAACGACAAAGACGAACCAAAACCGAAGAATACGATGAAGATGAAGAGGAAGAAGCGAAGGCGAGAAGAAGGGAACAGTTGGGAAGATGTAGCAGACAGCATTAGATGGCTAGCAGAAGCAGTGGTAAGATCAGAACAAGTTAGGATGGACACCATGAGAGACTTAGAAAGAATGAGAGTTGAAGCAGAAGCTAAGAGAGGTGAATTGGATCTTAAAAGAACTGAGATTATTGCAAATACTCAGTTGGAAATTGCTAGGCTTTTTGCTTCTGCTGCTGCCAAAAATGTTGATTCTTCTACGCCAATCGGGTGATTCTGAACGTATGTAAGGTGTTCGATTATAGAAAATCCCTTAAATTGAGGGATTTTATATATTAAATGACATTATTTTATAAAACACTTGTTTTAGCCATTTTTATTTTGAGAAAATGTAAAATAAAAAGGGTTTAAAAATTGGGTTAATAATATTTGAAGTAGATATATTTGGTGAATGACTAAGTATAAATGACATCATTATTTATATATTTTGTACTGAAATTATGAAATAGTTCTATATAAGAAATGAAGAATTGAGTCTCGTGTTAGTTGAAACATGTATTGCTTTCTCCGGGATGTACTTGCTTCGATTCTCTCTGTCTTCCTCCTTTTTTAAGCCTAGTTTGTACCCAAAATGAAAAAAAAAATTGAATTAAATTTAATACGCAGTGAGGTTACCATGAAGAATTGCATTTTTAACATCTTGTTGACGAAAAGTGATCATAAATTAGATAATGCAATGGTTAAGACTTGAGAGTTAAGACCGTGCTAATATTAGGTGGTTTGACATCTCGACTAATGTCACTTCACCTTACATCAGCAGATCAACTATAAATCAAGCTTTATGCCTCTTAAAAGAACCTTATCATGCTTTTTATGATAAAAAATCCACATAGACAGAATACTAATGGTCAAGATATTAATTTTCGCTTATGATTTTTAATTAGGAAAAATTATATAAAACCATCTAATCTATACACTCTTTTTTAAAAAACCACCTTATATAAATTTTTTTGCAAAAAAACCAACTTACATAATGCATTTCTTTGCAAAAGACTACCTGTTACTTTATTTCGTCAGTTGACCGACATGTTTAACGTTTGACCAGCATGTGCTTTTGCAAAAACCACCTTACATAATGCATTTCTTTGCAAAAGACTACCTGGTCAAACGTTAAACATGCCAGTCAACTGACGAAATAGAGTAACATGTAGTCTTTTACAAAGAAATGTATTATGTAAGGTAGTTTTTTGCAAAAAATTTTATATAAGATGGTTTTTTAAAAAAGAATATAGATTAGGTGGTTTTATATAATTTTTTCTTTTAATTATAGTATTATACTCATCCAACATGTCGAATTCAGATCATAAAGTGCACTAATAAGAATTTTAGGTAAGTGAAATGGAAGTGGTCTGTAGACTTTGATAATACTTTAAATTGAGCTTAATATCCCATGATACAATGTGAAGAAAGCTTGCTTCAATACCATGATAAATGATTATCTTTCATTCATTTGTTTTACGGTATATATATAACTAACAAAATTAAGGTGAGGGTTAAGATGTGTAAAGGGGTATAATTAAATATTAGACCCATATTATAAGTAGGGTTCGATTTGAGGCAAATTCAATAAAATATTAAACTTAGGACAATCTTTATCAGTGAATTTTAAAAATTTTCAATTACGACTCTTGCCTATTAAAAAAGAAAAAAAAGAGAAATTCAACTTTAAATTGCTTTCATATTGAAAAGGTTCATAATTCAAACCTTGGTTTTAATAAATTTGTACAGATTCATCAGATCTAAAAAATAAGATCTAGACCGTATAAGTGGATGTAGATTCATGAATTTGAACCAATGTGTCATCCCTTGATTCATTATATAACTTATCAAATCGGCAAGATCTTTTCAAATTCGAGTCGAATTCGGGATGATCCAATCGGTTTAGATCAATTAAATTTTGGATTTCTTATCACTAAATTTTATTTAAAAAAACATATTTCTATAGTAGAAGTATAAAACTCTCTCCTATTCAGCATATTTGTCCCATTTTCATACTTAGTCGAGTCATTTTAAATGTCAGATTTCTATTTTGGGTGTTCTTTTACCACATTTGGGCTCTCTCCTACACATATGTTAAATCTCACTATTAATTAAATTCTCTCCTATACAAGTGGTCTCATTTGACTACTTATAAATTGGTGAAAAGTCAAATGGAACACATTAGTAAATATAAGGGAGTAAAAGTTTTTGATTTCATAGAAAATATTTTTTGATAAAAGGTTAAATATACAAATTTATGACTACAAAGAAATGATAATAACCGAAAATAATTAAAAATGGACAACGCAATAGATTCCGACTAAACTTGATGATGTGAAACTTAAGATTTTGACAATACTAAGAAAAAGGGGTCAAATCAATCGAATTTAAATTTCAATTGACCTAATTCTTCTTTACTCCCTCCTATTATCTCTTCTTTTTCCATTTAGATTGGATACAATTTTTAAGAGTTGTGAGAGGATCACTCAAAAGGTAATAGTTGTGTTTTTTAAGGAATTTGATTAATTACAAAATCTTCCATCCTTTTATCTAATTAGAGTAGCTTTTTCAATTCAAATAAAATGGGAGGCTGAAATAAACAACAATCTAAGGCCTAAAGTCTCAAACTTTATCCCTAAGAAACACCCAAGACCTTTGTAGGGGTGTTCTATACAAAATAATAGACAAACAATTCAATAATGCAATGAGAAACAATAAGAAAGAAAGCAATAACAAAGACACAAGATTTACGAGGTTCACCCAATGTGAGCTACGTCCTCCGGTGGTGGTTAGCTTGCTTGTATTATGTGAAATATCAATGGAGTTCAAAGAACTCTTACAATGGAGAATAATACTGGGAGAAGAAAAAAAAGAGAGAAGAAAAGGGTTTATGTGTTTGGCTTAGGGTTTAAGAATCTACTTAGAAATGAGTGTAGAGTTGTATTTATACATGTGTACTCATAACCTAATGATTGGAGATGGGCCTAAGCTTTAATATAAGCCGTCGGATTTATCGCATGACGAAACGGAGCACTCGCTGTGCACCGCTCGACTGGTCGAGCAAGAGGGTGTCATGGTCGAGCGAAGCAATTCTGGTCGAGCGGCACCTCCAGATGGTTACTAACTTGGTCGAGCCAAGTTGCTCGACTCGAGTAGGCTATTGTTGGGTCGAGCAGACCTTCATTTAGGCATGAAGCTGCTGATTTTGCATCCAAATTCATGAGACACCAACTTTATCATCATTCACAAACATCCACACACATTCCCTCAAACACCATCACACATGATCAACATCACCAAACTCCATTGGTGAACTCTAAGTCACACCTCAACTCCAACAGAGGCAAAATTAAAGATCACATTCCAATACATTATAAATTACAAAATTACATTTTCTAATTTTTGATTAAAACACTACAAATGTTCTTCATTAAAATTACAAAAGTTACATAATTTAAATTACACATTCAAAAATTAAACTAAAATAGTTCTTCAATTCTTCCTTAATTAAACAGTTTTTAGATGGCAACCGACAGAAACCCGAAATCAGAATGGCGGCACAACACAGAAGCAAAAGTTCAACGAGTTTAGATTTAATAGAAAGTAAATATTTAGGGTTAATTTTACCCCATGGGGTTAATCTTGCGGGTAAAGGGATTTCGGATTTTCTTACTTGTGCCCGCTGTGGTCAAGAAGAAAATTCGAAACATTTATTTCATGATTGTTTTTGGGCTAAGGATTTTTGGGCTAATGCTAATATTTTTCCTATAGGTACTCCCTCTTTATCATTTATGGACATGTTTGAGTGGCTATGGAAGACTAATGGGTCGTCGAGTGTGGAGCAGTTCGTGATATTGGGATGGCAATTATGGAAGGCCCGGAACGATGCGATTTTCAATGAGCTAAAGGATCCCCCGAGGCTATGCGTTAGGAAAGGAATGGATTGTCTTAAAGATTATCAGAAAGCATTGGATGATGGAGGTTCGGTTGCTGCCCCTAGAAGCCGTGAGGTGACATGGTCCAAGCCCCTAGTCGATTGCATCAAATTAAATGTGGATGGTGCGTTCAAAGCGAAGGAAGATAAGCATGGCATTGGCGTGATAGCTAGAGACTCTTCGGGAGCGGTTAAGTTGGCCGGATCTCGCACAATTTGGCTTGATGGGTCGGCTGAAATGGTGGAAGCCCGTGCCTTTTTTGGGCCTTAGATTTAGCCAAATCTCATGGATGGAAAAATGTGATCATTGAAGGCGATTGTCAATTTATCATCGAAGCTCTTAAAGGCAGACGAAAGCGTACTTTCCATGTTCAAACTATTGTCAACAATTGTATAGCGCTTAGTCATGAGTTTGCTTCCTTATCTTTTGAGTTTTGTTATCACAAGTGTAACGGTGTTGCCCACCGATTAGCAAAATGGGCCGCATGTGGTTTGTGTGATGAGATTTAGGAGTTAGATATCCCGGTCTGGTTTGAAGATGTGCTGTAATTTGATTCTTCTTCTTAATAATACTAGCCTACCTCCGACCCCAACGATGGAGGTTGTTCGGGCGGCTTGTCCCTTGTGAATCATGTCGTTACTCAAAAAATATTGTGATGACAGAGACCCAACAGATTGTCTTTGTTAAAGCAGGGTGTAACTTTATGTTATACTGATCAGGGAAATAGGAAAGGCTAACCTACAGTAGCGGGTAAAATATTACTAGGGGTGCCACGAGCAAAGGAAGTGAAAAGGTGGGATTATTCATATTTAATCAATAGTACGGATTATCATAGCGGTTCGTCAATAATTCGGATTATTCCAGACAATTTTTCCTTTTTAAAATGGAATATTTAACACCATGCAGGAGGAAAGCATGAGTTGCACTCACAACTGTAAAAGTTTTCATTTGGGTCATCAGGTCAATTTCGAGTGTTTTGGGTGGGCTCATAATGAGGCCTTGTGTCCATATTTGTTTTTATATTATTTTAAATTATTTTGAAGTCGGATCAAGTTGGATTGATTACAAGGTCGGATAAATATTGAGCAATCAGTCTATTTTGACCAACTCTAATTCTAACCCAAAAGGTTCTTACATGAGGCTTCAATCATCAGCCTCTGCTTTTAGTTGAATTAATTCTTTCACATTAGGTCTGATATTTTCCTTAGTCATATTGCGCGAGTTCATGTTAAGTTTAGTTGGACTTATTGTGAGTGCCAACATATAAACGGAAAACACAAGGTGCATACGCTTTATAAACCAAAGAGATACCATCTCAAAACCATATAATAATTGGCAAAAGGCTCCAATGACTTATAAAGTATGCTTTCATCAACGTGGGATACACCATCCCGACACCCCCTCACACACAAACTCTCATCGAATTTGTTTGCAGTCAAGTATCATAAACATCCCAAAGTCATCTGTTAGTTAGATTGTAAACTATCTATAAACATGTTAACAGGAAGATGAGGGAGAAGCAACAAAAGTATCAGACCAAGTCTCAGACAAAAACCAAAACGATGAACACATAGAAACAGACAGCAGCACTCCTGCTCTGTACAGCAACGACAAAGACGAACCAAAACCGAAGAATACGATGAAGATGAAGAGGAAGAAGCGAAGGCGAGAAGAAGGGAACAGTTGGGAAGACGTAGCAGACAGCATTAGATGGCTAGCAGAAGCAGTGGTAAGATCAGAACAAGTTAGGATGGACACCATGAGAGACTTAGAAAGAATGAGAGTTGAAGCAGAAGCTAAGAGAGGTGAAATGGATCTTAAAAGAACTGAGATTATTGCAAATACTCAGTTGGAAATTGCTAGGCTTTTTGCTTCTGCTGCTGCCAAAAATGTTGATTCTTCTACGCCAATCGGGTGATTCTGAGCGTGTGTAAGGTGTTCGATTATAGAAAATCCCTTAAATTGAGGGATTTTATATATGAAATGACATTATTTTGTAAAACACTTGTTTTTAGCCATTTGTATTTTGAGAAAATGTATAATAAAAAGGGTTTAAAAATTGGGTTAATAATATTTGAAGTAGATATATTTGGTGAATAATTAAGTATAAATTAAATTATTATTTATATATTTTGCACTGAAATCATGAAATAGTTCTATTTAAGAAATGAAGAATTGAGTCTCGTTTTAGTTGAAACATGTATTGCTTTCTCCGGGATGTACTTGCTTCGATTCTCGCTGTCTTCCTCCTTTTATTAACCTACTTTTTGTACCCAAAACGAAAAAAATTGAATTAAATTTAATACGCAGTGAGGTTACCATGAAGAATTGCATTTTTAACATCTTGTTGACGAAAAGTGATCATAAATTAGATAATGCAATGGTTAAGACTTGAGAGTTAAGACCGTGCTAATATTAGGTGGTTTGACATCTCGACTAATGTCTCTTCACCTTACATCAGCTATAAATCAAGCTTTATGCCTCTTAAAAGAACCTTATCATGCTTTTTATGATAAAAAATCCACATAGACAGAATACTAATGGTCAAGATATTAATTTTCGCTTATGATTTTTAATTAGGAAAAATTATATAAAACCTTAGCATGTGCTTTTGCAAAAATCACCTTATATAATGCATTACTTTGCAAAAGACTACCTGGTCAAACGTTAAACATGTCAGTCAACTGACAAAATAGAGTAACATGTAGTCTTTTACAAAGAAATGTATTATGTAAGGTGATTTTTTGCAAAAAAAATTATATAAGGTGGTTTTTTAAAAAAGAATATAGATTAGGTGATTTTATATAATTTTTCCTTTTAATTATAGTATTATACTCATCCAACATGTCGACCTTTGAATTCAGATCATAAAGTGCACTAATAAGAATTTTAGGTAAGTGAAATGGAAGTGGTCTGTAGACTTTAATAATATTTTAAATTGAGCTTAATATCCCATGATATAATGTTAAGAAAGCTTGCTTCAATACCATGATAAATGATTATCTTTCATTCATTTGTTTTACGGTATATATATATAACTAACATAATTAAGGTGAGAGTTGAGATGTGTAGTTTGGTATAATTAAATATTAGACCCAAATTATAAATTAGGGTCCGATTTGAGGCAAATTCAATAAAATATTAAACTTAGGTCAATCTTTATCAGTGAATTTTAAAAATTTTCAATTACGACTCTTGCCTATTTAAAAAAAAGAGAAATCCAACTTTAAATTGCTTTCATATTGAAAAGGTTCATAAATTCTAACCTTGGTTTTAATAAATTTGTACAGATTCATCAGATCTAAAAAATAAGTCTAGACCGTATAAATGGATGTAGATTTATGAATTTGAACCAATGTGTCATCCCTTGATTCATTATATGACTTATCAAATCGGCAAGATCTTTTCAAATTCGAGTCGAATTCGGGATGATCCAATCGGTTTAGATCAATTAAATTTTGGATTTCTTATCACTAAATTTTATTTAAAAAAACATATTTCTATAGTAGAAGTATAAAACTCTCTCCTATTCAGCATATGTGTCTCATTTTCATACTTAGTCGAGTCATTTTAAATGTCAGATTTCTATTTTGGGTGTTCTTTTACCACAATTGGGCTCTCTCCTACACATATGTTAAATCTCACTATTAATTAAATTCTCTCCTATACAAGTGGTCTCATTTGACTACTTAAAAATTGGTGAAAATTCAAATGGAATACATATAGTAAATATAAGGGAGTAAAAGTTTTTGATTTCATAGAAAAAAATTTTTGATAAAAGGTTAAATATACAAATTTATGACTACAAAGAAATGATAATTAACCAACTTCAAAAAAAAAAAAAAGAAATGATAATTAACCGAAAATAATTAAAAATGGACAACGCAATAGATTCCGACTAAACTTGATGATGTGAAACTTAAGATTTTGACAATACTAAGAAAAAGGGGTCAAATCAATCGAATTTAAATTTCAATTGACCTTATTCTTTACTCCCTCCTATTCTCTCTTCTTGTTCCATTTAGATTGGATACAATTTTTAAGAGTTGTGAGAGGATTACTCAAAAGGTAATAGTTGTGTATTTTAAGGAATTTGATTAATTACAAAATCTTCCCTCCTTTTATCTAATTAAAGTAGCTTTTTCAATTCAAATAAAATGGGAGGCTGAAATAAACAACAATCTAAGGCCTAAAGTCTCAAACTTTATCCCTAAGAAACACCCAAGACCTTTGTAAGGGTGTTCTATACAAAATAATAGACAAACAATTCAATAATGCAATGAGAAACAATAAGAAAGAAAGCAATAACAAAGACACAAGATTCACGAGGTTCACCCAATGTGAGCTACGTCCTCCGGTGGTGGTTAGCTTGCTTGTATTATGTGAAATATCAATGGAGTTCAAAGAACTCTTACAATGGAGAATAATACTGGGAGAAGAAAAAAAAGAGAGAAGAAAAGGGTTTATGTGTTTGGCTTAGGGTTTAAGAATCTACTTAGAAATGAGTGTAGAGAGCTGTATTTATACATGTGTACTCATAACCTAATGATTGGAGATGGGCCTAAGCTTTAATATAAGCCGTCGGATTTATCGCATGACGAAACGGAGCACTCGCTGTGCACCGCTCGACTGGTCGAGCAAGAGGGTGTCATGGTCGAGCGAAGCAATTCTGGTCGAGCGGCACCTCCAGATGGTTACTAACTTGGTCGAGCCAAGTTGCTCGACTCGAGTAGGCTATTGTTGGGTCGAGCAAACCTTCATTTAGGCGTGAAGCTGCTGATTTTGCATCCAAATTCATGAGACACCAACTTCATCATCATTCACATACATCCACACACATTCCCTCAAACACCATCACACATGATCAACATCACTAAACTCCATTGGTGAACTCTAAGTCACACCTCAACTCCAACAGAGGCAAAATTAAAGATCACATTCCAATACATTATAAATTACAAAATTACATTTTCTAATTTTTGATTAAAACACTACAAATGTTCTTCATTAAAATTACAAAAGTTACATAATTTAAATTACACATTCAAAAATTAAACTAAAATAGTTCTTCAATTCTTCCTTAATTCAACGGTTTTTAGATGGCAACCGACAGAAACCCGAAATCAGAATGGCGCCACAACACAGAAGCAAAAGTTCAACGAGTTTAGATTTAATAGAAAGTAAATATTTAGGGTAAATTTTACCCCATGGGGTTAATCTTGCGCGTAAAGGGATTTCGGATTTTCTTACTTGTGCCCGCTGTGGTCAAGAAAAAAATTCGAAACATTTATTTCATGATTGTTTTTGGGCTAAGGATTTTTGGGCTAAGGATTTTTGGGCTAATGCTAATATTTTTCCTATAGGTACTCCCTCTTTATCATTCATGGACATGTTTGAGTGGCTATGGAAGACTAATGGGTCGTCGAGTGTGGAGCAGTTCGTGATATTGGGATGGCAATTATGGAAGGCTCGGAACGATGCGATTTTCAATGAGCTAAAGGATCCCCCGAGGCTATGCGTTAGGAAAGCAATGGATTGGCTTAAAGATTATCAGAAAGCTTTGGATGATGGAGGTTCGGTTGCTGCCCCTAGAAGCCGTGAGGTGACATGGTCCAAGCCCCTAGTCGATTGCATCAAATTAAATGTGGATGGTGCGTTCAAAGCGACGGAAGATAAGCATGGCATTGGCGTGATAGCTAGAGACTCTTCGGGAGCGGTTAAGTTGGCCGGATCTCGCACAATTTGGCTTGATGGGTCGGCTGAAATGGTGGAAGCCCGTGCCTTTTTTGGGCCTTAGATTTAGCCAAATCTCATGGATGGAAAAATGTGATCATTGAAGGCGATTGTCAATTTATCATCGAAGCTCTTAAAGGCAAACGAAAGCGTACTTTCCATGTTCAAACTATTGTCGACAATTGTATAGCGCTTAGTCATGAGTTTGCTTCCTTATCTTTTGAGTTTTGTTATGGCAAGTGTAACAGTGTTGCCTACCGATTAGCAAAATGGGCCGCATGTAGTCTGTGTGATGAGATTTAGGAGTTAGATATCCAGGTCTGGTTTGAAGATGTGCTGTATTTTGATTCTTCTTCTTAATAATACTAGCCTACCTCTTCTTTCAAAAAAAAAATTTAAGGTTAATGTTTTAATTAGGTTAGATTAGTTAGGTAAGTAAGAGTTTTTTTGTAATAACACATGATAAATAAGGATAATTTAATAAGAAACCAATGCCAAAAAGAAAATAGAGTAGAATAACTAAAGTGAACTTATCTAATAAGAAAATTAAACAAATTGAAAAAATAATAGAGTATTTTTCATAGTTTCGAGTCAAATTATTTTCAAAATACAGTTTAAAATTTCAAAATTATATCTCATAAATATCCTTTTATATTTTAATCGAGGCAATTTCAAATCAAAGTGGCAAAATATAGTCTTTCAAGTGTTTGATAAAAGGAGTATCTAAATTTTCCGAATAGGAATAGGGTGAAGTAACGCTATCCATTTCTTCTCCAGTCTCGTAGTTTCAGCAATGCAAATACTTTCAGGACATGGTTGCATCAGCTTTACTTCCTCAAATGACTTCCATTATTCCCCATCTTATCACCTCAATGCTTCTTTCAAACCCCATCAAAAAACACCCTTAAACTTCCCATCCTCCCAAACTTTACCTTCTTCCCTTTCAATTCCTACACTATTACCCCCTAAAAATTTGCTCTGTAAACCCCCTTTTGGCAAACATGTCCGTGAAGATTATCTCGTGGTAATGTTTCTTCCCTTTTTCTAATGAATTTTCCCTTTTGATTTTTTTATTTTTTCTGTTTTCTGAAGAGCAATGGGTGATTGAATAATTTTGTAGTGTTTTCGTAAACTGATGGTTTTTCTTACAATTTTCAAGTACCCATTTATTTTTCTTCTTTGATTGTGATTTTGTTAAGAGGGGGAATTTCTGAAGAGTAATTTGTTTTTCAATTTTTGTTTTCATTACAATTTGGGTGTTAATTGTTTGTGTTTGCTCAAATGAAAAGAATTTTGTGGATTGAATTGACAGAAAAAACTGTCAGCTAAGGAAATTCAAGAGCTTGTAAGGGGGGAGAGAAATGTGCCAGTAGTAATTGATTTTTATGCAACATGGTGTGGCCCTTGTATCTTGATGGCTCAAGAGCTTGAAATGGTGAGTTTCTGATTTCACACAAATCTTTGTATGAAACGATCTTGTGTTCATAGTTCATACCTGGGTTGAATAACCCAACTAATATAATTATTAGCATATGGGTTCCTGGTTTAGAGGTCGTTTCACCGAGAGACAGTGTCATTCCTTTGTTTTCATGATTTAGTTTGCCCCATTGTGTGATGATATTCGGTTGCAATGATTGAAGGAACCTAGTATTTACATATATTTAGTTTGCAAGATTTGGTTTACTCCTTACTCTATGATACTGAGTTTACTTATGGAGGATGATTAAGGTTTGTCAGGGCCGGCCCTAAGGGTGGACAAGAGGGGCTGTCGTCCAATACTAGTATTTACAATAGTCGTAGAAGGTCTATATAGGTTATAAATTGCAAAGGAAAAAGGCAATGTGTCATTTCGCCCAGGACCCTAAAATATCGCCGGCCCTGAGGTTTGTTCTCTCTGGACTTATGAACTTATTACTTATTAGTGCTCTACTTGTAAGTGTTGATATTGCCATATTGGTCAGAATCAGTAGCTCAAACTGAATTGATGTGATCATGGTTACTAAAAACACGATTCTATGATAAAAAATGCGAGCGATTTGGATCGTGGTAGAATCGTTATGAGGGTAGAATCTTAAAATACTATTTGGATCAATATTTTGTTGTTTAATTAGTCATTAATCACAATTCACAATGCTTTTTCCATTTAGTGCAAATTTCACAAGTAATTTAGTTACCCAAAAGAAGAGAATTGGTTTCACTAGACTAGTTGTAGGAGTATATGGCTTGTATTCTCTTAGTTTCTTCAACATGTTTGTTGCTTCTTTGTTTTCAGTTGGCAGTTGAGTACGAAAGTAATGCAATAATCGTAAAGGTTGACACTGATGATGAGTATGAATTTGCTCGTGACATGCAGGTAATTGTAGTTTGTAGGTCATCACTTTTTTATTACTCACCGCTTCATTACATAACAATTGCTTTATAATGGATTTTTAGTTAATCATTCCCTGAAACCTTGTTTCATAACTTGTGATTTATAATTATGGAGTGACAACCATCATATGGTATCATTCTAACATATTAGCCATAATAATCCTTTTTATAATTTGCATTTAGTTTTAAAAGGTGTATTTAATTCAAATGTATGTTCTAGAAAACTTGAATTACTATGTTAAAATGGATTTTTTACAAGTTAACAATTCACATTGTAATGTCTGCAAAAAGAGTTAACAATGACATCCACAACTCTTTTCTATGCTTTAGATAAATGAAGCATGGGCTTTTCTGTTGAATCTTTAATGTTGGGTGTTTCTTGCTTTTTTGGAGCTCCTAATTTAGGATTTGTTGTAAGTGGATCTTGCACTGCTCATTAAAGGTAGCTAAACTTTTTCTACCCTCCATCACTCTAGAAAAATGACACTAGTTCCTGGTGATTAGTTTCTTTTGCCCCAATTCCACAAACTACTATCATCGAGTCTTGTTTCGGTTTTCCATGACCTCATTAGCTGTTCACTTATGCACTATGCAGCCATAGTGTAGCAGTCGGCCTTTCCATGCATTGCTACGTGATAGTTGACACTATGGACTTGAAAAGTGAAAGCTTAAGCTTGGGCAGTTCTTATGACGTATTAAGAACATTTTTTCATATTGCAGACAGCTTGTGTAACTCACATTCTATTGTAATAATAAGAATTGGTTAATTATGGCTCTCTCATTACCTCCTAGAAAATCGGAAATTTCCCTTTCGGTTCTAGTTTGATGCAAGATATACCTTCCATTTTTTGCTATCTGGTTCAAATGGTTTTTTTTTTTTTTTTAATATTATCACCGGGTTAGGATGAGGGTACGGAAGAGCTAGGTTAGAATCAAACCCAAGACCTTGCCTAAGAAACGATACTTGCTCCAACTGAAACAAGACCTGATTCCCTGGTCCAAAAGGTTATTATTAGACCGTGTATTAGTTTCTTTATGATTTGTTGATTATTTTTAGACTATTTTCGTAACCACCTGTGTGAGACAGTCTATGAAACTCTCTTCACTATAAGACCTGTTGAAGCTCTTTTGATACTCCCCCCCCCCCCCCCCCCCCCCCAGAGTATTTGCCAAGTTCAATCCACAATAACAATAAGCTGTGATAAGTTTAGATAAAAATAAGCTTGATTAGTTCAGCTAAGCTAAAATAAGATGTAAAGAACAACAATACTCATATGTCCACATAATGCAAATCGAATTGAGAGCTTTTTGAACAGTGTTGCAAATTCAATTGACGGAGAGAATACAATCTAAAACAAGCGAGAATAATTTCTTTTCTTAGTTCTGGGACGTTGTATAGCAGAATATTTTGTCGTAATCATTAATATTAGGTTCATCTAAACTGAGTGAAGACCGTATCAAAGACGATCTATGCAAACTTTGGTTCTGTGGGATGTGATTGCAAATTGAAGTTCATGAAATGTGTTTTTTCATTGTGATTTTACATCATATAACTCTATTCACGTATACGAAAATTCTACTGCAGGTGCGAGGGCTTCCAACATTGTATTTTATCAGCCCAGATCCTAATAAAGATGCAATTCGGACAGAAGGACTGATTCCTATACAGATGATGAGAGATATTCTTGACAACCAAATGTGAGGGAACATGAACAGAAAAGCTCTTCCACATCTTTGAACGACCGTGTATGTGAAAGCCATAGCATGTAGGTTTGTATTAGCTTCAGGTTAGGTTTCTTGTGGCATTCATTCAAGTTTTCTTACTCCTATCTTAGATATGCTTCTGTCGTATTCTACATCAGTGTAGTATGTATGAGAATAAGGCGGGAGCCTAGGCGATGATTAGTACGATCTTTGATATTCGGTAGGCTTGATGTTCAAGGAATTACGGCTTACTACTCTATCCACGAGAATTGTTGCATTTTGAGTATGTTATTTGATGTATATGTAGAACTGTTGTGATGGTTTATTCCACATCGATAAATGAAAGATGAAGTGCACATTTAAGTTTTTGGAGCCCTTCTTCCCATTGTCATATGGTTTTGGAATGATATATATCTTCTTGGCTTATAGAGTGTGTGCACACCTCATGTTTTCCCGATTATTTGTTGATGTTGACAATAAGTCCAACTAAACTTAACAAGAATCCAATTAAGATTCCCGACTTACCCTCTCGCATTAGGTTAGACGGTATTATTAACTTGATCTTGATTGAGGTTACGTGACATGGATGCTAGGATAGTTCGATAATCTGAGAATAAGGCGGGGAGTGATGGGAAAATTTGAAATAAATAAGATTATTTATCAAAAAAAGCATTCAATAAGATCATAATCAAACTTATTCCAAAGCTAAGCGTCTAATCCGCAAACATTAGGTTCGGGTTGTTCGCACTTAGTAAGTGCGAACAGACTGAAAAACTAAAACAGGTTGTTCGCTATTACTAACAGCGAACAACCTTTATAGGTTTTTCAGTCTGTTCGCACTAAGTACGAACAACTTTTGTCTTAAAATCAGCATGTTGACCCTATTTGACCTGTTCGTAGTTACTAAATGCGAACATACACTTGATTTTTTTTGACCAGTTTATTACTGTTCGCACTTACGAAGTGCGAACAAACCCGAACATGTGCTCTGGGGTATCATACGCTTATATTTGAAATATGTTTGATTTGGATCTTATTGCATGCTTTTTTTTATTAAGAGTCTTATCTATTTCAAATTTTTGAGTTTTGGCGAGTGTTTGGTCATTTTGTGTTGGATTATGTATTAGGTGACTTGGTTGGTGCAGCCGGATGTCCTCAGTAACTCTAGATCAAAGATAAAATTTTTAGATTGGTTCTTCCTAAATATATAGGGCGAGCGTGTTTATTGGAGGTTCTGAGTATGTTTAACATGACAACCGTACAGGGTCTAAAAAATTAGGCTTAATATTATATTACGTACTATATATATATTAAGTAGTCAAAAATACGAAGTTAGGAAAAAAAAAAGCATAAATTTTGAAATTACACAAAATCTTAAAAGATTTGTCAATTTTTATTTTACCCTGGAGCAGTTTTGAACTTTGAAGTACATAGGGAAATATTAACTTCATATTGGATAAATTAAACTAAATGAATGAAGTAACTTTTTTTTAATTATTTATCCAATGTGAAATTTTGTGGTCATATCTTTATTTTATTGAAAGTTAAATTTAAATAAAAAAACAATATTTTAATGTCTTAAAGGACTTTTTGATTAAATTATATTTGATCATAGTAAAAAAAAAGACCGGGCAGTTTGTTGAAGAAAGGAAAAGAATTACTTTTTTTTTGAAAACAAGAATTACTTTGTTTTTGAATTTTCTTTCAATATAAATTTTATAGCAAACTAATTTTATTTTTCTAAAAAATATTAGCAAATTAGAAAAAGTAAAAATCATATTTGTTCGCACTTAATACTAGCTAGTTTTTATAAATGTTGGTAAAATAACATTTTTTTCTACAAAACACTTATGAATGTGAAACAATTTAAGCATTTTACAAACACTTATGATTTATCAATGAGAGACTTTGTGAACACATGAATGTGAAATCAATGCACCAACATTTATTTCTTTATAAAAACTATAATATCAAAATCGAATGGAAAAATGATTCAAGGCATAGTGCAAAAACAAGGCCGCCACGTATCGGAAAGACCGCGTTGGAAAGGTTTTTAGAGAAATCGTTCTGATTTTTCCCGCGTTGGAAAGGTTTTAGAGAAACCATTCCTTTATCGCAATCGCGACCGTTCCCGCGTTTTTGCGCTATGATTCAAAGACACTAGCTTGTTTAATTTTCTACAAACACTTATGAATGTGAAACAATATTAAGCACCCAATTTCGAAGCAGGAAGATCAATCCATTGCACTTGCAGCTCGACTTCACCACACTCGACGTTGCGAAGCCGGAGGACCATGTTTTGAGTAAGCTTACCGTCGTTCCAGACGATGCAGCTGTCCTCCGCCATACAATTTTGTCTCTCGGGTCTTACTTTCATGATAATTGTTCCATTTGGAAGGCCTTCCACGTTCATCTTTACTGCTTCTAAGAATGGTCTTATATCAAACTCGGCGTCTCCCATTTTGTCATCAAGAGAGAATGTGTCATGGTCGTACACATACTGTATACAAATACAACCATTTTTATACGCCAACTACACGATCAATCAAACCTAATACTTCCTCTTATTTATTATTATTGCCTCATTTGATTTTTCAACGTTATCAAAGAAAAATTTGTAAAAGATACTTTTAACTATTGTTGATTGACTCGAAAAGCAAAATACCATCAACTATCATTTATCCGTATATACCCCCAAGTATTGGAATATTTAACCTTGTACACCCCATCAATTGCTAATTGACTGAAAATGCCGAAAAAAACAATCACATGAAAATAATGTGCATAGTGTTAAGGGTATTTTTAGTCAATCAGCAATAGTTGAGAGTATATTTTACAAATTTTCCTATATCAAGTTGTATTTAATTAAAAATTATAAAATTTTAATATTAATAAATTACATCAAGATGAACCATATAACATTTCACTTGAGTAAGTTTTAACTTGTAGATTAAAAATAAAACACAAATCAAGAGTTATCGATAAATAGTATTAAAAATCAAATGGGACAATAGTAATGAATAGGAGGGAGTAATTCTAAAGCAAAACAACTGGTATATATCGCATGTTGCAACTACATTGTTAAAATTCAAAATGGTAATCAAAAGTTAGTATTATATTGTCAAAATTCAAAAAGCAGTTAGTATTAGCAAAGCAATCACTACAAAATAGATAGAATTTCCCTCGATCAATCACTTCACAACATGTGATTACTTTTAAGCCTATATAATCAGTTTTAATCATATGTGATTATTTTTTAAGTGTCAATTGCTAATAAAGAAAAATGCATAATGTTTTATTTTTATCAATCAATATTCAATTATAAGTAAAATGTGTCGATTCTTTTTAAATGTCTATTGTTAATAAAGAAAAATGCATGATGTTTTATTTTTATCAATCAATATTCAATTGTTTATTTAGTTATTATCAACTAAAATAAAAATAGTTATAAAAGGATGAGCTGATCCAAAACAGCCCAGCCTAGCCTAATGTTTAAATGCAATTTTTATTTTTTTTATTAAAAATATTAAAAATTAGAAACTGATTTTATAATTAGGCTGATTCAAGATGAGTGGTCTATGACAAAGACCATCTACCGTAAGAATTTATGAAGACGACATATAACATGTTTAGTTGCCAATAAATATAAGTATATAACCACATAAGCAATGCACCGAGAAATCGTCATTTGAAGTTATTGTTTTATTTTTATTGGTACAATAAAGATAAAACAATAATTTCAGATGACAATCTCTCAACAATTTACTTATGTAGATTACATTTATCACTAACACTATTGCCTTTTTTTTTCCTCAAATACTCAAATCCTTTTGTCTTTTTTAGTTTTCTCTATCTTTATCCATTTACCTTTTTAATTGTTGTCGTCCTTTAATTATGATAATTTGTTATTTTATTTGAACCCAAATTTTGATTTGTCGCAATAATGTTGTTTCTCATCATCCCTTCCTAATTCCTATTCAACTCAAACAAGATTGTTTTGGCCTTTTGTTCTTTGTTGAAGAGTCAAGGAAGAAGCAACATTACTGTTTGAGTTGTTTCTTCCTTTCCTCCGTTTGATCATTTTGAAGTTGAGAAAGAGAATTTGATTTCAGAAAACATCCTATTCACACAAAGCTAAGCATTATTTAATAAAAATTGCTTAATATCTAATAAAAATATAAATGATAGTTACTTTTTTGCTAATAAAAACAAATATAAGATAGTACTTTACGCGGTTTCATTATACTTGCAGCTAGGAATTGCTTCATTTTAATTTTTACGCATTTCAATGTAGATCTGTCAAATAGATCAGGTTGTTTCGGGTTCGAGTCATATATAAATAGGTCAGAAAATTCTTGACCCAAACCCAACCTATTTAGTTAATTGGTTGAAAATCATAATCATGACCCGACCTGCAACAGATCAGGTTGACCTGATTACCCACTTAACTCGTTTATAATTTTTTGTTTTCGTTTTAAGGTTTTTAATGTTGATTAAATCCAAATTTTTAAACAATAATTTTAACTTTATGTTTTTTCGTTGTTTATTTTGTATTTACAATGCAAAATAAGAAAATATTAAATGAACTAAGTTTAGCTTATATTCATTGAGTTGACTCGAAATTAACATATTTAATTAAATGGGTTATACAAGTTTTTATCAGTTTTCAAATTTTGACCTGAATCTAACTCATTTAATAAATAGATCAGGTCGGATCGACCCATTTAATAATTAATTGGGTCAAAAGTCTCAACCCAAACCCACTTATTTCGGGATAGGTTTAGGTCGGGTTAGCACGTTGGGTCAACTTTTGTTAGCCTTATTTCGATGCATTATTTTGTTTATTTATAAAAGTTGATATTATGAAATTTTACGATTAAACGATTCAAACAAGATTCTACTTGCCTATATTTGTATTTACACAATAGTTGCAATATATAAAACAAGCTTCAACGATGAATAGTGCACATAATCGAAATGTAGCGAGTATTTCAGGAGAAAGGATGTATGTACCAATTTAACAGGCTCATTAGGATCCGCAACATAAAAGGTCAGATCCTCATTCCATTCGGGATTAAGGGACTTCTTGATGATACGGGTCTTTAGTTTCTGAAATAACAATTACACAAACACTAATTTCAGAATATATATAGTTGGAGTACAATTTATGAAAGAAGTGTGACTTGAGTCTTGGGTTAATTAGTCATGTGATTAGACGATAATTCATGTGTAGAAGAATTATGGCTTAAAGGTTAAATTAATTAACTAAAATTATTAGACCGTAAGCATTTTGATAATGGTAAAGGACACAAGTACTCCTTTATGATTGGATGATTGAGTATCTTATAAGTACCATAGTACATTGTACTAATGATAGTGGAAACTTGGATGAATGAAGGCTTTGTGGATGCAATTCTTGGGCTCCAAGGCAAGAATTCCTAGGTGGTACAAAGTATTAGGGACCAAGGGACAAGTGGCACACCCATTTTTTGCCATTTGCTGCCTATATATGTTGTAGTGCATTATTGTGTACATTAAATTCCTAGCTAGGTGGTACAAAGTATTGGGGACCAAGGGACATGTACATGTAAAGCCAAGCTACAAGCTTTAGCCTCCCATTATTATTATCCTTACCATTCTCTTCTTATTTTCTACTTCATGTAGCTCATGTAACTCACACACAAACTACTCCATGGATATAAATCCTTCAACTTTGTAATGAGCTTTTAAGCTCTAATATTCTTTAAAAACATAATGATACGCTAGCCTAGGATGGTGGATGCAGCCTCATTAATGGTGAACCACCTTAAATCTTGGTGTTATTGTTTTATTTACTTTTAATGCTTTATCATCTTAATACTTGCATATAACCATGTCTCATTAGTACACCTTCAAGCCATGGCCGTTAACCTTTCGTGTCACCTTTAAGCCCACGCTTCCGCATTCGTTAGCCTACTCTAACAATTTATTTTCGTTAAGCATATATTATCTCTCCATGAGAATTGCCCTATCGAAATGGGTGGAAAACGTAAGGAAAATAGATAAAGTAGTAGTTTATGAAAAGTGAAAGAAATATGTAGGTAAGAGAAAAAAATTAAATGTATGGAGGAAAACGAAAGGTCTCGTTTGGATTATTGTCAAGAATAGATATATACATACTCGCTCTGAATCATTTTAGATGTTCGTAAAAAGCAATATAATGGTCTAATGGATTCCGTGACATAGACGCATCTATCTAAAACACATTATTGACGTTTGACTTATGAGGTTGAAAGGTCGATGATAGAAGATAAATAACTCAATAAAGGTAAAATAAAGAACAATTTAATCGATTATAGAAAAATTATTAAAAAGTTGTATTATTCACGATAAATTTTTCTTAAATTTAAAGTAAAGTCATAATCTTCAAATTGATCATTCCAAATTAGATCAAGGCAATCAAAATCCCAAATTTTATTTTTGAGTTGAATTAAAATTCCAACTTACTACTAGACAAATTACTCCATATTCAATACTAATTAATTAAAGCCTAATATGTATTCAAATATCACAAGTCAAAACTATGTTAATTTTTTAAAATAGTTAAAAATCATAAAAGGTTATGAGCATGTTAGAAAAATTATTATGAAGTAATTTTTAAAATCATACAGGCCTTTATATAATTTGTTAGTTTTTGCTCTGCCCCTGTTAAAAATACTTGTTTTAAAAGTTAATTCGAGTAGGTAAATCAATTAGACATATTTAGACATGTAAAAAGATAGTTATTAATTAATTATTCATAATTTACACGAAATTCAAAACTAACGAAATGTAGGTATGAGCTATAATATATGACAATATTGACTCGGGTTCAACCCTTTTAAACACATTTTTTGTATTATCTACGTTATTTGATTTTGTTCTAGATCCGCCACTAAATTGTAATATTATCATTAAAGACAACAACAATTATGCAAAGCAAACTCTAAAATCTTAATCACTAGCTCTTACAATATTTTTGCAAATTATAATATATTTGCTGAAGATTTTGTGAACCCAGAATGCAAGTGAGGAAAAAAAAAAGAAATATATAAAGCTAAATTGCAAAAATGATAAATTAGAGTACCTGGTTGGCAAGACGAAGGATGACATAAGGATCGCTACTATTAACATCACGAATAGCAAGATTCACGCCTCTTTTGATTTTGATACGAAGCAAACCCAAGGCATTCCCAAAGCCTATGGGATTCTCACCCATTTCTCTTTTTCAAAGGAGAGAGAAACCTAACAAATATTTCTAGGACTACAAAATAAATTAAATTTGATGTATTGGGGTTTATTTATTATTATTATTAAGTATATTAATTAAAGGTATTTAAGGATGGTTTTGGAGTTTGGTGGTCCCACAATCATTCCACTATAATTTAAATTGACTTGAGAGTTAGTGGGTTATATTAAAGGTATGTAATTTGTCCGTCTTATGAAAATTGTCTCATTGTTAATTGGTGGGAAAATTAAAAAATATGTAAAATAATATTTCTTGTGTGTAGATCTCGATTGAACAAACAAATCTAGTGCCTCCTAAGCCAAGTATCAGAGAGCATACAAGGATCTCTCCTTGATACCCCTAAGGATCAATTTCAAAACCTTAAAGACACTCATTTCTCCATTATAGAATTTTCTACTGAACCGCAAATCATCCAAGGTCTCAAGTGAAACCAAATTCTTCTCCAATGCTCGAACATGCCTCACTCGGGTCAAAGTCAACCTTCTCCCATCAACAGTCCGTAGTCTCATAGCACCGATACCTACTACCTCACATGAAACACCATTACCAACTGTAACTGACTCTCCAAAAATGACTTATAAGTATCAAACTAATCTTGACAAGGACTCATATGGAACGAACAACCAGAATCAAGAACCCAAAATCACACGATTCCCTATACTCAACACAACCGACCAATCCTAAGTTTCTTAAGAATCATAGTTCTTATTCTATTTACTTTGAACTACAGCGGCTTGAGATTTATTTTTTTAATTAGAACACTTAGAATTAAAATGTCGTGGTTTCTTTCAGTCATGATAACAAGTAATTTTCCTAGTGTTGCTAACCCATCCATACTCTCCCCAATACCCGTCCCGTCTCAGGACCGTTAAACCCCTTTTTCTTTCTAGAATTTTCCCGAATTTAACAAATAACCCATTACCACTAACTCTTCGATATCACCAATCGCCTTTTGACGCAATTCTCTAGTGTGAAGTGTTGCCTTCACTTCTTCTAGAGTCAGAGAATCTTTGCCTACCACAAACGACTCAACAAAATTCTCAAAACTTAATGATTGAGACACAAGCAAAGTTAATGCAGCATCCTCATCATCTATCTTAACGTTAGAACCTACACAAATCTAATAAAATATAATTAAGATTTTCTGGATGAATCTAAGAAAGAAAAGGATGAAAATGATGAAGAATTAAACAAGGAAAATATGGTAATTTCCCCCATTAACGGTCATTCAAACGTTTTTTAACCATATAGTTACGGCAGTTAGTTTTCCAACCTGGTGCTTACCATATAGAAACGAAAACAAGATTAGTTATCACAGGCGTTTCTCTTTGGTTTTTTTTTTGTTGTTTATTAGGATAAATTATACTTAGGGATAGATGAAGACGTAACGTATATAATACAAGCTAGTTGGTTTAAATGGAGATCAACTATTGGGGTGTTATGCGAAAAGAAGTTTTCGCCTAAATTAAAACGTAAATTCTACCGGGTAGGACTAGGGTCCACCTTGTTATATGGGACGAAATATTGGTCCATTAAAAAAATCCATGAGAGAGATGGAAATTGCGAAGATGCATATGTTGAGAATTGAGATGGATGTGCGGTCACACCAAAATGAATAGGATCAAGAATGAGGTTATTAGAGTGAGGCTAGGTATGGTATAGTCACGTGCAAAAAAAAGCTAGCGATACACCATTGAGAAAAGTGGCAAGCATCACAATCGACTGTAAAAGAGGTCGAAGAATACCTAAGAAAACGTGGGAGAAATAAATTAAAATCTTAGATAAGTTGCGGTACTACTTGAAGGATTTGACTCGCTATGGGAACAGTTGAAGACGCCGGATTTGTGTATGTAAGTCTTATAGGTTTTCTTCTGTCCTTATTTTCTAGAGTTGTCTTAGTCGTTTTTGTCTACTTGTAATCCGATTAGTTTTTTTTTCTCGGATGGCGTTGTGCTCGTATGTTTGTGTTTTTCATTTCTCTGCTTTATGTTTTCTCTTGCAGGATTTGACCTCATGTGCCAAGCGATACTCGAGATGAGATGCTTGTTTCGATCTCGACCTCCTTGATGAGAGTATTGATCCTTCTTTTTCTAAAATACTTTTAGTTTAGCATTCTAATAACCAAGTCAATTTTTTTTCTTTTTTATTTGCTCATCAGTTGAAATTAGATGTATTTATTTGAATCATCAAGTTGATTTCAGGCCAAGTGTTTCGAGTAAGTCTAAAATCGAGTCTTGTTTCCATGTAAGTTTTTCATAATTATTAGTATAATTTTAAATTTGGGTCGAATCAGATACAGTTACAAGGTCGGTTTGATGTTGGGTCGTTGAATCTGTTTTGAACACAAATGAGACAACTTAAGTATAGGAGTGCGGAAGGAGGTATGCTACAAACTAAAAAGGCTATCGGTTCACACATGAATACAGTATCCCATGAGCTATACAACTTCCTCCCAGTTCCACACAGGAATACAGTAGACATTAATTCAAGGGAATAAATTTGTTATAACCCACACCAGTAAAATACTTCATTATTTATGGATTCAACTAAATTTATTTAAATTAAAAACAAGACTTATAATCCACTTACTATATTTACATCAGGAAAAATTGTAGATTACAAATGGTCATTGTTTCTTCCCCATAATAGACTTAACTGTGTCTAAAATGCGAATATATTCGAAAAAAAGCGAGGATTCCTTACCCTCGAGTCCATCCCTACTTACCCTATTGCTACCTGCAAGATTGTTGCAAGGGCTTCCTCCTATGAGAAGATCAAAGCCCCCAAATGAACTTATCAACTGCTCCAACCTATCATTAGTCAACTGTTGTACATCAGCAATTTCTACCAAGATACCTTTTTGGTTAGTTTGTTCCCACCAACTCCTTTCAATGTTTCGATTCACTTCCGAAATTTCAACTGACACTACGACTTTTAGGGGTATGCCCAAACGGTAGAGGGAAACTTCAGCACCCCCAATTCCAGAAAATAGTGAAAGCACTTTGATACCATCTGGGAACAAATCTTTCAAAACAGAAAGGTGGTAGGCAACTGTATCAATCTGAAGATACGAAAAAAAAATAATACATACTTCAACAATAGCGCAAATTGGAAGGGAAAAATATTGATATTTACGTAAGCAAGTCTAGTTTTACCTGGAAAGAGTTTCCGAGTGACTTGAATCTATCAGTCCTACTTACTCCTCTTGTGTGATTTCTAGGAAATCCTAAAAGCATTTCTACTTCATCAGGTTCAAGTGGAGCAACCTTATTTTTCCCTACCCAAACTAGATTCCATTTTCTACATTCATCGAGCACGTATTTCTGAACATGTAGAGGTGGGTCACCATCAAAATCTTCTAGAGCTTTACGGATCCTCTCCGTCAATTTCGCACTAGCAGTTGCAGTTTGTAGGCAATTGAGCTTTGTTCTTCCATCCCAATGTGGCCACCACTTCTTGGTCAACGGCAGGGCCTCATGGATGGTACGAGGGGGCAGAGGAAGAAGTGGGAAGCGGTCATTTGTTGGGAGGTTATGAATATATCCTCTCTTCCTTGCAGCAGCACAGAAGTACTTAGAATCAACAAACTCAGGCTCCACATCGTACAAAAAACGGGAGATTGTGTCCCAAACTCCTTTCGGAGCAAGTGCCACGTTTTCATAATAGAAGTATGGAGGAGATAAGGCTGCCTCTGGCAGCGTCCTACGAAATTCAGGGAGTGCCATATTAGGAACTCCAAATCCTATCATCGGTTTAGGAAGGCGAATTGGCTCATCTTCTTCAAGAAATGACTTTTGCTTTTTCCTCCTCATCTCATACTCCAATAGCTTCCTCCTCTTATGTTTAGCATAATCCCCATAAAGCTGCATGAAAGAAAAAATGAGCATGATTAAACTCTTCAAGAAGACCGGAACACAACTTATATATGGACGTGTACTTTTAAAAAGTTTTTACTTCATCCATCCAAGAGTTTTCCTCCATAATATTTTATAGGTAAGTTCTTCCTCATATTTGAATATCCTTATCTTTTGCATATGATCCACACATCAGCCCAATGTATCTCACATTAAACAGTTTTCTCCCCTCGCCAAAAGTGCAAAATAACAGTTCCTCCCAATCCCAAATTCCCTTATGTACGGTAATAAGAAATAACATTATGGAATGGGGGGATTATATCACAAAAGTAGCATCTAACTACATCTCATGCACCTGAGAAATACCGACATACAAAAGAGAATCCCAGTACGATATTCCCAGACTGGAAAAGCATTGAAATTACACCTTTGGCTTTGGTGGATCTACGTATGACGCATCTGATGCCCTGGCCAATTGTGCAGCACATAAGAAGTCGGCTAACTCTTCAACTGAAGAGTCTGGGCCTGGATATCGGGAAAACAGATATTACAACCTTGGGATATGTTCAAAAATAAAAGGAAAGGAAAAGGAAACTAAGAAAAGGATAAAATAATACTGACCAAAAGTTAAGAAAAAATGTAAACAATGCTCTGCACATACCACATCTTTCCATTGCTATTGATACTTCATCCACCGGATAACCCATATCAGCCAAAAACAATATTTTCTTCTCCTTATCTGATAAAGTGGCAGATGTTTCCCGCAACTGGCAACACAAATGTAGCCAATGTAAGATTACATCAAATTTTATAGTGGATGAGATATTCAGATTCATGAGACAAAGCAACTCCTTAGTACAATTGAGTACAGTTTGAAATCCCTATTATGGTATGCCGGCATTTATCATAACAAAAGAACTAAGGGGAATATTCACGTAGTATTTCATATTTCAAAACAATAGAAAAAAGAAAGCATGTATCAAAATTAAAAGTGAATATGAGAAGCACCTCCATTCCAAGATCACTGTCTGAATCAGAAAAGTCTTCAAGAATATTTTCTTCATAATCGGAGGACCAGTAATCAGAATCTAAATCTAGCTTCTGATCAGAGTCGGTATTATTAGTCTGACCATTTACATCATGTAGTCTCTCATCAGAAACCCCATTTTGCCCTCTAACAGAAGGCTTTTCAATATCTGGATCATCAGAGGGAGAGCTTTCCAATGCCTAATTATCAAAAAAGTAACATGAATAATTTATATAAAAAAAATTATGAATAATGGATAAGTAGACTAAATCAAGAAGCTATCTACTACTGCAAACAATAAATACATATGCGACAAAAATCTTGCATATCCACCAACCCAATAAACGAATCAAATATATTAAAGAAAAAATAAAGAAAATTAAATGCATTGTGTGTAGTGAAGTATTAGAATATCTGAACTAAAAGTAAAGCGATTTTCTGTAGTGCAAATTGCCAAGGCAAAGCCAATTGATAGATGTGCTACTATCTCATTTCCTCTGTAAGTTTTTTTTTTTCTTCAGAAAGGGAATACTATAAATCCCAATCCCATGTTTTTTATAAAAATTGGTATTATGATGCATAACTATGAAAATATTTAACATTTGTACAGCCTAATTCTTGAGTAATGCCGTGCTTTTAAAATTAATTGTGTGCAGTGGTTCACTCTAGCTAGGTCTATGAGGATGCCGGGAAATTGCCCCTCTAGCTTCATGTAGAGGCTAAAGATAGACTGGTACACCTATCATCAATTATCAATCAATCTTACTTCATCTATCATAGAATCAAATCCAGTAACAACCTGCTAATGCAAGAAACCTAATCACCAAGGGAATGCATAAGCATTAAGCACACACATGCTAAACAGAGAGCTAAGTTACCCACACACACAAGCTGAAAAGAGAAACATATGTATCCACATTCCACAGTTCCACACACATACAATAGCTAAAAAGGGAGACATACATACCAGGTAAAGAAGGTAGCAAACGACTACACACACACACACACACACCTGGCTTATCATTTAAAACAAGATCTCAAGCATCATACAAGGCAATTAAATCCAGGAAACTTGCTATACAGAGAAACCTAGTTATTGAAACTCAATCTAGATAATGATTTAGCATACGCAATCTTCAACCAGAAAAATGTATAGATAAGGGGTCATATGCACCTAAAAAAACTGAAAATAGAGCTCAAAATAGTGCCCTAAGTGAAGTTGATTAAGAATGTCAAACAGTGAAACTTTACGAAGAAAACGATTTCTTTGAGGACAAGAAGTTATTTCAAGAATATAACTTTTATTAAAAACCAGTGTATGAGGGTACTGATTACTGAATTTCTAATTTTGGTAAATCTTCTGTAACAAATCGCTACTAATCAAGATTAAGAAAATATGCAAATAAGGAACAAGAGTTAAAAAAGCCCAATATTGACCGTATTCGAGCCACCGACTAGCTCCTAATCCTCCTTTACTTCTTATTAATTATTTGACTATTACAAATGATTATTATGTCCCTATATATAGGCATGAGACATTACTAGAACATTACTAAAATATAGGTATGGGACACTACTAAAATAGAATGACACCTAAGCATACAAAATACAACACACTTATTCTAATTAATTGCCAACTGCCCCTCTCTTTTTATTCCTCATGTGGTATGTTTAAGAATACCGGTTCAGCCGGTTGCCCAATTGTTACATCTTCGTAGAATCTCCACAAAGAATCCTAAAAGGTGGTAAAGAAAGGCAGCACTCCGATCAAGAATGCAATGTGTAGAATGTATTTTTAAGAAACATATACAATTACGCATGAGCATGCTTTCAGCTTCCCAGATACTTCTCTATGAGAAAGCTTTAAGAACTTTTGGGAGAAGACATCACAATGCCCCAATGAGTTGATACACAATGGAAACTTCAAAATTAACATAAATCAATTTCTTTGTTACACAAAATAATCTTAGTTTCAAAAAGTCTTCCTATGCATGGGGCACAGAGGCGCTAGAAAATAATTTCCCCACTGTAATTCGCTCACCAATTATCTAATTGAAGCTAAGAACATTCAATTTAACCACAATGGAACAGATTGAACGTATTGGTTTGACAAAGGGAAATTTATTAATTATAATAAAAGGTAAAAAGAAGGGATAAGGCATCCCTAACAAAGAGAAAATTACAATAAGATTCTCCCATCAATCCTACAAAGATCTCCTAAAGTCCTAACCAAAAATCCAAAAAACCCCTTTGGCGTAGGCCTGAAGTACGGCTAGGAACTTGACTCTATATCTAAAGGAACACATCAACCTATCTTTATACGTTCTATTTCATTATATCTCCAAACAGTCCAAAGGATGGCAATGAAGGAAATAAGCAACAACATCAGAGAAAGGACTTTTATCTGCCGATTTATCAACCAACTAATTCCATTTCTTGCGGAGAACTGAGAAGTTCTTCACAAAAACCACAAAAATGTATATAACTGCCCACAAAAAAAGCTCACTTTCTCATTAACACTCTGAAAAAAATATTACTAAAATTTTTTTGAAAAAACATGCAAAAACAAACCAATTGAATTCACCCGCCTCGTAGCACCCGCTGTTGTTGACACTTTTCTTTCTGAAAATTCCACAATCTACCTTAATAAATTCAAGAATTGAAAAGGAAAAATTTTGAGAATTAGCAAGTAAGAAACATTGTCTAAAATCAAACGTCAAGTCACACAATTATTCCTAATAACTCTGCTCGTTTACTTTGTTTCCTGAATTTCCTTGCTCTTCAAGAATTGATTTTTGCACGAAAACTCCAAGGATTTTACCATGAATGTAGATGTGATATCAAATTTCAATACTATTAGTGATAAATCTCTGAAATAAAAGCTAGGGATAAATAATTGTAGAGGGGATTCTCCTCTTTACAATAGTGGTTCAGTTTTGGGTATTAGCTCATTCCACTCACAAAAGTTGCACGTTAAACTCTTGGAATCCATTCAAGAAATTCATCAAATTTTTGAGCATTCTTGCTTCACTTGGTCACGGGTTAACAACTAGTCTTTATAGTTAGAATAAAATCCACGAAAATCTAATATTCATTGCATATATGTACAATAATAATGCTAATAAAGTTCTAATACTTAGCTGACTTGAACTAATTATTGATCTTATTCTGAATAAGCATATTACCTAATCCTAACTCAACAAGACATAGCAAGCTTAAACGCAAATCAACCACAAACTGACTTCAGCAGTTTAGCTATGGACTAACGATTTGTCACTATTTAGCTACAGATTCTGCTAACGGATTCTAACAATCCATCTCATGAATAAAAATACTAAACCATATCTTTTAAAATTGCCATAAATGAAGTATAAACCCACTAGTAAAAGCCTCCTTTGCTAGACTACAACAAATTGAAGAAAAATTCAGAAGATGTAGGATATTTCATATTTCCATATCCGAACTCATTTGCAAACGACAAACTAGCCACTCCAATCATGCCCTTTGGCTTCTAAATTTTTTAGTTTGCCATACCCATATGTTATACATGTTATCTCGCACTTGCACCCTAGAAATTTGGTGCACCATGTGCTTCTCTATGCTTTTGAGGATGCATTACGCCTAAAGTAAGGAAGAAGAGATCTGAATTTAAAGTTTAGTGCACCCTTGCAACTTGATGCACCATGTGCTTCTATTTCATCCCTAATTTGATGCCCAGTATTCACAACCCCAAATTGCAAAGTTGGTGAAAAATCAACAAGTGGTGGCTGCTCCACATTATCACAAATTCTGAAGCCTAATCTTCTGGCCAGAAGTTCCCTACTCTAGTACCCATATGGGGCTTTTGAGTTAATGGCTGTTTTTCTCTGATTTTTTGTTCTCTGCTTAATGGTATTTTTATAACCTACAGTGTTTCTTTCTGTTTCTGACTTACTGTGGTCCCATTTTTTTCCAAATTTTTACATTTTGGAATGTGGTCATGTGAACTTACGCTAACCAATCTTCTTAAGTCTCAACTTCGCATGACCAAGCACCTTGTTTTCTCTCTTTATTCCTTTCCAAGCACTGTAAAAGAACTGATCTATATTACTTGAAGTCATTGAAGTAAAAGTTACACAAGAAAACACTAGTAGAATAGCTTTAACGTCAAAGTATTGGCTCAATATATTACAGACTTCCAAAGAGAAATCAAGAGTTTGAATCACCTTCAAAGTATCCTCTCCCACACAAAAAGAGGCCCTAAAGTAGTGCACCAAGGGTGACGGGAGAATATTCTTTTGAATAATGTGCTTTCCAAAGCAAAAGCATCATCATCATCATCAAAATTCAAAACCCATAAACGATAAAATCAGGAACAAAAACAGGCAGACCAAAAGAGTGTCATTAACTAACCGAATAAGTTAGAAGAGTATTCAAAATGGAGTCCATATTCCCTTCTCCTGCTAAGATCAAATAAAAGATAATCTAAGCAGCTGAATGGTCATCAAAACATGATTTGAAAATTTAATGATCAGATAATTACCATTTTCTTCTATTGCTTTTGCAACCAGATTCTCAGAGAACCCTGCTTCAACAAAATGGCGAAACAGTGTTGAGGAAGGGCCGGAAGAAGAGCTTGCCTTATAACAAATAAAATATATACAAAGCTTAGTAAACAGAAATTACTTCTGAAAGCATTTTAAAGGCATCCAATCAAGGAAATTTCAGCTCTATCATGTTACTCAACAAAATAACTGTGTAATGTCTAATATTTGATTTTTTAAAAACAATACATGACCAATAGCATGAGTAAAGCACTACGAATTGCGATGGCATATGAACATCACCAGAGAGGCATGAAACATGCAAATAAAATTTCCGACCATTATACGTGTGAAATCAGCAATTCCGAAATGCTCATTGGCTGTAGAAAATATTGGGTTCCCTCAAAACACACAAAGCAAAGAGTAACTATTCCTTGAATCTTCAGCACTTGAAGCCATAAGGGAAAAAGCTGGATTAGGAATTAACAAATCTACCGGTGCATAGGAACCAAACTAGCAGACTTGGAGAAATCAAATAACATAACTGCATAAGCAACCAAAATATCTGCATCTAAACACTTCCTTAGTGGGCGCCAGCCTGGTAGCAACGAAAATCCACTGATGCTAGTACGACCTTGTTTTTGCACTATGGTAAGACTCCACCCTTTTGGTTTGAAGGGTTTTTGTCCAATGTTGTTTACTAACTAAATAAACTTTTTGGCATGCCCACTGGCTCTTTTCATTTGTACACTGGCAATGCTGGTCAAGGATTTAACTGTGCAGTATTTGTTTTCCTAGTCAAAAGTCATACCTTCCTCCAAATTTAGTGGTCATGCTTAAACTTAAACTAAAATACAAATGGGCAATAAAGCAGAGATATGGAAGTCAAAAGATTGATAAATAATTAAATAGTAAGCTAATGACCTTTTTAAGGCTCTAGAGTTTAGAAACAATTAGGCGTAAGAGTAATAGTTAACGACTTAATGTTATCATTACCTGTTCTTGAGTATTAAATCCGTATAAAATAGCAAAATGCTATAACATATATTGGTTCTAAGTTACTTTGATAAGAGGTAAAATGGGAGAAGTTGATTTAACATAAATAACACTACATCATCACAATGCCATTAAAATGGATCCCGAATTCCAGCCTTTGAGACTTTGAGTGGGTGGAGGGGTAAGGTAATAATATATGTACACATAGCCACAACCTCACCCTTAAAAAAGAAATATTTTTATTTGTCCTTTGATTGTAATTAAGTGTAATCATAATAAGTCCATTGTAAAATTTATGCCAAATAGTAGGCTCCATTCTTCTCGAAGGAGTCAAAGATTTATATTTTTGTTTTAGAATCTATGGAATATTATAACACAACTCATCAAATCATATGCACTTCTTATCATTATGAAATAAGAATTTTTTTTTTTCTATTTAGGGTCATTTAGAAACAACTACTTTTTATTACAATATACAAGAGGTTGAGGTGGGAGACAATAGTATAGGGGCAATGAAGTGTTGTAATAGATTCCATTATTTCACCCCTAGTCATTGACTACTCAATAGTGATGGCCACCGAGCCTGGTTACACGGAACCAAACCAGTCCCGAAACGCCGAAGAATCGTCCCAAACCGGTTCCGAAACGGTCCAACCCACGAGTCTGTTAAGGTTTTAAAAAAATTGACCAGCCCATGGAACTCCAAATCGGTTCACTCACCCCGTTGGTTCCATGGAACCTCCTCGAAACCAGACGGTTCACCCGTCCCACCAGTTCCATGGTCGATTTTGGGCTATTTTGGAACAATTTGAGTGAACCACCAACTGAAAAAGTGAATTGAAATATGTAATACTAAATTCCTTTTATCACCCATTGTCGTCTTATTCTTCACGGAGTCATAGATGATCTAGGGCTAATGGAATTATAGAATGTCATAAATTTTGACACTGATTTGAATTTAGGGGCAGATAATATAATGCAGAAAAACAATTCTGGTCATGGTTGCAGTTTTGGTCGCAACAAGGATTTGTGGTCAATGGAGATGATTTCATGTTTGTTTCAGCCTCCATTTCGGTCGCGGTAACCTTGAAAATCTTTACAATACAACAGTAATATGGTAATGTGGCCTTGTTTTTGCGGTTGGCAAATATGGAGCATATGAGATATGTATGCTTTAGGGGAAAAAAATTTAGTTAAACAAATAAACAAATGAAAAACATACAAAAAGAATGGAATGGATAAAATATTATTATAAAAAAATTCTTCTGTTGTACACACTAAAGTCTGGCTAGGTCTGAATTCAAATAACAATTTTTAATAGCAATAAGTTCACAATTCATTGAAATTTCAATCAACACAAGCATAAACTAGACAGCTATAGAATGTATGTGAAATCAAGCTAGTAAGGTAATTAATCAATGCAAGAAAAGATATTACCAAATCATTACATAGACACATATTTAATAGAGCATAGAATGACTTTCTAGTTTGAAAGAAAACAATGTTGGAAAAAAAAATCACTTGGTATTCACATATATATCAAACTATCACAATTTTTTTATAAGCTAATATATGTAACAAAGAATAAGTACCAAATATGGCATTACTCACCTCAGTGGAACCTGTGAAAACACCTCCATTTAGGGTAGTCAAAGATGTTCCGGAATCAAAAATTTTTTTCTCTGTTTCTAGCTCATCGTCACTACTCCAGCTAAAGCTTTCACTATCATTGTCTGAGATGTTCCCTGTCTACACACATCAATATAACAAGTACCCACATGAGACAACATCTATAGACGCTGATTCAATAAAGCTAAAATTTTGATCGAAATGCCCAGTGGCCAGAGCTATCCAAAAATTAATATAAAAAAAAACAATATAAAAGGACAAATGTGAAACATTTAAAGATTACATAATATCTTACCATTTTTTTGCAGTGCAGATTTATGCTCTTCAGCACTGTCGCAATAAACACATAAATATACAAACAGTGTCAGAAAGAAGGACTATAAAAATCAACTTATTGTTCGATACATTATATGCTACGCATAATATTTGTTTAATAACTGCCTGATAATATTCGAATCATCCAACCTCCATAAAACCCTAAATTTATGGTCAGATTAAGCGAAATTGACAAAATCAATTCCTATAAAAACATAGATCGACAATTTATGGTCAGAAGTTGTTGATTTTGACCATGAAGTTCTTGACATTATAATTAATCATAATAACAATAATAAATAAAACAATAATTATAATAATAACATTTTTCAATATAATAATGTCATGAATTGAGCTTTGATTTCCTCACCTCGAGCGTAATCCAACTGTTTCGCTCTCTCCTCTGGTCTATTAGGGAATCGAGAGCAAAGTTTTGGAGCCAACTTCTCTCTGAATATTATTGCATGTCACAATCTGCAATTTGTTCACACACATACACACAAAAATCAATTTGATGACCTAAAAGATTCCGGAATTCAAAACTCCAGAATTCAAATCAAAACCAGGAAATATAGAGGGAATAATTGGAAGGAAATAGGAATACCAAAAAGAAATGGATGGATCTGGATGTGAATTAAAGATGTTTTTTGTTAATTGATGTTCCTAAGTAGTGAGTAGGAGTATAAATGGTGAAGATAGAAGAATAGATTGCTGACTAAAGAGAATCCTCCTTTTTATCCCTTGCACAGCACTCTGTAATTAGTTGGTGTGTGTCATTTCTTTGGTTTTTGAGTTTGACTGTTTAAAGTTAGTCCCATAAATGTGAAGTATGTTTTATTGCACATATTATTATCTCCGTATTAGAGGTATACATTCGAGTCATCGGGTTGATTTCAGTTACGTGTTTTGGTAATCGGTTAAAAGTTGGATATTATGTTCACATTGGTTTTTGCATAATTATAGATCCATTTTTAAGTCGGGTCAAACCGGGTTCTTTTATAAAGTCGGGTGTCTATCGGGTCATCGGGTCTGTTTTGTACACCTCTAGGTTAAATATCTCAATTAATACAAATTAAAGAAGAAATAAAAATATGAACTTTTGTTTTGTGGTCGTTTCTCTGAGAGATCGTCTCTCACAAGAATAATTGTTGTTATTTGGGTTGCTTATAACTAAAGCTATATTTTTTTTGGAAATTTCATATGGTAATCCTGAGTTTTTGATTTTTCCACAAATATTTTTAAAATCCACGTGGTAATCTTAAACTTTGAAATATTAATGTGGTAGACTAAATGTTAAGTTTTTTTTTTTTAAAGTACAAAATGTTAAGTTTTTTAAGTATTTGTTTCAACTAGATTTTGAAATATGTGGTTAATTATGGTGATTATAGCATTTTTTTTTAAAAAAATGTCATTCCATGGTGTAAAAATAAGTAAACTTAACAAAAATATGAAATTTTGTTTGTGGTCGTTTCTCTGAGAGATGGTCTCTCACAAAAATGATTGTTTTTATTCGGGTTGCTTATAACTTAGCTATATTTTTTTTTTTGGAAATTTCATATGGTAATCATGAGTTTTTGATTTTTTTAAAATTCATGCGGTAACCTTGAACTTTGAAATTTTTAATGTGTTAAGTTTTTTTTTTTTTTTTTGAAGTACAAAATGTTAAGATTTTAAGTATTTGTTTCAACTTGATTTTGAAATATGTGATTAATTATGGTGACCACATCATTTTTTTAAAAAAAAATGTAATTCTGTGGTGTAAAAATAAGTAAACTTAACAAAAATAACTCCTCTTTTGTCTACCACGTGAAAAAGTTGTAAACTCAAGGTCACTACATATGGATTTTAAAAAATGTTTGTGTACCACGTGGTAAATACCAAAAGTTCAGGATTACCAAATAAAATTTTTCATTTTTTTAATATCAATATCACCTTTTACCTGTCATTAAAACATATTTTCTCTAATTTTATTAGTTGCTACAAATTTTTTATTAGTTGTATTACTATTTGTATCAACTATCAACTAATAAAAATCAGAGGAAGTATTTTTAATTTTAGGCTCATTTCATTTTTTTCCCTCTTTGCTTGTCTAAATCATTCACAATACCATCACAAATAAACAAAAAATGCTATTTAATTTATATGTAAAGAAGCCAGGGTGAGACTACAAATAAACAAAAAATGCTATTTAATTTATATGTAAAGAAGCCAGGGTGAGACTACCAAAAGAGTGTTCTTTTTTTGAGTTAGAATTTGTGATCTTAAGAGGTTGTATTCAAGATAGAAGATTATTTATATATGTATTGTTAAATCCAACGCATAAATAAAACCATTTTTAAGGGGAGATATCCAAAATACCTCATAAACCATTGTATCATTGTTTCTTATTGTTATTTTCATCTTATTTTTTATCACAAATGTGTTGAGATTTAGAGCATATAGGATATTATCCAAGGCTTATACATATGTACAAAAACATAGACTAAGCAATAAAATAACAACGGAACCAAAACAGGAGGCCAGAGCAACATGCTCGTTTGAGCATAGGCATGCTCGTTCGAGCACTCTGTGGCTCGTTCGAGCACAGGCTCCTAGACCTAGCAGAATGCTTCTAAACCTTATGTTTGATATTTTGCTCGTTCAAGCACTTTGAGATTTTCGAGTCAGAAAGTCTCAGGAAGCTGTTTTATGAACTGCTCGTTTGAGCACCTATAGTGCTCGTTCGAGCACCTATAGTGCTCGTTCGAGCACCTATAGTGCTCGTTCGAGCACATTGAAATAGTTCATGTTTTCGTGAAGCTAAGCTATGTTTCATGAAATGATATGTTGTTATAAACGGATGTTTTACATCATTAATGTCTGGTAACCACCAGATGTTGTTTGGATGAATCCATGTGATACTTCAACTCTATAAATAAGAGTAAGTGCATGGATATCAAATCACTTCTTGCTTGAATAAAAATTATGTCATCTTTCTCTCTATTCTCTTGATTCATAAAGAAGAGTAATTAACTTCTTTATTGTTTCTTATTTCATTCTCTACAAAAACATATTGTTGTTTAGTTCAATCGATTTGTACTAGTCGGTTGATGTGATTGATTGTATCTCTTTGTGAATTTCCGGTCTCATGTCCCAAGTACCTTTGTGGGGGAAATATCACAAAAGGAAAGTATCGTTGTTGCCTTCAATCTATATCCAGGTTTCCGAGTGACGTTTATCGTTGCGAACAAATCTTTTCTACGGCGTTCCTTTGGTTCGTGGTTCATACAAGGAAGGAGTTCGTTGTCATACAAAGGGGATACTAATTAAATCATATTGTAAAGTAGTTTTTATTTCCACATTATTACTTTGCAACAAAATGCTTGGTAAAGACGATCTATAGCATAGACGGGTGTAATGATCCAACCCATTTTTACACTTTCCAAAAAAAAAACAACTGAAATTCCCATTGGGTTGGGCTGATGAGAGTGTCGTCTATGCCATAGACGGTCTCTCAGGAGACCTTCTGTTTATTTATTGATATAATCTCTTAAGCTTTCATTTCACTCTTTTATGCCGATATTCAAAAACAAAATAGTATTATCTGAGATTCCTTATGTGTTAGTGTAGTATTTTCAATTTAAACACCGCAAAAGTTATTTCGCGAAAAATACTCATCCAATTTAATTCCGCAAACTACTCACCTCCAATATTTTTGGAACAACTAGCCTTGGGCATGAATAGTCTTTACAACTATAAAATGAAATAAACTTCTATGTTTAATTCCTAAATTCTTTTTCTAAATTTAAGACACTTCTAACTCTCCTAACAAGAATTTCCTTGTTGGGTACTAAAAAGGATAGTTTCCCAACTTAAACCACCAATTTGGACACAAATTATGGTGGTAATTTGCTAAAACTACCATAAGAAATAAAGGATTAGGAGTCATGACTTGGGAAGAGGCTGGCCTCTTAAGAATGCTCTAAATAGCTCGAGTGCTGCTCTTGGTTTGAACAACGGCACTTCATGCCCTGCTCCTCTAACTGTCGCAAATGTTAATCCTTCGTATACTTCTGTCCATCCTCCAACCTGAAAATAAAACGATTAAGAACAAATAAAAGTTTTGGTTTTGACTTATTTTTCTTCTATTTCTTGATGATTTTATTTGTAATTTATTTATAAGAATCAAACTCAAATATTCAATTATTAACAACAAATTTTGAAATTGATAGTATGTACTAACCTGTTTGTTAACATACCAAGGATACCATGGGACTTTAATTTGTAACTTGAGTTGTGCAAGAGAGAACCTTGTAGCTGTTACTGGCACCACTGAATCCACATCTCCACTACACATACACATATAATTTCATAGTTATTTCAAAAATCAACTATGTAAAAATTAATCCAAGAAAGTAAACATTTTTACCTGAAAACCCAGATCCGTAAACCAGTTGCCATCAACTGCCGATAAATAGGAAGAATCGAAACGTCACTATCGTTCCAATTCCGATTCAAAACCTCACTGTAATTATGAATGTATGTTAAGAAAACAACATAAGTACTTTTGTTTACATATAATCTAAATACTTACATCACTTGCTATTTTTCACCAAAATTTTCCCGGGTTATCGTTTAGGGTCCTAAATCTTTTCAATTTCAGTTAATCAGATCAATTTTTAAACAGCTCCGTATTTACCCTATGACTATATTTTGTTCTCACCTGCAAGCAGTCCACTTATACGGAATCTTGGTAGTGTTAGCATGGAGAGCTTTTTGCACATCAGGTCTGTTGTAGTACTTCTCAGCATACTTTTCAGTACACGGATCATATCCAGATAACTTCTTGAAAACCTATGATTTAATTCCATAATCCATCAAACAAATTCCACGTAGCAATGCGAAACATAAATAACAGTAGAAACGACTAGAAATGTACCGGATGAGGAAGGTGAGGCAACTTCATAGTCCTGTAGGTGGAACTAACATCAGCAGAACCAAAACCAGAATCGTCAGAGTTATTGCAAGGCGGAGCATAAATATTATATTGATCGATATTGCCAAATTCTTGATCCATAGCATATGAATATAGCGTTTCGCACTCATCAGAATTCTTCTGCCGGTGAAAATCACATGTTTTAGTCAGTTGATGAAAGGTTTTATCGGAGATCATAGCGTGACTCCACCAATATGTAACGGTTCCTAAGTTGTCGTAGTAATTGTCTGTGACCGCATTTCCTACCTGTTGATCAAACACATCCGATCCGTTAATTTTTAAATAATCACTCGAGGATTGATTCTAAATTTGAAATCAAAGAGTTTTACCATGATTCCTTTGAGATTAATAGGGTGCTTGGAGTTTGCATTGTACGCTATGATTTCTCGAGCCAATTGAGGGACGTAATGTCCTGCGTAGCTCTCTCCTGTTATGTACATTTCTCTGTTTTTGTATCGTGGAAATCGATTCATCCACCGGATTAGGAATTGTAACGAGTCTTTTGCTGAATTTCCCAACACAAGATGTTGTAAGATCTAAATGTGCATACAAATATTTTATTCAAAACAAATTTTTTATAAATAAATTTTAATAAAAATATTCAAAATCGATATGAAGTAGGAAAAATTACCGTGAATAATATAACATTTTGTTAATTTTCTGATAACAATCAACTTTTGATTGACGATTAGCGTTAGTTAATTAACTATTTAACCAATTTTTTTGGTCATATAATCTTCTATAGTTTGATTTAACATGTTAGGGATATTCTATATAAGAATTCAGAAAAGGTGTGTGACATCCTTTCCTAAGGGTCTCTATTTATACTAGTCATAGTATACCTCATGACTTAGTAATTACCATTGATGCTCAAGCTTAATGAACATACATTAATACTATGTTCATTTTGGAATTCATGAGCATTATTCCAAACCATTAACACCCTTATAACTTTAGAATCAAAGTTGAACAAGAATAGAATCGAATGCCTATTTATCAAAAAAGACGAAAAGGCAAAATTGAGCTAAGCATAACCAAAGGTCGAGTTCTCTTTGGTTCTCACAAAGCCGAGTCAGCTTTTCCTGCAGACTCGGTTTTCTATTTTGCCTCCTGCCCTTCCCTTTGACTCCTTTTGAACCTTGTAATTTTAATATACTCTGTCCCATTATTATTTTTAGTACTTGATAATATATCTTAAGGTTTAATGTACATTAAATTTCCAGCAGCGCAAAAAATAAATGAGTTGAACAAATGAAAACAAACGGAGTATTAATTAGTATTCTCTATTTCATTTTAAAGGTTACGTTTTGAAGGAGAGGAAAATAGATAGTTTGGCATTTAAGTGTAAAGAAAAGTAAAAGATATATATATATATATAAATTGTACAAAACGTTAAATCTAAGTAACACACACGTGGGATTTTATTAGATTAATTTAGATGTATAATATTTTAAATTTTAATTACATGTATTTATAGATATTCTATTCAAATTGTACAAAACATTAAATCTAAGTAACAATATGAAACAGAGAAAGTATTACATACCGGTACGATGATCACCGGTGGTATAGAGATCGGATTGGCTATTGGAAAAAGAGAAGCCGACGCCGGCGGGGGCTTCTAAGAAGAGAAGGTTAGCTTCTTGATTCCATGAGAACTTATTCAAGTAAAGTCCTGATCCCTTCTTGTTTATCCTAAATGGTCCTATCTCTTCCGATGCACCATACGCTATCGAAGAGCATCCTGGCCCTGTTAATTCCGTCTCATTACACTTGTTATATTTTAATTTATTACGCAATTTAATATATTTTTTTAATCATATATACTTTGAGTTTTACAAAACTAAAAATTATAAAAATTTGACATAATGACATTATCAAAATACATTATTAAACGATTAAATAATATCTTTTTAACGTTTTAAACTAACATTCCATTTGATTATATATTTTCTTAAACATTAGCCATAAATGCATTCAGAGAAATTAAGAATGTAATGGAAGCAAACTCTATAATTTCAAGACCTTATTGGTAAATATTTTAAATTTGTTATATTTTTTGGCACGAGCCACAATTTTTAAAGTATAATTTAATATATTGACAAAATTATTTCATAAAAAAATTATATAAATAAAATCACATAAAGATGACTCATTATATGAAATCTATGATTAAATGAAATATTCTAAAACTACTTGACTTAATAAAACATAGTGGTTATTAACTAGAAAAAACAGGGGATCCCCTTTCAAAATGGTTTAGTCTTTATAGTTTATATATACATTGATAAATTTTCATACCAACCTTCGGTTAGTTGAATTAATTAATACATGAAAATGTGTGTAGTATCCATGCTGATCATTCAATACATTTGCTAATTTAAAAGGTGATAGGATGACAAAAGGAAAATGCTAGATGAAGAGTAGCAAGAGTCAAATAAAGATTTTTTTTAAAAAAAGTGATACATGATTCAATTAAAAGAAACACTTATATTTTTATTTGGAAATTCTCAACATATTACATAGTAATTTGAGGTTTTGGGTTTTTTATGTGATAATCAAACCTTTTTGCACATAAAAACGTTAGCAAACGTTAATTTCAAAACTTTAAGGCTAATGTACGCCTATTTATACGACTCACCATTTCAAATTCTATCAGTTTCACTTTCAACCTTATCCCTCCAAAACGCGAACTCCAACTCCACAATCTTCCATAAAAAATAAAATATTTTCCCCCAAATCCAAAGATGGTAGAGTTAAGGTTTATGTTTTGGGTGGAAAATGTTGAAACTGATTATGACAATTGAAATAATGAGTCTCATAAATAAGCGTAAAACAGCCTTAAAGCTACGAAATAAACTTTGTTAACGTTTTTTTGTGCAAAATAGTCACGGTGGAACAATTTGGTAAGCCTCAAGGTTATCGTGTAGGTTTTTTAAAAGTTTTACTACTTGAAAAACCCAAAATCTCAGAGTTACCACGTGAAATTTCTCATTATTATTTTTTGCTCCCTCATATTCATTTAAGGTATTCCATTTTATTTTTTGTAATCTTTTAGATAGTCAAATGAGACCACATTTTAAAGATATATAATAATATTTTTAAATTTCAGTAGAGATAATGTGAGATCAATAAGTGTAAAGGTATGAAAATGTTAAGTTTATTAAAAGTATATTTCTAAAGTTAACATACCCAAAATAGATTTAAGATATATAGGGTCAACTGACTCAATAAGAAAATATGACATTTTGAATGAATAGAAGGGAGTATTAAATAATACATCTACTACTTAAAACACAATCATTTGAAGTAATTCATAAAATTCATAATTTCATATTGTATATATGGGTATGAATTGTCGTATTCCTTTCCTCCTTCTAAACCCTGCTCATAGTATTTTTTTAGACAAGATATAATGGGTATGATGATGATATTAAAGGACCTTTTTCATATAGAGTTAAATGGTATTATCATACTATATACTAAAAGTCTTGGAAAATTCCAAATGACAATCTTACATTAAATGATGATTTGGTAAAAAACTATTAGTTATCTATTGATGAGGATTTGTAATGAATGTCAACTAATTTATGACTATTTAAAAAGTTTTTTCTCTAAAAAAAACTTCTCTTGCAAGTTTAATTTGAAACTATCTTTGAGATAAAGAATATTTCATGATTGAATATAATTCTCATTATTAAAATTTATAATATACTAATTTTTTCTATTTTCTAAGCTTTGCTAAAGATTTTCTCATCATTTTTAATTTTTATTGATTTAGAATTGGATTTATAATTATTTATGTACATTATTTTTCAATTAATTTTTTCATGTGTAGTAGTTGTACAATATCTCAACAAAAAAAATGTAACTACAAATCATTAATTAACCCAAGTTTCTCTAAAAGCTATAACAATATAAAACTTTTTTATTTATTTTTTTGATTATTCATTTACGTGTCTAAATTATCAATGAAAATAAAGCTTTTCTTACAAGCTTAAGTTAATATTAGTTTTAAGCTACCTTAACTTTTTTCATAAAGTAATTTTACTAAAAATAATTTTTTTCATATAAATTGATTTTATTTATACTTTTCTTTCAAATTATTTTTTTCTTCTCTAGAATGGCGACTCTATTTCAATGTGGCATTGCACTTGAATATTTATCAACACATTAATACATCCGTGCATTACACGGGTATATACACTAGTTTACTCTGTTTCATTATACTTGCTACTACTAACGACCCATTAAATATGTCATCATTAGTAGTAAGTATTTCATAACGGAGAAAGTATTAAATTTGAATATAATGAGCACGCAACAAATGGGTTGATGAACATTGGAATGGCTAATCTCAAAAAAAAAAAAAAAAAAAAAAAAACATTGGAATGGCTAAGCATTGAATATTAGGTTGTTGAGGAAGCTAAGCATTCAATAATATTTGTCCATTCGAAAAAAAGCATTGAATATATATATGTCTGATTATAACATGCAAGATTAATGCTTTGAGTGAGAAAGGGATAAAGGAGATCAGTGTAGCTGTGCAGGTTAAGGGGGCCATACTTTTGTGGACACACCCGATACATTTTTCGAAAGACCGAAAGACTTGCTATTGATAGTGACATATTCAGTGGAGAAATAAAACTATCAATGCAATAACCGAGTATAACAATATGATATTTATTCGAGACCATAAAAATAGTGAAAATGATCATAACGCAAAGTAGAGTATGCACCTCTTTTCTATTTCCTCAGTTCCATAATACTTGTTATTGATAGTGATGTTTTCCCACATAACATGTCACACTCGGTAACAAGTATTATGAAACGGAGTATTATGAAACGGAGGTATCTTTATATCAGTTTCCTATTGCAACATTTATTGTATCTTGTAAGCAGGAAGGTCCTGTACACTATGCCGTAGGATAGACGACGGATTCAATCTAAAAGTAATTTAGTTGGCATCGACTGAAAAAATAACTTTAGGCATTAGGGTGAGCAAGAAGGATATATTGAGTAAAAACAAAAATATATAAAATTATTAAACTCATATTTTTTATATAAATTTTAAATGTATGAGAGAATTATTAATAAGTAAACTAAAGTTCCATTTTATTTTTCTTAATCAGATATCTTTAACATATTCAAAATTGTTTCTAACATGTATAAACCACCACAATTTTATTTTTAAGACATGTATTCAAAAAAAATATTTTTTCGTTATAGTGAAACTTTTACGTTTACTTTTTTTAAAAAAAAATTTAAAAACATCAACTAGGAAAAGCCCAAAAGGAAAATGTAACTTTATTGTAACATGGGTGAAACTGATAACAAATCAAAACGGTAGGGTTCGGGTTTAGTCAAGTCTATATCAACTTTTTGGATTAGATTATGTTCGATTATGTGTAAAAACTACAGGGTTATGAATTATGATTTATGAACAATTTATTTATAATCGAATTTTGAGTTGATTTTAAATCAAATAAATTTATGAGGTTTAGGTGTGAGTTAGTCGAAGATTGTTACCTAGTGGTATCCTAGTAAGTAAATTTGGTTTAATCAATGCAAGGATAGATGCTCCTCCTAGCTCACACTTCACTATAGCATTGAAGTTTATAAACTTCATAATGTATATTGTTGCTTTCTCTGTTCAAATTTGGTCTCACTGTCTTAATATTTCCTCCGTTTTTTTATGTTTTACTTTTGATTTTTCACAAATATATTGAGAAAGATGGAATTTTTAATGGTAATGGGTATGATTTTAAGTATATGGTAGTGGAAAATAATGATTGTATTGGAATTAAGAGAGAAAAAAATAATTAAATAGTAGTGTGAAGTAATGATTGTATTGGAAGTATGAGAGAGAAAATAATTAAATAGTCGTGTGAAGTAAAAAAAGTGGGGTTTTAAGGGATAAAAGTGGGATGAAAATTTTCCAAAAATATAAAGTATTAATAAGTGAAAATTTTTGAAACTATCTATATAGTAAGGAGGAAGAATTTAAAAGAACGGATGGAATTTATAAAACAGAAGTATCTCTTCATCATTATTTTGTACTCCTATGAGTACCACTTTTTTTTTTTGAGAACCCTATGAGAACCACTTATCTGATCGACACTTACATTTGGTTATTTCTTCATTTTCCCAAAAAAGGGTTACATAAATAGATTAAAAAAATTTATTTGTAAAAGTTTGAGATTTCTTTTTACCCCCTCCCATTCCTTTTAAGTGCCCACTTTGATTGGGCACGTATTTTAAGAGAGTCGTAATTATGGTATTTTAAATGATTATAATAATTGTAAAGCTAATAATTAGAGTATTTTAAGTTATTATAATAATTGTAAAACTGATAGTTAAAGTATTTTTAAGTGTCCACTTTGATGTTTCAATTAGTTAATTTTACGGTTTTCAAAATATGTTTTTGATTCAACTTAATATTTGTAAATAAATTTCTTTAAAAAGTTATTAATAAAGTATATAATAAAAATTATATACATTCAAATAAATAATAATAATAATACTAATAATAATAATAATAATAATAATAATAATATAATAATAATAATAATAATAATAATAATAATAATAATAATAATAATTTAATCAATAAATTAAGAGTAGGAATAGGAGTAGGATGGAAATAATGTATTCTTCATGTGATGGAAATTAAAGAAAACGAGGTGGGGACTGGGGAGTGGGGACAACTTACCCTCCAATTAGGGTGGATAATGGATAGATACTGTCATGCCCTTTTAATTCGTTTCCCACTAACAGACATAATATAAAACTAGTTCGTCATACAAACTCATGTAATGCACGAAGTATAGTAAGAAAATTTCTATAGTTGTTAAATTATATTTTTTTCGTTTTATTATGCTTGCTACATTTCACTTTGTACGCATGCAATGCGTTATTTTGTTTATTTATATGATGAATTATACAAATTTAAAAATTGTAAAAAAATTAATATTATGAAAGTATGCGATTAGACGATTCAAAAAAGATTCCACTTGACTATATTTTTACTTACACATTAATCGTAATATATAAAATAAGTTTGAACGATTAATAGTGCTCATAATCGAAATATAGCGAGCTAGTATTTCAGAACGAAGGAAGTACATCGGTATGTAGATTTGTATAGTATTACTTTTTAAATAGTTGTCATCATATAAATTAAAAAACATTTAATTAGTTATAAATATTTCATCTAATAAAATCTTTTTAAAGCTTATATTTAATAATTAAAATCGTAGATAATGTAATAAAAAACTTTTAAGGTCAAACAATCACATTTTGATCTGTAAAAATGCTTTATTTGTAAAAACTCTAACAAATCACCATTTAAAAATTTTTAGTTTTTTTTTGTTGTATCGTATGTATGATAAGATTTTTCAATTTTCTTTTAGTATTGTGTGAATAAATCATGCATTGCTATGTAAAGTTTTTTTAAAAAATTAAACATATTTCATCAATAAATCTTTTTTATAAATTACCTTTAATACCTAAAATAGTAATTGATGTCATAAAATTAAACGTTCTGAAGGTCATATAATTATATTTTAACATGTAAAAATGCTCTATTTGACAAAGTTTTATCAAATTGCCATTTGAAATTGTCATTTCTTTTTTTAGTATTTTATGATTTATATATGATTTTGAGGTCATCAATAGTGTAAGTTTTAGATTGAGTTGGCCGGTTTTTCAAGCATGGTATAAAAGCTTACGTGACAAAATATCATAACAAGTCCAAATCTCAATCATAAATTTTACTCCGTTCAAATTTAATTTCTGCTCATGGTGAGACAATGAAACATGCCCCACTCATGGCCATCAATTAGAAAGGCTAAAGTAAAGCGAGCTATTGTCCAAAGTCTTAAATTTTTTATAGCTTAAAAGATTATTTTCAAGTACAAAGTTAATATTAAGTTGAATTAAATTTAAATATAATTTACATATTTTCTAAGTAATGAATTACTAGGTATTTACTCGTGTTATGTACAGATTGTGTAAATTTTTTATATGCGATGAAAGTTTATTGGTAGTATTCTAAAAAAAGAGATCTTATACAATACAATTACATTCAAAGTTAAGTACCTTTTCGTCCATTACAATCAGATGAATTGAATTTTTATGTTGATCATTTTCATTCTCTTTCCACATGTAGAAATTTGACACTTGTGTACTGATTAGCCATTGTTGTTTGTTTGATTGAGTAAATAAAATATTGTGTGCTTTATATATATTAAGAGTTTTAACTTGTAATTAAATAAATTGTATGTATAGTAAAATTAATCTTTATTAAGAGTTTTAATGCCAAAGAACAAATGTAGAGGCATGCCAAAGAGTGTTTCAAATTAATGCAGGTTTACTTAAGGAGTTGTAAAGTCTTACTTATAGTAGTCATTATTATTATTATTATTATTATTATTATTATTATTATTATTATTATTATTATTATATAGGTAAGTCTACATGTGGTACTTTGAGTGTAAAGTTTTACTTAAGGAGTAATAGTCACAATTATCTTTAATTTGTGTGTCCTTTCAAAATTGAAAGATTCAACAAATTGAAGAATTAAAGGAGAAACTTGAATAAATAAATAATAAATTTGGAAAAGCTTTAAATTGTAATGTAGAGACATGCTAAAGAGTGTTTCAAATAATAATGCACTAATTGAGGTGCAAAAACTAAAGAAGTTGTGAAGTCTTACTTACTTAAGGAGTAGTCACAAATTACAATTATTATTATAATTATTATTATTATATTATTATAAAGGATGTTATATTTTAAAATTGACTTTCATAGGATGACACGTGACATAAATGTTCGTGGATTATAATATATATATATATATATATATATATATATATATATATATATATATATATATATATATATATATATATATATATATATATATATATATATATATATATATATATATATATATATATATATATATATATATATATATATATAATGATATAATTTCATAGCGTAGTTAAAATATCAATAATAAAATATCAGGGTTGAAGTACCAATTCTCTATTTTATAAGTAATATTTTTTGGAATTAAAATACTCATATGAAATGTCAATTTTAGAGGCACTAAGCCACTAATAAACAACTTTAGAGTGAAGTAGTATTGTTCCTATAAATTGTTTGCAGTTTATTAGTAAACTGCAAAATTGTTTGTTAGGAACAATAAACTGCAAACAATTTACCTTACGTACTGCAACATCTTTTACTGTTCAGTTCAGACTTGAGATAACTTAACTACCACTTGACTCAAAAGTTGTTCATTAATGGATTAGTATCTCTTAAATTGAAATTTACATTTCATAAGTATTTAAATTCAAAAATACTTCCTCCCTTTTATAATACTTGCTTTTGAGTGTGATAAAACATATTCTGTGGGTAAATATCACTATTTAATTTATAGTAAGTATCACCAATTCTCTATTTTATAAGGTAAATTGTTTGCAGTTTATTGTTCCTATAAATTTTGCCATCATCATGATGATGATGCATACAACACATTACACATACATGAACCATATAAATAGGAGTAATGTTAACCGCATCCTCATAAATCAAATAAAATTAAAACAGAACAATTTCAATCCGGCCCCTACATACAATGACCACTCATCAAAAAGAATACTACTTGTTCCTTCAATCTACTGCTCACTTCAAACGTTGAATACTCACTCCAATTCACTACTACTAATGTATTACTCTCTCCGTTTCAGTTGACTCGTAATATTTGACTTTTCACGGATTTTAAGGGTTAAGTGGGATCCATTAAAAATGTAGTAGTTGAGTATTTTAATTGATTAAATTAATTGTAAAGGTGGTATGGAGTATTGGGAATTGGAAAAGTAGAGATATTTAGGTAAGAAAAGGTTAGCTAAAAACGGAAATGGAACAAGTAGTATGAAAATGCCAAATAAAGAAATGGAACAAGTAAACTGAAACGGAGGGAGTATTTGTTTTATGCGCTTTATTCAATGTACTTATTCAACCCTTAATATTTCTAATTTTACATTAATAAAAAAATTATGGAAAGTTGAAATGAATAATAATACCAAACAAGATCTTACATGACTATGTTTTAAGTTTTAATTGATAGATTAATAACAACATACAAATTAAAAGTAAAAGATGAATAGAGTTCAAAAGACAAATAAACATCATTTTCAATTAATACTCCTTCTAATTCATGTAAATTGTTCATTTTAGTTTTGACATAATATCTGATACATTAATTCAATAAATTTATATATAATTTAAATCATAAAATTTGATATTAATAGAGTAATAATTATATTGAAATAAATTAAACAAAATTCCTTTTGACTATAATTTAATGTCTAAATTAAAAACAAAATAAAATAAATATTAATCGATAAATAGTGTTAAAATCCAAAATGCGAAACTTCATGCCAATTGGAGTGAGTATATATATTATTAATTCAAAATAATTCATATAATTGAATTGTTTTTTATAATCTAATACTTTAAACAATGTTTATTACTATAATAAATGCTTCCTCAATTCTATCGTGGTATATTACTTTTAGGTAATTTAACGTGTTATTTTAATTATCTTTATATTGAACAATACATATTAAAAAATTATAAAATCTTAATATACATTATGAAAGTATGCGATTAAACGATTTAAACAAGATCTCATCAGAATATATTTAATTTTTTTCACACATTAGCCGCAATAAAACTTACTGTAGCGAGTTATCAGATTACCAAATTTACTTTATGAAAAGACCCTCTAAAATTGAAATTATTCAGGATTAATCAATAGATAAAATTATTATAAAAAAATTATGAAAAAATTAAATTATTCTAAGTAAGTTTTCCTTATTTTTGAAATGAGTTCAATTCTTATCTATGTCGTAAAAAAAAATAAAGAAAAAAATAAAAGAAAAGGAAAGAAAAGAAAGAGGATGGAAAAAGGTACCTCCATTAAGCCAAAGAACCAAAGGTTTAGAAAAAGGTTGAGAAACAGCAGCTTCAGTAAGCCAGTAAAAGAGAGATCTAACAGGATGTTTGTTAACCGTAATATACCCTGAATATTGCTCAAATTTTACTTTTGGCTGTCCTGGTAGTAATTTTATGCGATCTCTAGTTTCTTCTTCTTCTACTGATCCCACTCCATGGCTTGAACATTTACTCAAAACCAGCATCATAATTAACACAAATAAAACAGTAATTCTTTCTGTTTTCACCATTTTGGAGTAGCCAACCCTTTGGTAATTTTGTTTTATGAACTGAAGATTGTATTTGTGGGTGCATGTGTGTCCCAATAAATAGGGCCTTCCTCTTTCACCAATCTTTTTTTTTTAAAAAAAATTGATACTCTTTTTAGTCATTATTTTATCTTTTGTCACTATTCACTTACTCCCTCCAATTCACTTGTGTTGTCCCATTTGGTTGGGCACGATTTTTAAGAGTGAAATGGTGGGGTATTTTAATTGATTAAATTAATTGTAAAGGTGGTAGTTGGGTAATGGGAATTGGAAAAGTGGGGTTTTAATTTGATTAAAATAATTGTAAAGGTGGTAGTGGGGTATTGGGAATCGGAAAAGTGGGGGTATTTAGGTAAAAAAAGATAGACAAAAAAGGAAATGAGACAATTGATATGAATTTGCCAAATAAGGAAATGGGACAACACAAGTGAATCGGAGGGAGTATTATTTTTAATTTATACTCTCTTCATTTTTTTTATCTTCTCATTTGAAATCTGAGAAGAAATTAAGATAAACTATAATTACAAAAAACTCCCTCCATCCCTATGAATTTGCATCATTTTCTATTGTGGTCCATCCTACTTAAATTGCAGCATTTCTTTTTTAGGACTATCGCCCACCACTTTCTTTTAATCTCATTCATACATTTAAACTCTCTTTTAACACAATTCATTCTCTCTCTTCATTTATTACCACTTTCTTAATTCTCACCATTTTTCTCATTGCTACTATCTCATAGGGACGGAGGGAGTAGATACTATGAGAATTGAGTAAAATAATATAAAAAATAAAGATTCTATTGATTAAAGTGCAAGTGTAGTAATATCATTAAATTTTATTTGGTGTATGAAAAGTACGTATCATAAAAAATTATAAAAATCTAACAAGATCTCACATAAATATATTTTATCATAAAAAATTATAAAAATTACATATTAAAAAACTTTACATCAAGACAAATCTAACAAGATCTCACATAAATATATTTTATCATCAATATATACTTCAAAAATCTAATTTAAATTTCTCTTTCTAAAACTGGACAAACTTAAAGTGTACAAACAAAAAAGAACGAAGGGAGTATTATTCATAAGTAAATGATTTAATTTTTTTTAGTTTTTCTTAAAAAAAAATTAGCAGCGGACTATAAAAGCTTTATGCCTTTACTCAGCTACGTACTTCGATGACTGTCTTAATTTCCCAACCGTGTTGTATTTAAGATGCTGCCTTTTTTTTCTTTTCAAATTATATTTACTGTCACATTTTTAAAGTAATTGTTAAAATTGACTTTTTACTCTTTAATGTAATCACTCGCTTTCATGAGTGAAAAATTAGAAATTTTAATTTTTAAATCCACAAGAAATTAATAGTTTAAAATTGACCCAAAACTGATGATTAATTAACATTGAAATCGACGTAGGTTGGGGCAGACAGGAGTATGTTTAGTGATATTTAATTAAATGTTATTACTTTATTAATTCTCTAATGATATGTATAATTGATTTAGCGATATCCCTCCTATTCATAGAGAATGAGATAATTGTTTTTTGACACTATTTACTTATTACTTTTGTATTTTGTTTTTAATATATAAATTAGAACATAGTCAAGTGAGATTTCGTTTGATTCGTCTCAATGTAAAGATTATTAATATTCACTTCTTATAATATTTCGTTATGCATAATAAGGGATATTAAGCATTGAATAAGAACATTAGATAGTGTGAAAAAACAAAAGTTTCATACTCTATGAATAGGAGGGAGTATTTATTAGATCATTGAGCAACATTATAAAAATCATATTAAAGTTTTTCGCGATATTAGATCTATTTACATTTCTATAAATGCCACTATAGACTACACTATAGACTATGTCTATAGTAACAATTACATGTCACTTAAGGTCAAATTAAGTATCACTTAATCACTTCAGGTCAAATTAACTACCTTGGGCATCTAATAGTTTCTCAAGGCTCCATTTTAGTATTGGAACTGGAAGTAAGAAATTTTTTAAATGACCACTTATAACAATCATGGATTATGAGATACAAGGAAATTTTTTAACTACCTTGGTTGTGCCACATTAAATCGTCACTACCGACCACACCTAATTTAGGCAACAAAAGAAAACAAAGAGTCTACTCCTGAAAATTATGTTTAGTGTAATTTAGTTTTTAAATTATAAGATCAAGAGCTCCATTAAACGTTTTAAAGTTTTGAAATTTTTGGTTACTTAACATATGTGGTGAATAGGGATGGCAATGGATATTGGACCCGACCCGGATTCGTGGATCCGTACCCGTTTTTGCGGTTTTGGGTCCTAAAAAATTAGACCCGTCGGATACGGGTCCTCTTGTACTATACGGGTCCGGATCCGGTCTCAAGAAAATACCCAAATCCGGACCCGCGGATCTAGAAGACCCGTTTTTGCTTTTATAAATCTTAAATAATTTTAGGCTATTAAATACCCAAAGCAGCTATTGAGTATTGTGCTGCTGCCAGCCCAACTTTAAAATTTAAAATCCTCCTTTACTTCCCTAAATATTTTATGAAATCTAATACCCTTCCCAAACCCTAATATTCCCAAAATCCCCAATTCCCATTTTCTACTATTGCACAATCGAAAGCCCTCACAGCAGCAGAGCACCACCACTGCATCCCTTCCCCATCCCCAACGCGACAGCTGGCCGACAACCCTTCTCCTAAACCGCAGGTGGTGGCGCATCCAGTGGATATATGTTTCTAATTTTTTTTGATGTTGGGTAGATATTTCTTAATCACTCTTTTAATTTATGTTGAGTTGATAACTAATAGTTTTGTTGATTGATTTATTTTTTAAGTTAAGTAGTTGTGCTTGTCAATATTTCTTATTTTTTCTTAATGTTAATGACTATTAGTTTTGATATTTATTAACATTCCAAAATTACAAAAAATGCAAAAAAAGCTAGACCCGTTTTTAGACCCGGATCCGATATTGGATCCGCAGTATCCACGGATCCGGATATGGGCCTTAAAATTCTAGATCCGCGGATCCGGGTTCGGATCTGGATCTTGCTTATGAAAACGGATCTGGATCTGGGTCCACCTAGACCCGGTCCAGATCCGACCCGTTGCCATCCCTAGTGGTGAAGTAGAATAGTTGGGTTAGGATTTGAGTTTTCTATATAAGAAGTGAGTTATTCAGTCTGAATTCGCTCCTGATCCGACTCGATTCGAGATTTTTTATCCGATTCGACTCCGAGTTGGGAAAAATCCGACTCCGACTGCGGTTATACAATTCGACTCGGAGCTAGAGCTGGACCGGAGTTGGACCGCAAAAAAAGTCCGATAATCCGACTTCGACTTCGACTCCGATTCGACCCGACATCCGACTCAAATTTTAATTTAAGGCATTTTTATATTTTGAAAATTTTAAATTTTATATGAAAATAAGTTTATTCTAAGCAAAATTGTAAATTTGACATCTGACTATATGAGTCATGAGCATGAGTGACTAATTACATTGTAAGAGAGATTGAATATTGTAAATTTAATCAATTTTATCAAAACAATCGATTAGATTATCATAGACTTACAGTCTTACATAATTTTGACTTTTGAAGTTATTTAAGTATAATAAAACCTAAAACTAACTTAAATAAACTATTAGAATTATAGTATTAGTCTATCTATATACTAATTAATATTAATCAATTAGATACTTAATCGATTGTTTAATAAAGATTTAATTGGAAGTTGGAACTTGTCTAATATAGTTATATAGACTTGAAACTATGTCGTTAAATTGTAAGTGAGATTGAATATTGTAAGTTTGGTTAAGTTGAATGAACGAAACTAATCAAAATAATCGATTAGGCTATTATGGAATATGGACTCACAGAGTCACAGTCTTACATAGTTTTTAAGTTATATAAGTATAATGAAACCTAAAACTAACTAAATTAAACTATTAATTTATATGATAATCAATTAGATATTTAATCGATAGTATATCAAAGATTTAGTTGTAAGTTGTCAATTATTATGAATCAAACGAAGTTGAACCGCTAATAACAAATTAAAATTTTATCTAATTATATTTAAATCACTAATAACCTCATAATTCTATATAATTCTTATTCAATTTTAATTCTAATTAGCTTTTTTAAGAAATTAAAATTGTATTTTACCATTAGTTAAATTTAAGCCATTGATGATATGTAATGCGGATGAATGAATGGTTTTGATGATGTCCACCTCATCAATCCTTAAAAACTTTCAATAGCCAATCACATACAACTTTGAATGTCACATGAATTTTGGATTCTAACCATTGATTTCAAAATTCTTTTAATCTTAGCCCTTAATTAATTTTAACATAAGAATAAAAAAAATAAAAACAAACCCTAAGGTCCCAAACCCAATTATTTCATCTTTTAGAAACCAAAATCCATTCCACTATTCCAGAGAGTACCCAAGGTCCCAAATATCATTTTCGGTTTACGTAACGGAAAATAGGCGTATAAGTATTTGTTTCGACCGAATTTTCGAAAGTGTTACCCCATAAGACATTTGCAACTTTCGTTTATTGAAAAAAATCGTTGTGACAGGTAAAAATAACGTCAAATATCTTTTTCGGTTGACGTATCAAAAAATAGGCGAATAAGTACTTGTTTCAACCCGATTAGATAGTTTCTTATAATTTTTCAATAAAATTATTAAACATTTATGAGCGTTAATGAATTAAACGGTGAATTAAACATTAAAATAATGAAATAAAAGTTAAAATGGTAAATTAACAAAAACTGGATGCTACCATGTGGAAAAAAACTTACAAAATGGTGAACTTAACGGAATTTAACAAGAACTTAACGGAAAATGCTACGGCAATTAGATAGTGCATAAATTAGATGCTACCATGTGGAATTTTCTTTAAAAAGTGGTACCACTGGCATTTCATCAAAATTGGATGCTACCATGTGGAATTTCCCTTAAATTATAAATGTAGTATCGATAAAAATAAATCTTGATAATAATCCGAAGTCCGCCGGATGTCCGAGAGTCCGAGTCGGAGCAATGTTGGAGTATGCATACTCCGACTCCGAGTGGAGGTGGACTGAATAGTCCGAGATTTATTCGGAGCAAAGTCGGAGGGTGGATAGTCCGAGCCGAGTCCGACCCATTGCCATCCCTAATTAGAATATAATCAATAAATATTGAATCAAGTATGATATGATTGTGATTATGTATAATTATGACCAATAAATATTTAACCAAAATTAATAATAATAGCATATAATAAAAGATATTTGTATTAATTAAGAGATTATATTTGATTTGTTAAATTTATTAATACCCAAAATTGGTTACATTTAACGTAGTATAAAATGCTATGAAAGTTTTTAACATTTTCATTAACATCATCATTATATTTGAACTTACTTTTATACCTCTTCATTAAGCATAAGTTTTTATTCTCAAAAATGGCCGAAAACAAGTCGTTTGAAGTAATGCTTTTTGCAGTTATGATTATTATTCTTTCTGGTATGTACTTTAAATTTTAAATGATGTTTGATGTAATGTATGTAAAATTATGTTTTAATTAATTATGGAGTATATTATATATTATTATTATTATTATTATTATTATTAATATTATTATTATTATTATTATTATTATTATTGTAGCAACTGGGAATATTATTGTAGCAAATTTTAAAAAACTTTTCACATTGTTTATAATAATTAATTAAAATTTTTTTCTTGTATTATAGGTATACGTACTATCAATTGTAGAATTACGAGCTCAGATTCAGAATTTTCTGTAGGTTATCCTATTCCAGCTAATGAATGCTTCACCATAGGAAGTGGTGCCTGCAATGCAAATACTTGTGGGGTTTTTTATTGTAAGCATAAGGGCTATAATTGTGTTGGAGACAGCTTATGTTGTTGTCATCCTTAGTTAGGAATAGGAAATAAGTTTCTTTTGTATTATGAATAAAAATAATAAAAATAAAAATAATTATTCCCTTTCAATTATTACTACTCTGTATTCCTTTTTATTCGTCTACATTAAAGTTTCCAACTTTATGATAAAAATAATAAAAATAAAAATAATTATTCCCCTTCAATAATTTTAAAATTTTATCATTCTCAACAAAGTAAATGATAATAAGTGCAATAATAGTGCCATGTGTAATAAAATAGAATTTGGGGTCTATACTGCGAATACTTGCATGCAAAGTTATTAAAATCGTGATTCTACTTAGAATCGTTTGGGGAGGTAGAATCGAATCGGTAGAATCGAATCGTAGAATCGTAGGATTCTACAAATAAACTTAAAAATAATAAAATATCTAGTTTCTTATCATTATTATCCTATTCAAAAGTATTTAAATTTATGAATTAAAGTTTCTTTGACTTTATTTTTAAGAATATAACGAAAACTTTTCAATAATTAGTTTAAATCTACATACCGATTAAGAAATATGTTTTTAAAAAGTTTTCATGATGGAAAATTTGAAATTTATGTGTATATGTGAAAGAGATTAGTAAAATACGGTACATAAGAAAAATTAAAAATAATTCATACTATATTAGTAGAATCGGATCGTTAAATCGTAGAATCGTAGAATCGAGTTATGATTCTACCTCTAAAAATTTTATTCCAACTAGAATCGTAAGATTCTACAACTTTAAGATTCTAACTGCGATTCAAATCGCTCGCTTGTTTTTGGATCGTAAAATCGTAGAATCGTAAATTAGAATCGCGATTTTAACAACCATGCTTGCATGATTTGTATTGTAGTCCATCTCAAAACGTAATTATAAATTGTGTTGTGTAGACAATCTATGTTGCTGTGAATATCAAAAAACATATTTATTTTTACTTTATGAATAAAACTTTATTTGATTGGAGTTTATTGTTTGATTCACTTTAATTGGTTCTTTTAAGTAAGAAATAATGATACGTAATCGTATTTATTTTATTTGCAAGTTGCAATACTTGATTTTCTATATCATTCAAAAAAAACCCATTTCATTGGTGGAATTGTGGAAATATATAAAAAGAAATAAATTGCCTATAAAAAATGATTGGTAATCAGTTTTTGTTTATAATTGATGAATGTAATTAAATGCTCGATCCCTCCCATTCCACTATTTGTTTATTTCCAATATTTCCTTTTAAGATTAAAATGCTTTAGTGAGATAAATAAAAGGATTTAGATTTTTTGATAAAATAATTAATTAAGAAAAACAATTCTTAGAAAGTCAAATACTCTCACAAAATATTGCCAAACTTCGTATAGTATATAGACATTATAATTTCCAATTAACCACACTATATTGATTGACTATATTACACCATGTTTTAGGCGGAAAATAATTCATTATTACTTAAAACGTGTACTTATTTAATATTTTGGTTTCTCTTTAATTATATTAGTATAAAAGATATAAATATAGATAGATAGTATAAATATATTCTCTTACAATGTCAAAAAATAAGAACTTATACATAGAAGTACTAAGAAAATATATCTAAATAGATAGTACTAGTAAAATTGAAAAACTACAAATAAATTCAATAATACAGTTAGAAAATGTGAATTTATTCATGGAAGCCCCTGATTTTTTATGAATCCACCTTTTAAATTCGTGCAACTCTTTTTGACGTAGTTTTTTTAGCCATTTGGGATCCTTTTTGCTAAGACTTTTCAAGTCCATACAGTGGGTTCCTACAACAGTAATTTGGATAAACATTACAATATAATATAGTTTATTTATAATACTCCCTCCGAATCATTACAATATAATATAGTTTATTTATAATACTCCCTCCGAATCATTACAATATAATATAGTTTATTTATAATACTCCCTCCGAATCATTTTAGATGTCTCATTTTCTTATTTGGCAAAATCATATCAATTGTCTCATTTCCTTTTTTGTCTATCTTTTTTTACCTAAATACCCTCACTTTTCAATTTTCAATACCCAACTACCATCTTTACAATTAATTTAATCAATAAAAATACCCAACTACCACCTTTTTAATGAACCTCACTCCACCTTTAATAACTGTGAAAACCCAAATGAGACATCTAAAATGATTCGGAGGGAGTAAGTTACTACTATTAGATAATGAATTTTATTATTTATAATAGCATTATCAAAATTTTACCTTTATTGGTCTTTAATGCGATTATGGTGTCAGAAACATCGTCTAAAATTCTGTGAACATAAATTTATATTGTCAAATGTCTAAATTATTATCATTATAATTTAACGTTATAATATATGAGAAGAAGTAGTATGAATATTACCCAACTCCGCTATACAGGTCTTGAAGACCATTAGAGAAAATGATATTGCTTGAATATCTTTTTAGCGCTACTAGTATCTCCTGTCAGTATTAATGTATTAATATCAATTAAAGTTATTTAAGAAAATGAAAAATAATTAACAATTAAACATAGAATAAAAAAACGAATAAATCTGCAGATTTTAACGTACCGCTCCTCCGTAGTAGCGCGTTGACATCCAACGAGGGTCAGGATGAGCCCCATATGTTTGCAAACAATATTCAAAAAAGGCAGTGCTATTCATTCTGTAGGGAAGAAGTATAGTTTCATCCCCGCAGTACTCCTCTGAAGTAATCACTATCTCTGTGCATAGCTATATTTTAACAAATAAATTAATATATAGTGAGAAATAATAATTAAGATCCTGATTAAGTGCAAGTGGAAAGTAGGATTAATAATGACCAATCTTAAGAGGTTTGAGCATGTTCAATATGTTCTACCGAACAGGGACCTAAAAAAATTAAGGGTCTTAATTTTAAAATACTTAGTACTCCATATATATGTTTAATGTTTACAGAAATAACGGTGTTAGTAATTAAAATGAAGTACTACAATTATTAAAATTGCTCTATCTCTAATGAGCCGTTTGGTAGTAGGTATTAAATAGTCGGAATGAATGAAAAATAAGTTTAATTTTAATAGGAAAATCTCTTAACAAGTTAAAAATGGTCATACTACGATCAACCAAACGGGCTGTAAAAGTTGTATACCTGCCAATTCCAAGCTGTTCTTGACACATCATCTAAGCCGAATTGCTTAATGAGAACAGGCAATGGTTTGTTCAAGTCATTGCAAGCGCTATTGGTTAGCATATTGTTCACAGCACTTGCTATTCCTTGAAGAATATTACCATTCCATGATTTTACAGCTTTTTTGCAAAATCTGCTAACATATTTATTTGTTGGAGAATCGTATTGTGCAAACCACGAATACATACCAGCCAAATATGATTTTAGGTCTTTAGCAGATTGCAAGGGTCTGAAAATAGCGTCCCTAATTACTTGTATGTGAGCAAGAGATCAAAAATAGTAATACATTAATACATACGTACGTAAATATCAATTTAGTACAAGCAACTTACTTGCAAGTTGTAAACATGTGGCCGAGATTTGTTAGCCCGTTTGGTTGAGAAGCTAACTCATCAATCATTGTCCATGATTGTCTGATGATGTTGTAGCATTTCTCACTTTCTCTCTAAATATTTGGTATAAAAGTAAACACATTTAAGTATTAGAATTAAAAATGTACAAATAATTAATTTATTTGTAAAGAATAACTAAATTTACCTTGTAATCTTGGCTAACTATCCAACAATGTTGATTTTTTGGGGAGATTACCCCAAAATCAAGTAGTGGAGCAGAAGATGCTAATACTCCAACTGAAAGCAATGGGTATCGTAGTCGATACCAAACAGCTAGCACTGAAAAATGAGAATTAAATATTAATTTAATATTAGATATGTACTCTAATAATTTATTAAATAATAAAAATAAAAATATTTCATTCATTGATGTGGGATAAATCATCCCAACAAATATGATTCAAATACTTACTCCCTGCATATGATCCACCAATCACTATCACCGGAGAGTTTATCGCCGATAGATTATGCTTGATATGTTGAATGATATCAGCAAAATCTGCCAAGGCTTGCTCAACATTTAAACAGCTCCTGGTGTCTGAGTCATTCATCGCTTCATCAATAGACCCCATTGGCACTGATTCTCCATAGAAACGATGCTGCAAATTTAAGTTTTTTGAATTAGCAACATTAGAAAACTATATTTATTTAGTTTGTTGAAGTATAGATCATATAGATATTTAAGGAAATGTTACCTCGATATAGACAATCATCGCACCAAGTTCTGGGGCACTAAGATTGATGATTCCAATATTGTTGATGAAAGAGGATATGGGACCCTCTCCTCCAAAGTATACCAATATAGGGCCCTTAGCTTGTGCTCCAGTCCAATATGTAAAATCAATATAGTAAATTTGATTGAAAGGCATGATATGTAAATACCCAAAATTCCAATGATCAAGAATTTGGGTATAAATATATCTCCTAGCAGGAGCATATGCATCTTGGCCTACATTAATGTGAAACAAATAAAACTTTAGTTGTATAATTACTCTAACTTATCAATTTGAGTATATGTTTTCATGAACTAACAATTGAATCATAATTTATTGGTCTTATAGAACATTTTGCAAATTAAACAAAAATAAAGAGCATTTTTTTTGAAATAAAAATAAACATGACACAATGAAGATAAATATTTGAATACTTCGAAAAAAGTTATAGATAGAAATATATTGATGTTGATGAATTCATACCGACAGTAGAATTTGATGTTGGTACCGTAGAAATAGTATGATGACTAAGACTCGCCAATATGATGCTCAATACTAAGATGATGATGAGTTGAATTTTTTTGTAGTACTCCATTTTGTTTGACAACTTGCAAGACAAAAAATTATGTTTAGGATTAGTATTTAGTAGAGATATAAATGAGAGTCTGACAATATGTATGAAAATGTTCAATGAAGGTAAAATATTAGTAATTTTGCAATTTATATTTATTTTCGATACATATTTATAACATTTAAAAAATAAGCATAGTCGATTTTATAAGCAATAGTAATCTGGAAGAGGCTTAATAACTGGATTAGTCGTCATAAATTATAATAAAGTGAAATATATATAGATATCTTGTGTACATAAACAAAGATCAACTTATTCTAATAGTTTTTTTTATTAAAATTCAATTAAGAATATTAATAACAAAAACGCTAGAGATCAATTATTCAAACTTCGAAATGTATAATAATTTTTAAAATGCAACAGTTGATTGAGCCAGAAATTCAAATTTATAATTTTGTGCACAAAAATACATTATATTGACTACTTTAGTCCTTTAATTTGATGGGTAATAGCACCTAAACTTCGCTAAACCTATAATATTATGAATTAACAAAAGAATTTTAATGACTTGAACGTGTGAAAAGAAAAAACGAAAAAGACCACTAGTTAGTTATGTCATTTGTGAGAATTAAATGTGTTGCTATAATGTCAAAAATATAACAAATATTTTTTACATCACTAATTACCAAAAAAAAAACTAAATAGTACTGCCCCTTTTATGATTAAATAGGGTTTTAAGGTGAAATTATATTATGTATTTTTGTTGATCCCTAAAAGATATAACAATGTCAAGAAAAAAAAATAAGTAAGAGAGAAGAAGAAAGGTATTACCGAGAGAATGGAAGAAGAAACGTTAGAAAATAAGTTGAGAAATATATTTGAGAATAATTGATTATGATTATTGTTGAACATTTGCAAGGGTATTTATAGAGGAGTGGGAATCTTATTTTATTATTAATTAATTAACTAATAAAGAGAAGCAATAACAACATGCACTATTAGAATTAGTAATAAGTTTTTTGACGCTTGAAAAGTGGGTTTAGAAAAATCCTTTTTAGAAGGTGTATCTAGAGGTGTTCATTCAGGTTAGGTGTTTTGGGTCGGTGTAAAATTGGGTGTTGTGTTTACATGGGTTTCTACATGGTTCTAGACAAGGTTGTCAGTATCGGGATTCTACGTAGGATTGAAATTAACTTGTGGGATCGGATCGTAGGATTGGATCGTAGGATCGGACGATCCTACAAATTTGCAGAATTAATAAGTTATATTATGTATATGTTTATTGTTTTGCCTTAATTTTTATAAAAACCTATACATTTTCTTAAGATTTTTCTTTAATTTTAAAATACATACATATCTTACTTTTTTTAATGTCGTTTTTTCTCTATTTATAATGAAATGGGAATCTATATATAAGATATACACTACATATAATATATTTTAAAGACATAGACACAAGGATATAATAATAAACCACATTAAGCAAAAAAGAACAAAGATACTAGCAAAAAAAATTTAATTAGTATAGTTTCGACCGATTCTACGATCCTACTAACGATCCTAGCTGATCCTAACGATCCTGCCCACGATCCTACACGATTCTGACCGATCCCACCACCGATCCCACCGGTCCTACCGATCCTATGGGCGATCTTGACTGATTTCGATCCTATGCACGATTCTAGTCGCTGGCACCGATCTGGGTCGTAGGATCGTACGATCCCACGATCCGGATCGCGATTTTGATAACCATACTTCTAGATCCATTTTTAAGTCGGGTCAAATTAGGTTTGGCTATAAAGTTGTATGTCTATTAGATCATCGGGTCTGTTTTGAACAGCTAGATGTATCTCATTTTCATGTTGATGAAAATTTGGTGGAGTGGACTCTCTGTGCTCTCTATACTTATCTCTATGTTTTAGATTAATGAAATAATTTTGATTTAAAAAAAAAAATATAATAATTAAGTTTTGTATGAACTTAGTCCACACAAAAATAATGTTAAATAGTTAGGTTCTTACGGAACGTAACTAAGTGGAGTAGCAAACGAAGAGTATAAAATTAAAAAATAGTGCACAATAAAAATAAAGAGAATAATACAACCTTTTGCTTATTTTCCTACAATAATACCAATTTTTGACCAACTTAGGGGGTCTTTTGACAAAAATAATTGGTAAATTAGTTGATAAACTGAGTTGTTATTATTCTAGGAAAAAATGCCCTTAAGTTGGTGTTATTCATGGTTAATTAAAAGTTGATATTATTATAAGAAAATTAACGAAAGCTTGTATTATTCATGATAATTTTTCCTGTAAATATTAAACGATATAGACTAAGTCTATATTAGACTTTTACAATAGTAACTATCTAAAATACCTTTCCTTAATGACTAAGAACTCTCTCCTCCCTTGTTCTGCTTTTACCATATTAATCCAACTTAGATTTTCTATTTATAACTAAACCAGAGAAAAAGATAAAATCATTGATCACCAACAAAAATACTCAATTAAAATTCAATTTAAGAAAAAAACTAAAAATTATTTTTTAAACTATAAAGGTTTAATTTAGATAATAAATTTGGTGATTATTTTTAAATTAATAGAAGGTATCATCTAACATAGGTAAAGGTAATAGTATTTTAAAGAATATTCTAAATAATATATCAAATAGTTACCAATTTTACTATCAAAACATCATACTATCTACTAATACAATAAGAGAATCTGACACATGTCAACTATACAAGAGAGTTTTTCCCTCCAAAGAAAACTTTCCAAATAAATAATCTATCAAATGCACACTTTGTCAACTTTTAATTGAATTTAATTGATTTTTTTAATTTAAAAAATGTAAATACCTTTGTATTTGAATAATTTAGCATTACGTTTTAGTCACATTATTATTACATTTTAAAGACAAGTTTATTTTCAATATATTTTTTATTTTACATTATTTAGTTATTTACAATCTATTTTTTATGTTACTTTATTTCTTTGAAAAGAACATTTTTAATGAACGTAAATACCTTTGTATTTAAATAATTTGATATTACGTTTTAGTCACATTATGATTACAAATATTATTACAAGTTAATTAAGAAAAAATAGCTACAGTGTATTTTAAAAATATTTTTAGAATATATTTTAAATTATTTTATACATGTTACTCCCTCCGTTCCTTTATGTTCTTCCACCTTACTATAACGGGCAGTTTCAAAAGTTCTTCCACTTTAGAATACTTTCTATTTTTGGAAAGTTTTCATCTCACTTTTACCCCTTAAAACCCCACTTTTCTTACTACACACTATTATTTAATTATTTTCTCTCTCATACTTCCAATACAATCATTACTTCACACTACTATTTAATTATTTTTTCTCTCATAATTTCAATATAATCATTACTTTTCACTACTATATAATTAAAATAATACCCACTACTACCAAAGATTCCATTTTTCTTAATCTTTGTGAAAAACTCAAATAGGAAGATCAAATAGGAACAGAGGGAGTACATTTTTATAATTAATTTTTATACATGCATGTTATATTTGTATGGAAAATTACTTTAAATATCCCAACCTTAGTCGATTTGATTCTAAAAATTTCAACTTTTGATTAAAATAAAAAAATCTAAATTTTTGGATTGTCTCATCTTAAAGCTCTGGACTCTGTAGTAATTTCAAAGAGAGTGTATCTATTGACATCTCAATTCATTTATAGTTTTACGTATTACATCTCTGAAATGGTTCGAGTCGGAGTAGTCTGGGTTTAAAGACAAGTCTATTCTCAATCTATTTTTTATTTTACATTATTTAGCCTACAACATTCATTCTCTGTCCAAATCATGTGTCCTATTTCTTTGAAAGAATATATTTAAAAAATGTAAATACTTGAATAATTTAGTATTACTTTTTAGTCACATTATGATTGTAAAAAATAATACAAGTTAATTAAGAAGAAAAAAAACTACAATGTATTTAAAAATAATTTTTAATATATTTTAAGTAATTAAGAAAAAATAACTACAATGTATTTAAAAATAATTTTTTATATATTTTAAGTTATTAAGAAAAAATAACTACACTGTATTTTAGAATAATTTAACATATTTTAAGTTACGTTCTGGTATTACATTTTAGGGACATATTACTCTTAGTTTTTTTCAACGTTTTTAGAACCTTTTAATAGTTTCAAATTCTTACTCTAATTTTAGATGTAACATAGTTCTATTATGCGAACTAGAATGAAAACTAGAATGAAAATTTTTCCATTTTAGCTGGCATATATGTTCAACGATTTGAGCTAGAGATTTAAACGGTGTAAATAATACTACAAAAATTAGAAAATTTTCTTATTAGATTCTTAAATTAACAATGGAATGGTTAGGGACCCTAATGATTGTGAAGTCTTGATCAACATTCTCATAAGGTGTATAAACAAGTTTATTTATCAAATACATTCTTTTAGCTTATTTTACCATTTAAATAAACTAATTCCATCAACTAGAGGTGTTCATTCAGATCAACGGATTGATTTCGGTCAGGTGTTTCGGGTCGGTCTAAAATCGGGTTTTGTTTTCACATTGATTTTTACATATGGTAGATCCATTTTTAAGTCGGGACAAATCGGGTTCGGTTATAAAGTCGGGTGTCTATCGGGTCATCGTGTCTGTTTTGAACTCCTCTACCCTCAACCAACTAATGCTCAATTCTCTCTTTTACTAAACACTCTCTTTGTTAGATTTAAAATCACATCATAATGTACATTTACTCTTGCAATAAGAGAATAAACTCTATGAAAGTTTAAGTTATAACCAAGTAAAGATATCAAGCAAATACTCTATCTTAGATGTTAAAAACCAAATTATTTATTACTTACATGATTTTAAGGTGATCCGTGCACGGCACGGGTAAATACCTAGTATACAATATAACGTTATAAAAAATCTAAATTCAACTATATATATGCCCAAATTCTAACAAAATATTTTTGGGAATATATTCTAAAATATATGCAGTTAATAAAACAAGCACTTTTATTAAAATATTTTAGGCAACAAAAAGAAATTTACAAAGTGATATTTATTTATTTTGACAGAATGTTGCATTGGAAGAATTATGGACCACAAGTAAGTATTTGCCTTGAAAAAAAAGGTATTTTGCTTTGGTAAAAATCAGCTCCTAAAAATAATTGTCATTTGTCAATAACTTTATACTTTCACAAATTCTCGTGAAATTGTGTTGGTCTGTTTGGTAGTCGATAATAAATAGTGAAAATAATAATGAAAAATTAGTGTAATTTTTATGTTATAATTTCATGACCAATATCATTGTATTACCATGTGAAAATGTGGTATTAGCAGATAATGAAAATTGTTGAAGGATTAGTGAAACTTATATTGCCAACTTTATACCCATAAAGAAGGATGCGGTCAAAGAATTTCCCGGCTCGAGATTGATATTCACGGAATGCTAGGTCCTTGCAGATTATTTAAACTTATTGCCAGCTTGTATCTTACCAAACAAGCTTGACCCTTTAATATAACAAAGTGAAAATAATAAAATACTTAAAGATAAATAAAATTACTATATATAAAAATGAGTAATAGAATGATATGTAAAAAGCAAAGACAAAAACAAGAACATCAACTGGTAGACAAAAAAGGGTCAGTAGTCTAAGACAAAAACTAGATTTCATTATATATAGCTTGCAATTTAATAATTGAGAAATGTTGAATTTTAAAAAATTAAGCCACGAATTGAAAATTTTCAGAAAATCATTGTTCTACCAAAAAAAAATCATCAAATTTTTTCGCCTTATTATAAAAAGACTCTTCAACTTACTAGTAGCATCAATAAATAATGATTTTCGTATATATGCATTCTTTTAGGCATAAGTGATTTAGCTCCTTTTTTCTTATTTGTTTGAATTAAATGATTTAATTAATTAGTTTTCATGATTCAAAAATATAATGTAAAAGCACAACCATAGTAAAAAAAAAGAAGTAAAATTTAACTTTCAAATTAATTGGGTTAACTAATGATATTCTTTATTTTTATATTAAAAGAGAAAGAGAAATTTATCTAGAATAATCCAATATTTTTATGATTTTCCTACAATAATCTCATCAATTGATTAACCATGAATAAGGATATTTGCCTAGAGTAAACATGTGTAACCTGGCGACCTGCTATATAATTCACAAAAAATAAACTTAAATTAATTTAAAATTTAGAGAAAAGTTATGAAAAATTACATAAAAAATTCTGAATAAAAAAAACCATAATTTTTTTTAACAATTTTTTTGACATTTGATTATAGTTTTTTTAAAAAAACTTGCTACATAAGTCATCCAGTTACCGTGTTTACCCTACGAAAATACCCGTTTGAATGTAACATTAATTTGAATGTAACATGTAGTAAATATTAATGAAGTAAAAATTAGACATGCATGATGAAAGCTTTAAAGGAGTATATTTATGGGTGTTTAACTTTTCCCACACCTTTGGATATTTTAAGAAAAAGTTAAGCAACATTATTTGCAAGTTGGTTACCGTATGACATGAATCTACACTCAATAGATTTGATATATACCATGCACTTTAAGGATACATTATCTAGGTTTTCGTTTTCTTTTGCATATACCAGTATCGATGAATGAGTTGTTTTAAGCATTAATGACTCATAACTTACAGTATTGAAAATATACTTTGATATTTATTCTACCTTTTAATCGAATTCTACTTGATCAGCCTTTAAAATGAATTTAAAGCTATATAAATAACAATGTAGTTGAATCGATCCAAAACACCTTATTCGAAATTCATATGATAACTCATCAAATGAACACCGCCTCTACTCATAACTACAAAAGTTAGCTAGATCATAATTAATAGTATAGAGTCTCAACATTTTGCTTTTTCTACATTAATCGATATGCTACAAAATTTTAAGCATAACGATTAGGCTCTATAAGCGGTATATGTTTAGAGACCATAGGAAGCAATTCTAAAAATGTAAAAGTATCCAATACCATAGAGTATAACATTTGGAAATTAAAAATATAAAGATTGTGGCATAATGATAATTGATTACTTTAGGAGATTTTAGTATTAAGCTTCCTACTACTTTTCATTATTTAATCACTAAAACTGTCAATTTAATGTCAATAATAAATGATGAAAATGATAATGAAAAACTAGTAATTATAATTTTACTAGGAAAATCTTTTAATAAGTTAAATTGTCATGTTGTTCTCCTCCTATTATCTCTCTTTTTTTACAAAATTAAAATTATTACAATACATTATCATATGGTAATAGAAAATTAAGAAGAATTTTATTTATCATCCAAAATTCATCGTCATGGAAATAATATGAAATATTTTATGAAAATTTGCACTATAAATTATTCTCATTGTAATCAATTAATACCCTATAGGCTACAACCAAATGGTGCTTAAATAATAAAAGTAAAACCTACCAGAATGGTTAAAGGATATAAATTCATTAGTGGATTTATGTTTAAGCGTTCATTTTGGGCGTTGGGTACGTAGCCACGCACTAGCTCGGTGGTGATAGTAACGGGCATATGATGTTAAATAGAGGTGTTCAACGGGGTGGGTTGATCCAGCGGGTCAAGGGTCGGATCACATTTTAATGGATCGTTAGCTGGACAAGTCAGTAACGTGGTGAGTCATTAATTAACGGGCCTTAGTGTAAAGGGACGCATCGAGATGGATAATTTAAGAATTAATTGTGGAAAAAATTATCTATTTTTTTATATTTTTAAGTGATATTATTTTATACATAAGTGGATTGACCCAACGGGTCATAAAGTATAATAAAGAAACTATTTTATTAACTTTAAAAAAACGGGTCAAAGTGGGTCGGAGTTAAACGGGCTTTGACCCGCCCCGATTAACATTTGACAGGACCTGCCCCACCCCAACCCATTTAAATTTTGACCCGGCCCGGCCCGTTGAACACCTCTAATGTTAACTTAAAAATAGGTTCCATTATTTATATATATCTTTCAACAAATTTGTTACAATTTTATTATTAAATAAAAATGAAATTTAAATCCTGTTTTATATATCAATGAAACTTTATCAATTAACTAGGGTTTGTTCACTATATAAAAAAATACCTTGCAAAGAGTTGGCATGCAACATGTAGTAATTAAAGATTAGACATGCATGCATGCATTATGAAAAGCTTCAAAGGATACTACTTATGGGTATTTCACTTTTCCCATACTTTGGATATTTTAAGAAAAAACTTATGCATGTCAATTGTCACAACTATTATTAGATGATCATCAAAATAAATATCATAAATCTACACATGAGGAAGTCTAGGTAAATTACGGTTATTTGTAAAGGATGTAAATCACACTACCTAGCCTAATCTTATAGGGGGATATTGGATAATTTATTTTATCTTTTCCTATTCTAGTTATTTAATTATTATTTTTTTTGTTTTTATATGGTGATTTACAAATTACGGTGATTGTTTAGGAATTTCTTATCTACACATAACATTTTAGCAAACATGATTGTTACATTGAACGCATACACTGAGTTGATTCAATAATTTTCCCATTGTGGTAAAAAGAAAAAGGTGATTGTCACTATGCTTTACATTGTTGTCACTATGCTTTACATACATTGTCATTAAATTACAGCTCGATCATCCCCATTCTTTATTTGCTAGCTTAATTGTAATAGTTTGATTCCGCTGTAAATCGCTGAAACGAAGGGTATGTCATGTTCACATGAAAAATAAAGAGTAAATGAGAAAATGACAAACATAATTTTGAAAACTTTTGTAAAAAACTAACTCGGCTCTCTTTAAATTATATTTTTCTTGGGAAATTTCTTTTTAGAAGATAGAAACTAATACATGTTTTTTTTATAAATATCTATACCTTAAAATATATTCATAATATATAACTCATTAGATTTTTCTCTAATGTATAGAATTTTATTAAGGGAGTGTTTGGTTTGGTTAAATTTTAAGCTGGAAAGGTAAATAACTAATGGATATCGTTAGTATTTGTTTGTTTGACATGAAAAATAACGGAATGGATTATTATGTGGTATGGATTACGTTACATTGTTACCGTTAATAATCAAGTGGAAACAAATTTTTTTCCCATGATTTTCTTCTACTCGGTGCATCTTTGGATTTCTTTTTGCTTTAATCAAGTGTAGAGCTTGGGATTTCATGGTATCAAGTATATGATAGGCATTGACGTCAGACAAAAAAAAATCAAGCTTGACGATGGGTCCTTTCTCTCTAAATCAATTTTTTTTATTTTAAATAAAATTTACATACCTCTAGTTTTTAATAATGATTACGTTACCTTTTTAAATACCAAACAAAAAATAACAATAAGTCTGATAGTTTCCCTTTCCATTTCTTAAAGGTTTCCATTTCCTTTCCATTTGATGAAGCATACCAAACACACCCTAAGTATTTTATAAATTTTTATATTATGCGCAAATTTATAGATATTGTTATTTGAGCACATGTTATGAGAACTGCGTGAAAAATAAATGAGAATATCAAATAGAAGTTGAAGGAGTAGTACTCTAGCATCAATAGTAAATGGTTCTTATCATTCCATTCAATTGTGATTATATAATTATTATTGTATGAACTAGTTTCATTCGTATTTTTATTGTTAGTTACGTTTGAAATGTTTTATACAAGAAGAGAATAATTTAGACATGGTTTGTATATAGCATCAATAGTAAATGTAGAAATTTTTAAAGTTATTATTCATACTAGATAGTGTCCGTGCAATGCACGGTTTTGTTTAACTTTCCGACATAAATTACAATATCAAATTTAACACAATATGTAAAATAATTTTATAAAAGGTTAAACGAAAAATTATTTTTTTTCATAAAAAATATAATTGACTTACATAAAATAGTCACTACCTGAATCATATTAGAATTAAACATTGCATTTAAGCAACTTATTATATGTAAATAACAAAAAATCCTAATAAAAGTATATTATGTTTAAACCATCTCAAATTATTCAAATACACTAAATAATATTCATTTAATAAATAAAATTAAAAGATTTTATTAATATTTGAAAAAAAATAATATACTCCATCAACAAATAATTTTGTTTTCAAATACATTAAATGTGAGTAATAAAGTCAAATATTAAAAAGTAGTCATAAAAACAATGACATCATCATTGAGTATTAGAGGGAAAGTTTTTCTTAATGTTGTGACACGTAAACATTTTTAAATAGTGATGATGTCAACAGTATTTTGTTTTAGTACTAGTTATAGATTTGTTTTAAAATAGCAAGATGTGTAGATTATCCACTCGTTAAAAGTTGAGTCCTAAAATTGATTGTAAGAAATTTATGAGTATAAATAGTATTCATTCCCACATCTTTGGATAATTTAGGAAAAAGAGTGGAATCTTTCTTTCCATCATACTTCTATTACATACTCTATTTTTTAAGTCTATGAATTAGGATTTAGGAGTACATCATAAAAGTAACATGTCTATTTGTCTGAAAGCAAAGGGCATTTTGCAATAATTGAAGTGTTGTATGATTGACAACTATTAATATATTGAAATATTTGCAAATGTAATACTTCATAAAGTTAATAATAAAGTCAATGAATGTTGTATGATTCAAAATTTTGTACTTAGTAATTGTACACAATTTAATTGAACTAAATATGATGAATTTATATAGCTTTGAAATATTAAATAATTGTTGTTCAATGAATTTGTTGTATTTTATTGTTAAATAAAAACGAAATTTAGTCCTCGTCTAAATATTAATGATAATTTATTAATTACCATGGGTTTCCATGTAACATGTAGTAAAGATTACACATAGATATGAAAGCTTTAAAGTAGTACTCTCTCTCTCTTCAACTTAAAATATCTCATTTATTTTTTGCATACTATCCAATGCACTTATTTAATGCTTAATGTTTGTTATTATATATAACGAAATATTATAAAAAGTGGATATTAATAATCTTTGAATTGATATGAATCATACAAAATCTCACTCTACTATGTTTTAATCTATAGTCAGGGGCGGATCTAGAAAAAAAATCAAATGCTGTCGATAACGATAACATTAAAAAAAATACATCAACGTTTTAAATTACGGTAAATGACTCCGTCGAGTTTTCATATTCTGAAAACGACACATAATATCATCATTTGACAAACTTTGTAACAAATCACATTCAAAATAAGTTTCCATTTCGAACTCTTTAAAACACAATCATTTGTTTAACAAATTAACACAAACAAAAAATAACCCTAATAAATTGATTAATTAACAAATCAAGTAATCAACAATGTTTAACAAATTAACAAGAAACAAATTAACACAAACCAAAAATAACCCTAATAAATTGATTAACAAATCAAGTAATCAACAATGTTTAACAAATTAACAAGAAACAAGTTAACACAAACCAAAAATAACCCTAATAAATTGATTAAAAAATCAAGTAATCAACAATGTTTAACAAATTAACAAGAAACAAATTAACACAAACCAAAAATAACCCTAATAAATTGTCAAAATTCAAGAAAAAATGTTTATGGAGAATAACCCTAAATTGATTAACCCTAATAAATTGATTGTTCAATGTTCATGAATGAACAAAGAATGTCAAGAAACAAATCTAGTAATCAATGATGATAAACATGAGAAGATAATATGGTAAAGGGTTTTTCACTGTTTCATTGCTCCATTCAGAGAAGACTCCATTACATATATAGTGTAAGGGTATAACCATAACACTAAGAGAGGAGGACAGATGTCACACCTTGATTGAAAATAAAGGACAGCTCAAAAAAGGAATATTTACAAACATGGGAAAAACAAGTAAACATGGGAGAATATGCAGGAGTACACACATAGGACCACACGAAAAATGTTACTGGTAGAATATTCCTTCAATACGCCCCCTCAAGCTTGGAGTGGTGCACGAGGAAGAACTCCGAGCTTGAAGAGAAACTGATGTTGCTGTTGAACAGGTAGCTGTTTTGTAAAAATGTCCGCAAGTTGCTGCTTAGAGGGAACGAACTCAGTCTTGATGTAGCCCGTTGCTTGTTTCTCACGGATGAAGTGACAATCCATATCCACATGTTTGATCTTCTCATGGTGAACGGGATTTGCCACAATAGATAAAGCAGCCTTGTTGTCACATTTGATAGGAGTAGGAGCAAGAGTCTTTAGCCCAAGATCTTTGAGAAGTTGATGAAGCCACAAAACTTCACAAGTTGTTAAGGCAAGAGCCCTATACTCAGCTTCAGCCGAGGAACGAGCTACGACTGACTGTTTCTTCGACTTCCAGGATATAGGAGACTTGCCCAAGAGAACACAATAGCCCGTAGTTGAACGGCGGGAGAAAGGACATCCACCCCAATCACTATCACAAAAGGCCGTTAGATGAGCAGTAGAATCGGATGCTAAAAGTATGCCTTGGGAAGGTGAACCAGAAAGATACCTAAGTACACTACGAGCAGCTTGCATATGAACCGATGTGGGTTTGTGCATGAATTGGCTCAAGAGGTGCACTGTAAACGCAATATCGGGCCGTGTAATTGTCAAGTAAATCAATTTGCCCACCAATTGTTGATAAAGAACTGGATGAGGAAGAGGATCACCTACATTAAGATGAAGCTTAAGGTGAGATTCAAGAGGAAGCTTCAAAGGTTTTGCATTGCGAACCTTATACTCATTGAGCAAATCAAGTGTATATTTATGCTGTGATAAAAAAATACCACGTGCACTGCGATCAACTTCAATTCCCAAGAAATATCGCAACGGACCAAGGTCCTTCATATGAAATTGAGACGCAAGGTATTGCTTTGTGGCAGCTATTTCTCGAGAATTATTCCCCGCAATTATAAGGTCATCTACATAGACCAAAAGAACTGTGTGAGAGCCATTATCATGCTTTACAAACAAAGAATGATCATATCGGGATTGAGAATAGCCAAATGCTTTTAGAGCCAAGGACAATTTTGCAAACCATTGTCGTGGGGCTTGCTTGAGCCCATATAATGACTTATTTAACTTGCAAACTTTCACAGAGGAAGATGTGGGTAGCTCACCTGATGACGTGATGATAGGAAGACCCGGTCCTCGATAGCCCATAGGCATCTTAATGTAAACGGTTTCGTGAAGGTCGCCATGTAAAAAGGCGTTCTTCACATTCATTTGAGAAACATCCCACCTTTTAATGGCAACAATGGCTAAAAGTGAGCGTATGGTGGTCAACTTCGCCACGGGAGCAAATGTTTCATCATAATCCACCCCATGTTTTTGTCTATTTCCCAAGACAACTAATCGAGCTTTATGTCGTTCAATACTACCATTGGGTTGATACTTAGTTTTGAACAACCACTTAGTGCCAATGGCATTTTTGCCTGGGGGAAGATCAGTGACAACCCAAGTGTGGTTTTCCTCTAAGGCAGCAAGTTCTTCATTCATAGCTAAAACCCAATGAGGATGAAGAATAGCTTCTTTGAATGAAGTTGGGTCACGATGATTTGGCATAGCCGACATGAAGCTGGTGAAAGACGGGGTGACAAAGGTGTATGTGAGGTTAGCAATTGGTGTAGGTGATGCATTGGATGAGACATGATAGTCACTGAGCCATTGAGGTGGTTGGTGGGTTCTTTGTGACCGGCGGGGAGGAGAAGAGGGAGGAACAGGTGGGGTCAGGGGTTCAGTATTTTGTGGAGTTGGTGGTAAAGGTTCATCTTCATCTGAGGAAGAGTCCTCCCATGGAGGAGGAAGAGTAATGGTGTGATCAGGGGACTTGGGAATAAGAGAGGAGATGGAGTCTTTGGGAAGAGTATAAGGAAAGATGCTTTCATAAAATTTTGCATCTCTGGATATGAAAGTGTAGTTAGAAAGAAGGTTTAGGAATATACCCCTTTTGATGACTAGGATAGCCTAGGAAGATACATGGAATGCCACGTGGGTTAAACTTGTCCCCACTTGTGCTAGGATTGTAGGTGATGGAAAGGCAACCAAATGTTTTCAATTGAGAGTAGTTGGGCTTCTTGTGATAAAGGGCTTCAAATGAGCTTTTATTTTGTAAAATTGGTGTAGGAATACGGTTTATAAGGTAAGCCGCCGTTAATACACAATCGCCCCAAAAATTCTTTGGTAAACCGGCTTGGACCCGAAGACATCGAGCCATCTCCAAAACATTTCTATGCTTTCGTTCGGCTCGACCATTTTGTTGAGCACGATCGACGCATGTGGTTTGGTGAATGATCCCCTTTTTGGCATACATTTTATTGCAATGTTGATCACTAAATTCCAGGGCATTATCCGATCTCACCATTTTAACTACTTTCCCAAACTGTGTTGCTGCCAGATTGATTAATTTGTCAAGCGCATTATACGCTTCCGTTTTGTGCTTCAACAAAGTGACCCAAGTTGTTCTAGTATTATCATCAATAATTGTCAAGAAGAACCTGTGACCACCTCTACTTTCCACTCTATAAGGCCCCCAAATGTCCATGTGAAGGAGCTCAAAAGCATCTGATGCATGTGAGTGACTAGTGGGAAAAGGTTGTTTGGTAAGTTTACCCATTGGACAAACAAGACAATTTTCATTAACTTTCTCATGGGTAATACACCCAATTTCCCTCAACTTTTTCAATGGGGCATGCCCTAGCCTATAGTGCCATAGACTATAATCACTCATAGGTATGCTTTTTACTATGCCATTGTCAACTTTTACTGATTGATTTGTGTATGAAGCATTGGAGTACACGTTTCCCACTATGCATCTCAATCTATTAATTGCTTCTTCTAGCTTGACATCTAGCAAGTAGTAAAGTCCATTCCTACTTTCTCCTAGGCCTTTTACTTTTTGACTCACACTATCCAAGATCACACAATACTCCTCATAAAAATGCACTCTAAAATGCTCATTCTTAGCCAACTTATTTACAGAGAGAAGGTTATGCTTGAAATCAGGTACTACAAGAACTTCTTTCAATTTTAGTCCACATTTCAATTCCACACAGCCACACGCCTCTATGCTTGAGGTTTTTCCATTTGGCAAATTGATATTCAAGGAGTGATGCAAATTTAGAGTGTTTTTAATCAATTTACGGTTTCCACACATATGGTCTGAAGCTCCCGAATCTATTATCCATTCATGAGCATTTATATGAGCATTGTAACAAGTGACCATACCTGCAAAACCGGCGAATGTACCATCGATCTCATCATCAGTCTCAGAACCGGATACCACATTTTTTGCACCCCCTGGAAGGTTTTTCAGTATTCTCTCCAATTGTTGAAGTGATATCCCTGTATTTTCGCCATCACCATGAGCATTGGCAGCCGTTTTCACATGTCTACGGTTTCGGTTCCAGGTTGAACCGGATGATGAGGTACTCTTCGAGCCACCATATAAGCTGCTGCTTTCTCCTGTGCGCCCTTTATAAGGTGGTTTATGCTTTGGGTGCCACTTTGGATACCCGATTACCGTCCAACATCGCTCACTTCCATGCCCCTTTACTCCACAAGCTGTGCACACTTCTTTATCATTCATTCCTCTACTATACATAGCTGATGAGTCAAGGGTGAGGGAGGAGGTAGTCAAAATATTTCTTTGGGATTCCTCTTGTTGCAAGGTGCAACAAGCTGCTTCCACGGTGAGAAGTGTTGCCATCATCAATAGTTGGCTCCTTACGGTTCCATATATCTCGTCAACTCCATTTAAAAACTGAAATAACCTCCTTTCTTCTTTTTGCTGCTCCAAAGCTTCAAGAAACTTTGCAATATCGTCTCCAGTCGAGGTAATGACGGGGAGTTGATCAAGGGATTCAAGTTCTTCCCACATGCCCTTCATCTTCGTATAGTATTCATTTATCCCTGTAGCTCCTTGTTTTTGGCTATACAAGTCCCTGTTAAGCTTGTATTTTAAAGAGCCATTACTCACAGTGTATCTTCTTTCAAGATACAACCAAATTTCTTTTGCTGTCCTCATATACATAATGGTTTGTTTTATGGTATCTTCCACTGATCCCATTATCCAGCCTATAACGGTGTCATTGCACGTATCCCACAGCTCTCTTTTAACTCTATCAGTCTCATCCTTTTCTACGGTTCCATTTATAAAACCGAGTTTTCTTTTTGAGGATAAAGCGATTTCCATCGATCGTCTCCATCTCCTATAATTTGCAATCCCAGTCAGTTTTTCCACACTAACTGAGTTGGGCCCATCTGAGCCATGAAGGTAGAGTGGATTTTGAGGGTTCATCTTTTCCATTTATGAGGTGAGGATAGGTATAAGGGTTTAGGATGAAGCTGGGTAAGATTTTTTTTTTTTTTCGGTTGATACTGGGTAATGAGAAATGGTGAAGGAAGAATATCAGTATGTGCAGCCGCGTATCAGCAGCTCTGATACCATGATGATAAACATGAGAAGATAATATGGTGAAGGGTTTTTCACTGTTTCATTGCTCCATTCAGAGAAGACTCCATTACATATATAGTGTAAGGGTATAACCATAACACTAAGAGAGGAGGACAGATGTCACACCTTGATTGAAAATAAAGGACAGCTCAAAAAAGGAATATTTACAAACATGGGAAAAACAAGTAAACATGGGAGAATATGCAGGAGTACACACATAGGACCACACGAAAAATGAAACTGGTAGAATATTCCTTCAATAATCAACAATTAATGTTTAACAAATTAAGTAATTAACAAATAACAATCAACATAAACCAAAAAATAAGATTAAATTATTTCAAATACTCGATGAGAAAATCAAAAAAAAAAAAATGGGCGAGACACTGAGACAGAGACTGAGCCGTGGCCCGTGAGTGACTGAGAACGACTAACCAACTGGATTTTCCGGTGAAGCGGTGCCGGTGAGCCGTCGGTGAAGCAGTCAGCAGATGGCGGGATGGGATGGGAATGGGTTTTGCCTTTTGGAAATGGGGAAATCAGAAATGGAGAAGGAGAAGGGGTTTTCGAAATTTAGGGTAAATGGGTAAGTTTTAGGAAAAAAAACCTTAAAATTTTGCTGTTTGGAGGAATTGAAACCTAGGTGTATGCTGTCAATGCGAAAATACTTACCAACTGAGACACTTGGTACATCAATGCATAATTATACTTGAAAATCTATATTAGTCAGATGCTGTCAATTGACAGCATTGACCAATAGTAGATCCGTCCCTGTCTATAGTAGGAATAAATACAAATTGAGTAAGTGAAAAGTGTCAAAAAAGTAAATGTCCCATTTATAGATGTTTAACTTTTCGTACACCTTTAGATATTTTAAGAAAATACTGGATACATTGATTGCGACTGGAGAGTTAAGTATACCTTGCATAGGTAGTTTTTACAATAGGACAAGAATCTACACTTTATATACTTTGATTTATATATCTTTGCACTTGAAGGATAAATTATTTAGGTTTCTTTTTTGTTTTGCATATTATTGGTATCAATGAATGAATTTATTTTTTGGAAATGGTATCAATGAATGAATTTTTTCAGACATTAGTAACTCATAACTACTAAATGTTTCAGACAAACTGACTATAAGCAAAATTGTACCATAATCTTTTTTTTTTTTTTTGTTTTGAAAATTGGGAATTTTTATTAATCTGAAATACCTCCAAAACCGGAACTTAGGGACCTTAAAATCGCCGGCATAAAAAAACCCCGCGAGGGGAAAAAGCCATTGGAGTTAAGGGCTAAGAGCCGGCCCATCCAAACAGAGCATAGGGATGGACTATGCATAAGCACCAAAAACAAAAGAAAACAAGCTACAGACACGGACACACCATACAGACCACCTGCCCATCCTATACATGAGACTAAGGGCATCAGATATACACCTATACATCAAACAAACTCTACCATGGGTAGGGGTGAAAGTTCGGTCTACGGTTTGGTCGTTTACCAAAACCAAATCAGACCATATTTAATTCGGTCTCCAAAATTTCAGACCATCACCAAACCAAATTAATTATTAGACCGAACCAAATCGAACCGCAAATTATTTTGGTAGACCGCACCGAACCGAATTAGACCGAAATTTCATTTTTGGCTGAATAACTAATAAATGTTTAAGAAATAGAAAAACATGCAATTAATAATGATAGACATAATGTCTTACAAAGTCTTACAAAATATTAAATAAAGTCTTACAAAACACTAAATAAAGTATTGCCAAATACAAAGAAAGTCATCCCAAATCACTAAACAAATTAACTTAATCATAATATAATTTGAAATGCAATTACAAAATATGCATTAATCATCAATTTCAACTGTTTCCGGAATCATCGCTTCTTTTTCATCAACAATTGACATCTTAATCAACTCTACAAGTTATGAAAAACAAACAATTAGAATTTGAAAAACAAACAAACAATTTACATGTGATATATTGAAACTAAATAAATAAATAAATAAATAAATAAACAAAAAATAAGATCATAAATCAAGAACATAAATCAAGAACATAAACCTAAATCAAATATAAATCAAGAACATAAACAACATAAACGAAATCTACTCAAACAAAATGAACAAAATCTACTCAAACAAAATGAACAAAATCAAGAACAAACGAAATCTACTCAAACAAAACGAAATCAAGAACATAAACGAAATCTAATCAAACAAAATGAGCGAAATCTACTCAAACAAAATGAACGAAATCAAGAACAAACGAAATCTACTCAAACAAAACGAAATCTAGAACATAAACGAAATCTACTCAAACAAAATGAACAAAATCTACTCAAGAACATAAACTAAATGAACGAAATCTACTCAAGAACATTAATGAAATCTACTCAAGAACATAAACAACAATAAACGAAATGAAAACAGAAAACAACAAAAACAATAAACGAAATGAAAAAAATAAACGAAATGAAATTGAAAACAATAATCAATAAACTATAAACAACATAAATCAAAGATTAAATCTAATGAAGAACATGAACAACATAAACCTTACTTGATGGTTGACGGCTGCCTTGAAGCTTCTAGAGAGAGTAGAGAGCTTGAGTGCTTGACGGCGCCTTATGGCTTAGAGTAGGGTTTCTGAATGAAGAGTAGAGAGCTTCACTTGAGAAATGAGAATAAGATTATGAGGGAGGCAGGGAGCAATAGAGCACGCGGCGCCTTGGAGGTCATGAGTGGGGTATTCACTTTTCAGAACTTAGGGTTTTCAAAGTTGGGCCTGGGCAAACTTGGGCTTATTCCACAATCAACATATTTAATGTCACATAATTTCGGTGTTCGGTCTACAATTTCGGTTTTCGGTTTTTTAAAATCTCAAACCTAATCCAAACCTTAATATTTCGGTTTTTGAATTTTCAAACCTAATCCAAACCAAATTAAAAAATCACCAAACCAAATTTGTTATTCGGTTTGCGGTTTTAATCCGAATAAGTTTCACCCCTAACCATGGGACACCACTAGGACGTAGGGGCCACCTCAATGCCAAGTAGTTCCTTCCCCCAGAGCTTCACCCGGATCTGCAGAGTATAGAGGAAGTGTGCCAGGACAGGAGATTTGCCATTAAACTTGGCTTTGTTACGCTCAAACCAGATCGACCATAGTACACACCCTAAAGTCAGCTTCCAAAGATCTCCCCTTCGTCCCTTGGGAGCAAGATGGCGCCATGCCAGAATGAAGGAGACACAGCTATTGGGTAGTACCCCAGATATGCCCCACCAGTGAAGAACCCCCATCCAGACTCGCCAGGAGAAAGGGCAGGAAAAGAAGACATGAGAATTAGTCTCCAGTTCTCTTTGGCAAAATGGACATACTGCCACCGAGGGATTAAGTACACCCTTAGAGACCAGGAAATCGCCAGTCTTCAACTTCATCAAACATGCCAGCCATATGGTTAGGAGTGCTCTCGGAGGGGCCTTAATGCTCCAAATATATGAAGATACAGCCTGTGGGATTAGCGGGATCTCAGATGCATATAGCTTAGCCATGATCTCTTTAATAGGGAAACGAGATCCATCAGACCCATACCAAGAGATCCCATCAGCTTGGTGTCGTGTAGGGGGGCACTGCTCAAGGTGTAAACGTAGTCGCTCAAGGTCCTCTAACTCCCAGTCATAGAGGCGTCGCCTCCACTGTATGTAGCTGCCACATCCACTGATCATCCACCCACTCACCCATCTGAGATATAGTGTTGTCTCCCTGAGTAGACGCCCTGAATAGGCGAGGAAATGAAATCTTCAACAACCCCAAAGAGCACCACTTATCGTGCCAAAATCTAGTGGACCTACCATCTCCCACTGTAACCTGCAGACCATCCTCAACAATCTCTCTGACTCGCACTGTCTCTGTGTCTGTAGACATCAAGTGTGGCCACATTCCATGCTTGATACCTCCCAACGTCGCAGAAGAAGCCTTCAACCCCTTAATATTATGTATAGACACAAGGATACGTTTCCAGAGCATGTCATCAGCACCAGAGAATCGCCACCACCATTTGAATAACAGGACCAGGTTTTTGTGGAGGATGTTCCCAACCCCCAAACCACCCACACTCTTTGGAAGCACAATAGAGTCCCATCTGATAGGAGGAGGGGCCAAGTGATCATTTGCTTTAGTACCCCAGAAGAAGCGTCGCTGTAGTCGTACAATCTGGTTGGCCACTGCTTTGGGCATCTTAAACATGCTCATATAGTAGACAGGGAGGCTATTCAGCACACTCTTGATAAGAGTAAGCCTGCCTGCCCTTGAGAGCAGCTTAGTCTTCCACGAAGCTAGTTTGCCCTCAATCTTAGAACAACTGTCTTCCATGCTGCGCAGTTGTTCATATTATCTCCAAGGGGAAGCCCTAGATATGTGACAGGGCATTTCTTGTGGCAGCAACCAACACCCAATGCAATTGACCTAGCCCACTCTGCATCCCTACTGCACCATGATATAATATTGGATTTCCCGTAGTTGAGTTTCAGCCCTGACATAATGGCAAAGACGTCCAATATGCGGAAATAGTTTGTAACCACCCTATCATTCTTGGGAACAAATATCAGTGTATCATCTGCGAACTGGAGGTGTTTTAGCCTCACCCCCTCATGGCCAATGCGGACATAATCTAAGCAAAATTTTACGAAATTTTATTTATCTGACTAGAACATTGGGTAAATAATTCATTAGAGATAATTATATATTTCTTTTATTTTCAAATGTTCTTGACATCTAATTTTTTGCGGATTCTAATGCAAACTTTAAAATCAAATAATTTTAATTGTGAGTTTTTTTACAAATTTTAAAAAGTTGTTATATTTAGAAAGTATATATATTGAGACAAATCTCATTAATATGTTTTTCTTCTCAAAGAAGATGAGAAATCATAGCCAAAGTTTGACACTAAAATTCATAAATTCTATTCGAGAAAACATGTGAAAATGGAGGAAGTAACTCAAATAATTATGGTACAAATAATGATTAGATCCCTTTAAGTAGACATGCATTCTCAGCATTCTTACATTTTTTTGACAAATATAATAAAAAGTCATTGCAAAACCTTTCAAGGATTTCTTAATTACTAGTACTACCTTTCATAATGAATTTCATTTTGTAAACTTCATGAACTAGCAAACACAACAAAAGAGAAAGGTGAAACGTCAATTGTCCATAATCATAATTGGATAAGCATGAAAATAAATCTCATAAATCCGCACACAACATATTCAAATCTTCTAACACTTTTAAATATAGTATGATCGTTAAATCATTGTTTAGAGCAAGTTATAACTCTCGGTAATATAAAAAATAAAAAATGAAAAATATTAGAATCAAAATAAATAGATAAAATAAATAATAAAATTATGAATAAAACTTACTTATATAACAACAATATTTAAATTTGCAAATGTTTTTATGGGTATTGGCGTATGAATATTCAATCTAAAATTAAAATTAATTAAAATAATCTAAGTAATATTATTTGGGGAGAAAACTTTTCTTGATTGATTGAAATGTGTCCAAATCTTCTATTACTTCATAAGTATCGATAGATAGATAAATGATTAATTAATAATATTAAAAATTAAAAATTACCTAAAGTAAAATTTAAGTAGTACAATTGGGAGGGAAAACTTTTATTATAGCAATGACACGTGTCCAAGTCTTTTATTGCTTTAGTATAAAGTATGATATTTCTTATTATATATAACGAAATATTATAAAACTGAATATTAATAATCTTTACATTTAGACAAATCAAACAATGTCTCACTCGACTATGTTCTAATTTATAAATTGAGTACTATAAAATTAGTATTTACCAATCCAAACTAGACTTTTACAATAATAATCAATCAAAAAAACTTTTTTTTTAACCACTAAAAACTCATTCTTCACTTGCTCTCTTTAACCAATGGTCTTTCTATGTTTAGCTAAACCAAAAGAAAATATCACCTACAACAATAATCAATTAAAATTTAATTTGTAAAGCAAAATAAAATGGTAGTTAATAAAATTAATGATGTTTCTGATTATAATTTATGCATCCTGTATATGAGATTAGACAATAAATTTGGTAATTATTTTGACGTTACTAGGAAATTTCATCTAAAAAAGTTAAATGTATTAATATTTTAGAGAATATTCAGACTGATTTAGATCATTTTTCTTATTTGTTTGAATTAAGTAATATAATTAGCTTTTTATAAGGTAGTGTTAAATCAAATATAATATAAAAGTACAATGGCTAAATACAATGAAATTTAATTTTTTGAATTGGGCCAATTAATGATATTTTTAATTATTATATTTAAAAAGTCATATATTTTATTGTTAATTAAAACCAAAATTTTAGTCATTTGCTAAATATTAATGAAAATTAATCAATTAGCTAGGATGTTTTCACTATATAAAAAACCTTGTAAGTAATTTGAATGTAACATTTAGTAAAGATTAGACATGCATAATGAAAAGTTTTGAAGGAGTATGTTTATGGGTGTTTAATTTTTGCACACTTTTGGTATTTTAAGAAAGAAGGTAAGCAACTTACATTGAGTGCTAAGTATACCTTGCAAACTTGTATTCTACCATATGACATGAATCTACATACACTTAATAGACTTTGATATATACCTTGCACTTTTAAGGATAAGCTATTTCTATTTTCTTTTTCTTTTGCATATAGCAGTGTCAATGAATGCGTTATTTTAGGCATTAATGACTCTTAATTAGAGGTGTTGAAAATAAACACGTTACACGTACGTCATTTTGAAATTTATCCACCAAATCATAGTGGATTTTAAGTGAGATATATTTAGTAGAAATTAATTTAATTGTCACTATTTTAAATTTCTCATGGTATATATAGTGGATTAAGTGACATTTATTAGACCCATTAACACCATAATAAAAATCATACTAAAGTTTTTCGCGATATAAGATCTAATGACATTTGTGATGAATGTCGCTTTAGACTATATTAACAATTACATATGTTACTAAAAAGCCAATAAAGTGTAATTAATCACTTTATTTTCACTCTATCGTGAAATTTAAAATAAAAATTATGAATTATTGCACTAAAAATATAAATAAGTGATTTTTTTTTGGAAAAATTACTCAGAATAATACGACCTTTCACTGATTTTCCAAAAATAATACGAACTTTCAATTAACCACCAATAATATAAACTTTGACATGCTTTCCGCTGGCATACATGACCTATTTATAATCGGTAGTACAGGTCTTTTTTTGACCGTTGCTCAGCAAGTTTCAACCGGTAGTACGAACTTTCAATTAACCACCAATGATACGAGATGAAACTTGCTGAGCAACGGTCAAAAAAAGACCTGTACTACCGGTTATAAATAGGTCATGTATGCCAGCGGAAAATGCATGTCAAAGTTCGTATTATTGGTGGTTAATTGAAAGTTCGTATTATTCTTGGGAAATCAGTGAAAGGTCGTATTATTCTGGGTAATTTTTCCATTTTTTTTATGCCACTAAATCTTATATCGTGAAAAGTTAATCTTATTGTAGTGATTCTACCTTGTAATCGAATTCGTCTAAAATAAGCCTTTATAAGGAATTTAAAACTATGTAAAAATTAATATATATTTGAACCGACTCAAAACACCTTATTCAAAATCGATATAATAAATTGAATGAACACCGGCTCTTCTCGTAACTACAAAAACTAACTAGACCATTATTAATTAATAGAGGCACAAAATTTTATTTTTCTATATTAATCAATATGCTAAAAAATTTTAAGCATAACGATTAGGTTTTATAAGCAGTATAGCTTCAGTGACCATACCAAGCAAGTATAAAGATGTAAATTAAAGTATGTAATAGCATATAACTTTTGGAAAAAGAAATTTAATTTTAAAAATCCAACCTTTTAAAAATCTCCTCTTTTGATTATTTTTTAAAAATTTAACTTTTATACTGCGTTTTTATAAGTGTTGACATAATTAAGTTATTTGTAAAATTCAGCAATAAAAAAATTAAGAACCACGAGGTCGGATTTTTGCAAGGAAACGCAGTTTAAAGATCGAATTTTAAGTGGAAATTTTAAAAGACAACGATCAAATGTATGATTTTTAAAATTAAATTTTTCTTTCGAAAAAATATATAAATTGTGGTATGATAATCAATTGATTACTTTACGAGATTTTAGTATTAAGCTTCCTACTATTTCTTATTATTTAATCACTAACTATGCGCCGATTTAATAGTTGGTAATAAATGGTGAAAATGATAATAAAAGAACGAATAAGTCTCATGGGAGACGGTCTATTCTATAGACGGAATCCATAAAGCCCAGCAAAAAATATAACACAGTATATTTGGGGTTATAATAAATTATTTAGGGCTATAATAACTATTATATTTGGGGTTATAGAATAGTATATTCGATGTTATAATACCTTACATTTAGGATTATCACATAATATAATTGATATTATAATAAAAAAAATCAGTTAAGGGAAATGGGCTGGCCCAATTTTGTGGTCTATCCTATAGACCGTCTCTTGTGAGATTTTGTGTAAAAAAACTAGTGTTTTTCCAATACTTGAGATTTAGGGTTATAATAACTATTATATTTTAATAATAATTAATTTAGATATCATTATGTTCAATTAGGAGAATAATTGAGAATATAAAATGAAAGATTTCATCCAATTACACCTATTCTAAATAACCTAGAGATAATTGAAGTAAATATAAACTAATTATATTACAAAACATCTTCAGTTTATGTTAAGATTATCAAATAACCTAATATTGATATTTTTAAACAAAAATTTTACTAACACTTGAAAAGGAGTAATACTTAAAACAAAAACTACTCATATGCTTACTAAACTTGATTATTATCATTATAACATATATTTGATTATTATGGCATCCATAACTACACAACATATTAATATGAAAATAAATTAAATATCATCTTCATCAATATCTTCTTTCTCTTTATTTCCATTTCATCTCCAATCAACTTTTCAAAATTTGATCTCATCAATTGATAAGCCTTGTTCCATCTCACATCTACACCCATAAAATTGCATATTCACATAGCAATGAAACAAAATCTCATATCTTTCTCCTGTTTTATCTCAATTTTCATATTAATTTAAATAATCAATAAACTCAACTCTTAATCTACGATTTCTTAAGTATGTGGGATGCAAACTTTGAAATTCAATCATATAAATAAGACAAGCTATGTATGTGGCACTAAAAAAATCTTAAAGTTTTGACTTTTCATCTTCAATATAATCAAATTTAGATCACAAAGACTTTTATTTAAATTGATGAATTAAATTGGAGAACACTTAGAGTTTCAATATAATTAAGTTTAATTGATATTTAAGAGTTTCAATGCAAAAAAAAAAGAAAAATAACAATTGTATTAATTTGGGTGGTGCATATGAATGACACGTGGCACAAATTTTCCTGGATTATACCCGTGCTATACACGGTGTAGGTTAACATTTGTTTTTTATAAATAGTTTTAGTTAATAACATGTAGACCTTTTATAAAATTTAACGAAATCTCCATATAGAATCTTTCACCACTGTCTGATAATACATAATAATTATCAATTAAGCATTAGCAAATTTATACAAAGTATAATCATAATACATAATAGAAATAATACTTAATTAAAGAGCCAATGATGTTATCATGCTTAGTGATGTAATCATAATACATAATAGAAATAATACTAAGTGTATAGTTTATTGATAATTTAGATTGCATTAGGGAAGATTAAAGGATGAGTTACAAAAAGTGTGACACTTGGCAAAATGTTTTCAAAATACATTATATAGTGACACTTGGCACAATTGTTTTTGAATTAATATATGTATTAGGGAAGATTAAAGGATGAGTTACAAAAAGTGTGACACTTGGCAAAATGTTTTCAAAATACATTATATAGTGACACTTGGCACAATTGTTTTTGAATTAATATATGTATGATGATGATGATATGATGATTAAGACTAGGAGAATCAATATTAAAAATAACCTAAAGCATATGATAGTCTTTTTACCCATATTTACTCAAAAACTCATTAAAATATTAAATATGAGTAAATTAAATAACCTTTCAATTTAATCTCCGATCCTTATATCACCTACTCCAGTTTTTAAGAAAAAAGTAGATATAGATAATAAATGAAAAGATAAAATAAAATTGTGTAGATAAAAATATATAAATGGGTTAAAAAAATGATAGAATATTATTCAAAAATACAAATCATATTAAATAAGTGACACAGACTAAAATCACAATTGTAACAAAATAAATAGCCGAAAAAGTATACAAGATATGTAAAGAATCAAAAATCTACCATTTATTCATCCAATGATGACCTATTTGAATTTTTACCTTATAACTAGGGATGGCAATGGGTCGGACTCGGCTCGGACTTTTCATCCTCCGACTTTGCTCCGAATAAATCTCGGACTATTTTTTTCAGTCCACCTCCACTCGGAGTCGGAGTATGCATACTCCAACATTGCTCCGACTCGTACTCTCGGACATCCGGCGGACTTCGGATTATTATCAAGATTTATTTTTATCGATACTACATTTATAATTTAAGGGAAATTCCACATGGTAGCATCCAATTTTGATGAAATATCAGTGGTAGCATTTTTTAAAGAAAATTCCACATGGTAGCATCTAGTTTATGCACTATCTAATTGCCGTAGCATTTTCCGTTAAGTTCTTGTTAAATTCCGTTAAGTTCACCATTTTGTAAGTTTTTTTCCACATGGTAGCATCCAGTTTTTGTTAATTTACCATTTTAACTTTTAATTCATTATTTTAATGTTTAATTCACCGTTTAATTCATTAACACTCATAAATGTTTAATAATTTTATTGAAAAATTATAAGAAACTATCTAATCGGGTTGAAACAAGTACTTATTCGCCTATTTTTCGATACGTCAACCGAAAAAGATATTTGACGTCATTTTTACCTGTCATAACGATTTTTTTCAAAAAACGGACGTTGCAAATGTCCTTATGGGGTAACTCTTTCGAAAATTCGGTCGAAACAAATACTTATACGCCTATTTTCCGTTACGTAAACCGAAAATGATATTTGGGACCTTGGGTACTCTCTGAAATAGTGGAATGGATTTTGGTTTCTAAAAAATGAAATAATTGGGTTTGGGACCTTAGGGTTTGTTTTTATTTTTTTTATTCTTATGTTAAAATTAATCAAGGGCTAAGATTAAAAGAATTTTGAAATCAATGGTGAGAATCCAAAATTCATGTGACATTCAAAGTTGTATGTGGTTGGCTATTGAAAATTTTTAAGGATTGATGAGGTGGACATCATCAAAACCATTCATTCATCCACATTACATATCATCAATGGCTTAAATTTAACTAATGGTAAAATACAATTTTAATTTCTTAAAAAAGCTAATTAGAATTAAAATTGAATAAGAATTATATAGAATTATGAGGTTATTAGTGATTTAAATATAATTAAATAAAATTTTAATTTGTTATTAGCGGTTCAACTTCGTTTCATTCATAATAATTGACAACTTACAACTAAATCTTTGATATACTATCGATTAACTATCTAATTGATTATCATATAGATTAATAGTTTAATTTAGTTAGTTTTAGGTTTCATTATACTTAGGGCTGCACACGGTCCGGTCTGGTTTGGCAGAAAAATCAGACCAAACCAGAAATTCCGGTCTGGAAATTTTTCAAACCAGACCAGACCAGTCAAGACATCAGACCGGACCGGACCATTTTACAACGGTCTGGTCTGGTCTGGTCTACGATTTTTTGCTTTTAATGTTTTTTTAAATAAAATTCTAAGATAATGTGTTAAAAATCTAAGATAATACTCCTTTCCTAATCCTAAATCGAAATACATACAAAAGAATACATACTATAAAAAATAAAAACTCTAAAAAATAAAAAAAAAATCAACCAAAAATTCAAAATACAAGAAATATAAACCAAACAATACAAATAAATCAACAAAAAACGAACTAGATACTAAGAATTCAACAAAAAATTAAACCAAAAATTCGAAATACAAAATATCGCACCTAATAAAATTAGCACTTTAGATTTTAAAAGGGTTGATACTTGAGAATGAATGATTAAAGAAAAAACGAAAAATGTGACTGTGAGTATTGAGAGTTGCCTGCTTGAGGTTAAGTCTTGAGGGAAGCGCCGTCACAGTCACAGATGAGCTAAAAAATGAGAGAACAATTGGGTATTTAGGTTTTACAATTTTTCTAAGCCTAATAAAATAATGGGGCTAAAAGCCCAACACCCAGCAGAAACTTACCCAGTACTCAAATAAGAGTTGGGTCTAAGATGGTCACCTAACATATTTACTATATTACGGTTTTCCGATCCGGTCTGGTCTGAAAATTTTAAAACCTAGACCAGACCGGAAACCGTAATTTTAAAATTAAAAAAATCAGACCAGATCATTTAAACTGTAGACCAGACCAAATACTTAAATTACGGTTTGGTCCGGTTTGGTTTACGGTTTAGACCAAACTATGTTCAGCCCTAATTATACTTATATAACTTAAAAACTATGTAAGACTGTGACTCTGTGAGTCCATATTCCATAATAGTCTAATCGATTACACAAAATCTCACAAGAGACGGTCTATAGAATAGACCACAAAATTGGGCCAGCCCATTTCTCTTAACTGATTTTTTTTTATTATAATATCAATTATATTATGTTATAATCCTAAATGTAAGGTATTATAATCTCGAATATACTATTATATAACCCCAAATATAAGTTATTATAACCCCAAATAATTTATTATAACCCCAAATATACTATGTTATATTTCGGGCTGAGCTTCATGGATTCCGTCTATAGAATAGACCGTCTCCCATGAGACTTACTGAATCGATTATTTTGATTAGTTTCGTTCATTCAACTTAACCAAACTTACAATATTCAATCTCACTTACAATTTAACGACATAGTTTCAAGTCTATATAACTATATTAGAAAAGTTCCAACTTCCAATTAAATCTTTATTAAACAATCGATTAAGTATCTAATTGATTAATATTAATTAGTATATAGATAGACTAATACTATAATTCTAATAGTTTATTTAAGTTAGTTTTAGGTTTTATTATACTTAAATAACTTTAAAAGTCAAAATTATGTAAGACTGTAAGTCTATAATAATCTAATCGATTGTTTTGATAAAATTGATTAAATTTACAATATTCAATCTCTCTTACAATGTAATTAGTCACTCATGCTCATGACTCATATAGTCAGATGTCAAATTTACAATTTTGCTTAGAATAAACTTATTTTCATATAAAATTAAAATTTTTCAAAATATAAAAATGCCTTAAATTAAAATTTGATTCGGATGTCGGGTCGAATCGGAGTCGAGTCGAGTCGGAGTCGAAGTCGGATCGGAGTCGGAGTCGATCGGATTATCGGACTTTTTTTTGCGTCCAACTCCGGTCCAGCTCTAGCTCCGAGTCGGATTGTATAACCGGAGTCGGAGTCGGATTTTTCCCAACTCGGAGTCGAATCGGATAAAAAATCTCGGATCGAGTCGGATCAGGGGCGGATTCGGACTGAATTGCCATCCCTACACGAATCAGTTTAGATGTCTCATCTCCTTATTTGACAAAACCATACCAATTGTCTCATTTCCTTTTTTCTCTATCCTTTTTTTTTACCTAAATACCTCCACTTTTCTAATTTCCGATACCTAACTACCACCTTTACAATTAATTTAATCAATTAAAATATCCAACTAACACCTTTTTAATGGACCTCACTCAACCCTTAAAATTCGTTAAATCTCAAATGGGACATCTAAACTGATTCAGAGAGAGTATATATTAAGATAATTTGATAATATCTCATATAATATATTTTTTACACCCTGAAAACTATATTTAAATTCTTTTTCTTTTATAAAATATTTCAAACGTAATCAATAAAATAGAACGAATAAAGCGGCTTTTTACAATAATAATCAAAACTAATTAAATGGAACGACAAGAACCATTTACTATTGATACTATCTTACTACTCCTTCATTTTCCATTTGATATTTCTCATTTATCTTCCACACTATTCTCATAGCATGTGCTCAAAAAAAAAAAAAAAGAAGATTACAATGTCCTCCGTCCAAATCGGCCCACAAAGTATTAATCTTTTGGTTGGAAAAGAGGGGCAGTGCCCCACTTTCGATTCATGGAGTAAGTAAAAAAAACGTTAAAAGTAGTGGTATTTCACTTGTGCTGAAGCCACTTATCTATAAATACGCACATTTTTTCAATTCATTCTTTATTTTGCATATGAACATCTTATACCCATCATTTTCAGCGATTTACAGCATAACCACACTATTATCATCGAGCTAGCAAATAAAGAAGGGTGAGGAGGATATTAATGAAAGCTTCAAAAATGAACAGAGAGTAGTAATAATTGTAAGGGAATAAATATTTTTATTTTTATTATTTTTATTGATAAAACAAAAGAAACTTATTTCCTAACTAATGACAACAACATAAATTGTCTCCAACACAATTATAACCCCTTCTCTTACAAGAAAAAACGCCGCAAACATTTGCATTGCAGGCACCAGTTAATATGGTGAAACATAATTCATTAGCTGGAGTAGGATTAACTACAGAAAATTTGGAATCTGAGCTCGTAATTCTACAATTGATAGTACCTATAATACAAGAAAAAATATTTAATTAATTATTATAAACTATGTGAAAATTTTAAAAATTTGCTACAATAATAATAATAATAATATAATAATAATAATGATAATATATAATAAATTAAAACATAATTTTACATACATTACATCAAACATAATTTAAAATTTTAAGTGCATACCGGAAAGAAAATAATCATAACTGCAAAAAGCATTACTTCAAATGACTTGTTTCCGGCCATTTTTGAGAATAAAAATGTATGCTTAATGAAGAGGTATAAAAGTAAGTTCAAATATATAATGATGATGTTATTGAAAATGTTAAAATGTTTCATGGCATTATCTATCTATCTATAATCTATAAAAACTACTAATGAAGAAATAAGACTGACACGTGTCAAACTCTCATTGAAAATTTTTCCGCCCATTTTTATGCTGACATGATAAGTGAATTTGTAGTAAAAATCATTTCCTAATATGGTTTAATTTAACGTGCAGAAGAAGATTCAATTTAGTAAGCAATATTCTTTTCAAATTATTTAACTTGGTAAAAGAGAATAATTTCATGATATAACAAAAAGAAACGTAATAAATTTGTAAATCGGCATTATATATCAATATTATTTTAAAAATAAAAGAGAATAATATCTTGATATAGAAAAATTATTTTTCAAGATTATTTACCAGCTATAGAATAATTATATCTTCATAATTATAGTGACATACAAATACATGTCATTGCTATCTATCTACTTCATATTCTTATTTGCTTTAAAAAGTAATTTTACTATTAAATGCATAATTTCACCTATAAATATATATATTTATAAAAAAATTGTACGAATGATAATAATTTTTCAAGATTTTTAAAATGAGACCAACTTTGTTATATTTTTTACTCTTTTTAGAAAAAATTCAAAAAAAATCATTCAAATTATTCAAAAAAAAATATTAAGCTATATATCAAAAAAAATTCATTTGAATTTATTAAAAAATTAAATTAAATTTATTCATGAAAATATTATTAAAAAAAACTAAATATAAGATCTCACGTGACTTTTATAAAAGCTATTAATGAAGAAACGGGACTGAAACATGTGTTAGATTCTCAACGAAATTTTTTCCGCTCATTTTAACGTGCACGAGAAGATTTAGTAAGCAATATTATTTCCAAAACATTTACATCGGTAAAAGAGAATAACTTCTTGATATAGCAAAATGAAACAAGACTAATTTGTAATATTTTCCAATATTATTTTCAATATTAGTTCAAAAATAATAGAGGATAATATCTTGATATAAAAAAATTATTTTTCCAAGATTATTAACTAACCGTAGAATAATTATAACTTCATAATTATACTGAAATGCAGATTTATGTCATTGCTACTTATTTACTTTATATTTCTATTTACTTTAAAATTAGTTTTATTTAATAAATGCGTAATTTCAATTAAAAATATTTTTTTAAATTAATTATACGAACGCTAATATTTTTTCAAGATCATTAAAATGAGATAAAATTTATAATATTTTTGACTCTTTATAAAAATTTCAAAAATCATTCAATTAATAAAAAATGATACTGCATTATTAGAAAAAATTGTGTTTATTCATTAAAAACTTTAAAGTAAATTTATTCATAAAAATATAGTTACGGAAATAAAAATATAAGATCTCACTTGACTATGTTTTAGCTAAAAACTACTAATGAAAAAACGAGACTGACACGTGTCAAATTCTCAGCGAAAATTTTTCCTCTTATTTTAACGTGCATGAGAAGATTAGGTAATCAATTTTATTTTGAAATATTTACATTGGTAAAAGAGAATAACTTCTTGATATAGCAAAATAAAACAAGACTAAATTTGTAAACTAGAATTATTTTCCAATATTATTTCTAAAATAAAAGAGAATAATATCATGATATAACAAAATTATTTTTTCATGATTATACTAAGATGCAAATTTATGTCGTTGCTACTTATTTATTTTATATTTCTATTTACTTTAAAATTAGTTTTATTTAATAAATGCGTAATTTCACTTACAAATAATTTTTAAAAAATTAATTATATGAACGGTAATTTTGTTTCAAGATCTTTAAAATGAGATCAAATTTATAATATTTTTGACTCTTTATAAAAATTTAAAAAATTATTTAATTATTCAAAAATAATACTACTGCATTATTAAAAAAATTATGTTTATTCATTAAAAACTTTAAAGTAAAATTATTCATAAAAATATAGTTACGAAAAAAATAAATATAAGATCTCACTTGACTATGTTTTAGCTAAAAGAGGTCGAAGAGTGATATATTGTCTGTTGAACAACCAAGCGACAGGAATGAAGTGACATAGTTCAGAAACTGAGATAAAGAGACAAGAATAAAGTGACATATTTTATGAACAAGGATAAAGAGAAAGGAATAAAGTGACACACACATATATGTTTCTTAAAAATACTAACAAATTAATAACCTTCTTTATAATCTTTAAAATACATATAATCTTAAAAATAAATATTATTCAAGTATAAAATTAATTTAAAACTTTTTTTTCAATCTCTGTGCATTTGATTCAATCTCCGTGCACGGGTATCTATCTAGTATACTACTATAACTGTAAACAATATTTGGGTAACAATAAATTTAACAAATCAAATATTATCTCTTAATTAATATACGTATCTTTTATTATATGCTATATTATTTTTAATTTTGGCTAAATATTTATTGGTCATAATTATAGTTAATCACAATCAAAAGCTACCTATGATAAAGAGGCAAAAGGGCCCTAAAGGCCAAGACATTAGATCACCATCATAGGTACAGAACAAAATGAACACAAAGCCCCAATTACAATCGGAATAAAAGTCAATTCAAACAAGGCAGCAGCAACATTGATCAAGGGCGCAGTGAGCACACAGCAGCAATACGCATGCACCCAGCAGCAAAGATCAGAGGAGCAGCAGCTGCACAAGGCGCAGCCAGCAATTTCGTAGCAGGGCACGTAGCAGCAGAAAACAGCATCCAATAAAACCAAAAGCATGTAGGCAGTAGGATCAATAGGACCAGTAGTAAGAAGGCAGCAGCTGTGCAGTAGCGGCACATGAGGCAGCCAGAACGTCGCACACACAGCAGCACCCAAGGCAGCCAGCAACTACACAACAGAGCAGCAGCAGTAACACAAGGCATCAGGCAGGCTCAGCGTGCAACAAAGCCAAACTTAAAAATCAATGCAGCTTCAAGACAGTGGGCTGCAGAAGTGGAGTGGGGCAGCAGCAACAAAGGAAGCCAGCAGAGGAGACAGCCTCACGACAGTAAGGAAACTAAGCGTATAGGGCAGCAGCATAACACCACAATCAAAGGGCACCAGAAGCAGGGACAAGCTGCTGCTCAAGTGCAAGCAGACATCACAGAGCTTACAGCAAGGAGTAAAACAGCAGCAAGCAAGTAGCCACCAAAAAACGTTCATTAAGGTTCACAGCAGCAAGATTAGCATTAAAAAAAACATCATATCAGTAGGTATAATGCACCAGCAGCCACTGAACCAAAAGGGCATAAACAACAACACGCTGAGCATAGCAACACCAGCAGGGCACACAGGCAGCAGCCCCCACAAAAGACCTATAGTACAAGCCAGCAGCAAGATAAAAGAGACAAAATAAGGCAAAATACAGAGGCCACAGCACAGCATTATTGGTAGCTACCCATTAAAGGGATCTCACCCAAGCAGCAGTAGGGATATTTCTAGTCTGGAACCGTGCTTTGGAGTTAGTCTTGATGGATTCGATTACCCTCCTAACAGACATAACTTTCTTGTGCCATATGGCGTTATTCCTAGTGTGCCAGATCTCATAAATGAGATTACCAATGACAGCATCAACAAAATTCCTTCTATATTTGGAGATACGCCTTCTCCGATGGAAATCCTGTAATGTGTGGAAGTTCCATGTCACCCCAAGCCAATCCTTGATAGCTTCAACGCATTGTTTGCTAAATTCGCAAGAGAAGAAGAGGTGATCCTTGGTTTCAGGCAATGCACCGCAGATGGGGCAACTATCCTCTTCAACCACGCCCAACATTGATTCAATATTTTTTGATTATATTTTAATAATATCTTTTATAGATAATGCTATATTTAGATAGTGACATTTTATAAGGAGAAATATTACTATTAATAGTAATCTCAATGAGACAATACATCAAAATTAACTTTTTGCTATATAGTATAGGATTTAGTGTCATTAAAAAAATGTCTCCAATAAATATTTTAATGTAATAGTTATTGATTTTTATTTATTGTTCATAATTAATTATAGATAATCACAATCATATCATATTTGACACTTTATTATAGTCCAAAGTGATATTTATGAGAAATATTACTAGATTTTTTGTCACGAAAAACTTTAAGACAATTTTTTATTATACTGCTAAAGGGTCTAGTAAATGTCGTTAAATTGATCACTATATATACCATTAGAAATTAAATTAATGACATCTAAAATAAATATCACTAAATATATCTCATTATTTGTATGTTATGTTTAATATGTTTATGTTGTATAGTGAGACAAAGCTCATTCCTAATGTGTAGATTTTTTAAATTTTGAAAAAGCAAATTTTGTTGAAGTTAAAAAATTTCCCTGAATCTTATCTTCCAAGGCAATATCTCTGACTTGCTACACATGCATATATTTTGGGCAATTTGTTTATTCTTTTTGATTTTTATGAAAATCACAAATTTTCAAATGAGAATACAGAGAAATTATTTTTATTAGACTGGTTTAATATGTACTTATAGTTTTAAAGTTACTCCCTCCGTTCCTTCTTGATGTTCCAATTTGGGTTTTTCACCAAGATTAAGAAAAAATGGAATCTTTGGTGGTAGTGGGTATTACTTTAATTATATAGTAGTGGGAAATAATGATTGTATTAGAAGTATGAGAAAAAAATAATTAAATAATAGTGTAATGTAATGATTGTATTGAAAGTATATGAAAGAGAAAATAATTAAATAGTAGTATAAAGTAAGGAAAGTGGGGTTTTAAGGGGTAAAAGTGGGTTGAAAACTTTCCAAAAATGGAAAGTATTCTAAAGTGGAAAAACTTATGAAACTACCCGTTTTAATAAGGTGGAAAAACAAAAAGGAACGGAGGGAGTATCATTTATAACATTATTTACAATCTTAAAGTGACTAATTATGATCCTTAACTAAGTGATCACTTCTGTCCTTACATTAAAATCTTATTTAAGGGATGCCCTTATGTTTCCCATATATATTCATGATACAGGAAAATTCACAACTCAATGATGTCATAGTTGTGAATGACTATTAGTATTAAGATGAATTATTATTATACCTCGACGGCTTGATGTAGAGTTTAGTATTCATTATATTTTTCCTATCCAATCATATCATATTATATCATCATACATTAAATAAAAGGCTTAGGAAAATTCCAAGTACACAATTTAAGAGTCTTTCCAAATGATACTCATTTGTTATCTTTAAAAATAACATGTCATTTTATCTTGACCAATATTTCTACCATTAAGAATATTATTGACAATTTTCATAATTATAGTATTAATTATATCATAAAACTGTCATATTTATAGAGTTAAGTATATTAATTTATAGACTCATTATATTTTAAAAAATATTTCTAACTGTCATTTTATGTTATTTTATCATGTCATTTGTTGTCTTTAAAAATTGAGTGTTTCATCATCATCATCATCATCGTACCCAGTATTCCCGCACATAGATAGATCTATGTTTAGGGTCTGGGGAAGGAGGCTCGACGGCGTCTCATACTCATAAGGAGAGAGCGGTCAAAAGAGTCCTTCGGCTCAAGAAGAGTCTTCAACAATAAGAACCTGCAAATACCCGAACTCTTGCATCTTACACACACGTTAGCCAAGCATAGAAAAACAACTAGCCGCAAGCATACTAGGTGACTTAAAAATTGAGTGTTTACTGCATAATATTTCTGACTTTTTTTTTCAATATCATGTTTATAGACGTTGGTACTAAAAAAAGTCGTGCAATACACGGGTTGTTACACTAGTATTCATGATATTTTCAACATACCAAACATCATGGAATATTCAGATAAAAATTAAAATCATGACTTTCCAAGCAACACAATTTGTACATCATTAAAATAATCTAACAATACTTGGGAAAGCAGCCCAACTTATAAGTTTGATGTATATGTCAGGTTGTTTTGACAATCGGTTGTTGGTTGTTATTGGATGTTGGCTATTAGATGTTGGCTTTTTTAGTTGGTTTGTTTGATCAGCTTGAAATGTTAGGCTATTTGCGGAGATGTTTGGTAAATTTAAGTTTATGTTGTTAGCCGTTTATTAGAGAAAAAGTGAGTCAATAAGTCAAAAGTCAACCAAAAAGCTACTTGGAGCAGCTTTGTCATTTTGGCTTAAAGCAACTTTTCAGCTGCTTTAAAAGCCATTTAGCAAGCACTTTTTTTTTGTTGTTTGACCAACCAACGAACCAAAAGGCAAAAGCCAAAAACCAACCACAAAACTAAACAAATAACCATGAACCAAATACCCCCTAAATATTACACAGCTACAGAGCAAGTGTTCAACAAAAAAATGTAGCATAATAAGAACCATGATGATAAAAAAACAAATAACTTATATATTACGTTTACTTATCTCAAAAAAAAATATTACGTTTACAGTAAAAATAACTTAGTACATATTTTGACTTCCGTCATATAAAAGTAATAATCAAGGGCTCACTTACCTAATAAAAAGTAATTGTAAAATTAAGAAAGTACAAATTAATTGTGCGAAATGGTTTGGAAAAATATGCTTATTAAAAGAGGCTCTTGATTGATGAATCCACTTTTTAAAAATGAATAATTCTTCTTCAAGTAGCTTATTAAGCAACTTGAAATCATCATTATCAATAGGTCTCAAATCCATACAATGAAATCCTACAAATATATAACAGGGTATGCTTTATGTATATGATATTTAAATTAGAAATTAGATATAAAATAAGAAATTAATAGAAATGATTAATAGCCTTGATCACATTTTTACCTTCAATTGTCGTTAATGCAATTATGGTCTTCGAGAGGTCTTCTAAAATCCTATTAATCGAAAATTTGTTATTAGATTCTTTATAATTATTTTTATTTTAAATTAAATAGATAGTTTCTTTTAAAAATGACTTTAATGGATAGTTTAACCCAATAAAAGTAATAATTTAAATTTCTTACCCAACTCCACTATAAGGGTCTTTAAGACCATTCGAAAATATGATATTACTGCCAAGGTTTTGTAGGGCCGATATAACGTCCTGCCGTTATCAGTTAAAGTTTAGAAAAACATAAAATAATTATATAATTAAACAAATAATTTATCATCTAGTCTTGGACGAGACAACCTCACGATGAGACCATCAATTTGGCCGACCTAATTCGCGCGTGTAATAATCTGGGCATTTTTTTCATTTTCTAGACATTTTTCAATTTTAATCTTAAATTATAATTTTGACCTTAAAGGTCAAAATTGGTAAATGCCCTAGAAAATTGAAATGTTGTAACACACGCTTGAAATGGGTCGGCCTGCACTTCCTCTTAACTTGCGACAGTCTTGTCCAAACTTTTGTAACAATTTATATGTTTACCTCCCCTCCGAAGTAGGAGTAGTAATGGACTGGCATCCAAAGAGGGTCTGGACGAACTAAAAATACATCTGAACACAATCTCAAGAATTCGGACACATTATTTTGATTGGGAAGAAGTAAAGTGTTATTCCCACATTCTTTAGAAATCGGAACTAAATCATTGCATTGCTACATTTGAACAAAAGAAATAGTTATATTAGCCGGAATACATTTGGAAAAATTATCAAAAACTATTTATTTAATGTATAGATTAAAAAAAACTACCTAAGTAAATTTTTGTGTCAAAAAGCTAGCACTACCTATTGAAAAATTTTGTTTTTTAAAGAGAGTCAAATAACAATTATAATTCTTAGATCATTAACTGCGGTTTTGACTATTAATTTCTTTGTCAAAAACCATATTTAAAGGTAGTTTTTAACAAAGAATTTTTTAATAGGTAGATTTAATTTTATTTTCATAGTTTTTGACAAAAGAATTTATCAGGTAGTTTTGACAATTTGTGTAAACAAATAAAATTTTATACCTGCCAATGCATTGCTACTCTTGAAGCATAATCAAGTCCAAATAGTTGATCAAGACCAAAAGGGGATGATTTGTTCAAGTCATTGCAAGTACGTAAGTTTATACTATTCAATGCACTTGCTATTCGTTGAAGAATATCACTTTTGGTTGAATTGATTACTTTATTACAATACCTATTAATCCAATTGTCTCTTGGGCTATCATATTGTGCAAAGTAGGAATATAAATCAGCCAAATATGACTTTAGTTCTGTTGCTGATGACAATGATCTGAAAATTAAGTAGTTTTGAATTTAATTACGGATAATTATCATTAAGTTGTAGATAATTTTCTTTCATATGACTTACTTGCAGGTGTTAAATATATGGCTTAGAGTTGTCAAGCCTTGTGGTTGAGAAGCTACCTCATCAATTATCGTCCATGATTGTCGAATAATGTTGTAGCATTTCTCATCTTCTTCCTAAATATTTGTTTGAAACTAAATTAAGTACTAAATAAAAATTGTAATCATATCTTTAAGATTATTTTGCTTTTGAAATTTTCACTAAAAATCTTATCTTTTATACTTATTAATGTTAAATCTGATCTTTGTACCGATTTTTCTTTTAATTTTTTTTATTTAGTGACCTTTTATAATTGGTTAGTTTATATAGTGTCGTGTTAATTGCTTCTTGTATTTTTATATAAAATTTAAAACATAAAAAAAAATACAAAAAATAAGAATTCACTAATAGAAAAAGGAAAAATTCAAATTCAAATAAAAATGAACACCCAATATATCCCTCTCATCTTTCATCCTTTCGGAGCCACCCCACTATTTCTCCTTCCTTATCATGGGTCGGGTCTGGATCAAGTTGAACCAAATCCCGACACAAATATATTAATTTTTGGTGGATTTATATTTGATATTTGATCCAATTAGGGTCTGAAATTTTTGGATCTGGACCTTGATCTGGCAGGTCCAATGCCGGGTTTAGGGTTTTAAATGAATCTTAATTTGATTATTCATACTTAATTTTTTTACATGTTAAAGGTTTAGAATAAATTTAAATCTTATTTTGGATGTATAATAAATTGGGTCTAGAATGGAGCTGAGAGGTTTGAAATGGATCTAATGGATCTGAGTGTTTGATTGTCCAAAGAGAGGATTGGGTTGGATTTAAGGTTGAAGTCCCTAAACCCAGACCCAAGCTCTCTTTTTGGGACTCAAAATTGAACCTGAATTCTGTATGTTTTAAAATTATAGACTCATAGCTTAAAAATAGGGGATTTTGTTTGTTTCGTCTCAATAGGATCTTATTTTGTTTTGTCTTTTACTCTTAATTTTTCATTTTGCTTTTTGGATACTATTCATCTCTTACTCTTAATTTCTATTTTATTATTAATACATAAGTTAAAACATAGTCAAGTGCGATCTTGTTTGTTTCGTCTCAATGCAAGAATTATTTATATCAACTTTCCATTATTTTTAATTCTACACAAATAGAGTTATTAAGAATTGAATAAGTGCATTGGATAGAGTGCATAAAGCAAATCGGACATTAGTAGTGAATTGGAGGGAGTAAATAGTAAATTAACCTTACAAAAAGAATAACTTAACAATTTACCTTAAAATCTCGACTAACTATTGAACAATATTGGTTTTTTAGAGAAACATCCTCGAATTGAAGTAGTGGAGCAGATGATGCTAATGCTCCAACTGCTACTGAAGGATTTCGCAATCGAAACCAAACAGCTAACACTGTAATGTATGCGATCCAACAATAAAAATAAGAAAATTGATGTACGTGGTGATCCCGAATTTTTGGCTTTTTCAAGTAGAAAACAAATGCTTTTTTAAATCCGTATGGTAACCCTAAGCTTTTAACTTTCCACTTGGTAGAGTATTTTGTTACATTTACGCTATTATTATCCTTCATAACGACTTTTTGCATAAAAACAAACGCTCTAATCACTTTTAAGCTTAAGGGGCACTTTTTGAAAATATGTTTAAAATAATATTTCAATTAACAAAAAAGTTAATATTTTATCTACCACATGGAAATGTTTATGAATTCTCAGGGTCACCACATGAATTAAAAAAATATTCGTCAAGCTAAAACTTAAAGTTACCGCGGTGCAATTTTCTATATAAATATATATGAGCTACATATTAAGTGACCAAAGAGAAAATATATCATTATAGTGTATATTAATCAAAATTAAATAAAGCTTACTTCCAGAATATGATCCGCCTATTACTATCACCGGAGATTCAAATGCTGAAAGATTTTGTTTGATATGTTGTATGATATCAAAAAAATCTGCCAAGGATTGTTCAGTTGTTAAACAACTCCTTATATTTATATCATTCATTGCATCATAAATTGACCCCAGTGGTATTGACTCTCCATAAAACCGATGCTGCAAATTAAATAATTTTTTTTCTTTTAGATTGACCGATCAAAAATATTCTACGATTTACTCTTTTTTGTTTCATATTATTTGTTATATTTGATGAAAAAAGTTCTTACAATTTTGATCAAAGTGTAACGAACAATGTAAAACGGAAGGAATATCAAATTTTACTTATGAATATAAAATTGTACATTGATCTACTATATACGAACTATCTTATCTAGGAAAAATTAAAACACATACTTGATCATTTAATGAGTAATATATATACTTACAAGTTATTCTAGCAAAGTCTTTCACAATATAACAATGACTTATTATTATTATTATTATTATTATTATTATTATTATTATTATTATTATTATTATTATTATTATTATTAAAATCTTTATTTTTAATTTTATATCTGAATTCTACGATTGAAAATAAATTACTAATTATTTTCAAACACAATCCTAATTTATTAATATTTTGATACATGATCTTATGACATTATAGGGCTTTTTTTTTTGAGATATGACATATAGGGCTTAATATCAAAAGAATTTGAGTTTAAAGTATAAATGTACATCATGTTAGAAAAAATAAATGCAAAATATAAATTAGGCACAATTTATATTATAAGAATACTATAAACTATTAAATATTTTACCTCAATATACACTATTAATGCACCAAGTTTAGGGGCACTGAAATTGATGATACCTATCTTGTTGATAGTTGAGTGTATAGTTTCATCCTTCCCAAAATAGACTAAAATAGGGCCTTTATTTTGTGCTCCAATCCAATACGTAGAATCAACATAATAAATTTGTTCAAACGACATATTATGTAAATAACCAACATTCACATGATCTAGAATTTGGTTATAAGTATATCTTCTTGCTGAAATATAAGCATCGTCTATTGCTACAATAATAATATAAAATAAAATTAGAACCAAATAGAAGAAGATTATATAGGTGCAGTATTATTCGCTCACATGAACTAACATTTAAATTATTCGTCAAAAAGAATTAATTTGATTGAACTAAAATATGTGGTGGAGTAATAATTTGGACAAAGAATTGAATAATTTGTAAATAATAGGTTTAAAATTCTAAGTATAAGTTATTTTGTACAAAAATTAAGCTAACCATTATGTGGTAGGTACTTTTATATATGCATTTCTCCAATCCTATAGTAAATTAAAGTTAGAATATTATGTTTGTGATTAGATTACATTATATATGTTTAATTTTTTTATGTACAGGGTAATCTGAGAAATAAAAATTTTAAGTTAAGGAATAATGAGAATTAAATCTGAAAGTTTATGGTGATTAATGAATGGGATATACTTGATTTAATTAAGACTCCATTCTTATAATATGTTTAAAGCTTGTTATTACATTATTGAAATAATTAGACATCATTCCATTCTCTCAATGAATATGATAGTGGGCTCTTGAACTTGGATTTATATTTTATGTTCCCTGACTCCATTTTATATAAAGCTTAATATAGTACTATATTGCAATTTAATATATATAGTATTCCCTCCAATTTACCACTAAGTTTCCATTTGCTTTAACACTCTATCCAATACATTTATTCAATCGTTAATATCTCTAATTGTGCATAATTAAAAATTATGGAAAGTTGATATAAATAATCCTTGCATTGATAAGAATCAAACAAGATTCCACTGGACTATGTTTTAACTTATAGATTTATAATAAAATACAAATTAAGAGTAAGATATGAATAATGTTAAAAAACAAATAGAAACTTAGTGGTGAATTGGAGGGAGTAGTAGACTTGTCAAATTGGCAATTCGGGCAGATTGTAGGTTGAGTTACTTTCGGTCATGTCAATTTTGATTCTTTTGGATTGCCACAACGATCATATTCAAATTTCGGTTGAGTTTGACCCAGTTTATTTAGTTTTTTTTCGGGTTGAGATATTTTCGGAATATAATTCAATATTTTTTAGAGTTATGACCCACTAATTTCCTGTTAGATTTCAAGCTATCTTTGGATGATATCAAATTTTGAGAAGTCTAAATAGGAGAAATTTTATAGAAGAGAAGAAGAATTAGAACTTGATGATGTATTCGTAGTGGATGAATTTGAGAACCAAAAAGCAGAAATGCTCATGAACAAGAACATCGTTCCTAGTTTTTTGTATGGATCCATTTATCCAACAATCTGCAACAAAAAAAAAAAAATAGATTTTAGATCAAAGAAAAATACTTGTAATACATAATCCATTTATGAGTATAATTAAGTTTTACGATTCTATACAAAAATATTAGTTTTATTTTATTTATTTTTTTTCAATATGATTAAATGGTTATCATTTAACAAACCTTTATGCAGCTGTTCTCCTAAGTTTTCAATATCATTCAATATGAGAAGATTAGAGAAACTTCATTAAAGAAATTAGAAAGTAGATTATTAGCAAAGAAGAAGAGTTTGGATTGATTTCGGATAATAATTACAAAAGGCACTATACTCCTTTAAATAATAGAGGTACTCCCTCCGTTCGTTTATAAAAAGTAATGACTGTATTGGAAGTATGAAAGAAAAAATAATTAAATAATAGTGTAATGTAATGATTGTAATGGAAGTATAAGAGAGAAAATAATTAAATAGTAGTGTGAAGTAAGAAAAGTGGGGTTTTAAAAGGTAAAAGTTAGATAAAACTACCTATTTTAATAAGGTGGATAAACAAAAAGAAACGAAAGGAGTAGTAACAAAGTAGGCTTCACGTGATCATCTAAACATTGGTTTATAAAAGAGCCATTTATTCTTAAAAAAATAAAAGAAAAGTAAATATAAATGGAAAGTTTGCAATGGAGTAGATATAACAAATGATAATAGCTAAGTGTATCAAAATATAGTACTCCCTCGCGTACGTCCAATAGAATTTCAAGTATTTGCCATTTTAATTTGTCCCACTTAATTTGCATTATATCTATTTTGGACAATGACTAACGACTTTTTTCATCTCATCCAAATATTTCAACTCTATTTTAATTTCATTCATACAATACATTCTTTCTCTTCATATATTACCACTTTCTTAAAAACCCCACGGATGAGTATTACTTTATTGAATCAACTGATCAATATGCGCATTCAATGCACCATTTTGAATCAACTCAAAATGTTGTGTGTGGATTTATGAGATTTATTTTGCTGCTTATCTAATTATGACTATTTACAATTGACATAAAAATGCATATATTACATATCTTGCTGACTTGTTTCACCTTTTTCTTTTGCTGTGCTTGCTAGTTCATAAAGTTTACAAAATGAAATTCATTATGAGAGGTAGTAGTAAAATAGTAATTAAGAAATCCTTGAAAGGTTTTGCAATGACCTTTTTCTATATTTGTCAAAAGATGTAAGAATGCTGAGAAGCATTAATGTCTATTTATAGGGTGTAATCATTATTTGTACCATAATTATATGAGTTACTTCCTCCATTTTCATATGTTCTTCTCAAATAGAATTTATGAATTTTACTGTCAAACTTTCATCTTCTTTGAGAAGAAAAACATATTCATGAGATTCGTCTCAATATATACAATCTAAATATCAATTTTTCAAAAATTTTAAAAACTCACAATTAAAATTATTTAATTGTAAAGTTTGCATTAGAATCCACAAAAAATTAAATGTGAAGAACATTTGAAAACAAAAGAAATATATAATTATCTCTAATGAATTATTTACCCAATGTCCTAGTCAGATAAATTTTACTTAGATAATGGTACAATTTTGCTTATAGTCGAGTTTGTTTGAAACACTTAGTAGTTATGAGTCACTAATGTCTGAAATAATTCATTCATTGATACCAATAATATGCAAAACAAAAAAGAAACATAATTAGTTTATCCTTCAAGTGCAAGATATAAATCAAAGTATATAAAGTGTAGATTCTTGTCCTATTGTAAAAACCACCTATGCAAGGTATACTTTGTATCTCAGTATTTTCTTAAAATATCCAAAGGTGTGTGAAAAGTTAAACACCTATAAATGGGACATTTACTTTTTTGACACTTTTTACTTAGCACTCTCAATTTGTATTTATTCTTACTATAGATTAAAACATAGTAGAGTGAGATTTTGTATGATTCATATTAATTCAAAGATTATTAATATCCACTTTTTTTATAATATTTCGTTATATATAATAACAAACATTAAGCATTGAATAAGTGCATTGAATAGTGTGCACAAAATAATTAAATGGGACATTTTAAGTTGAAGAGAGAGAGTACTACTTTAAAGCATTCATATCTATGTGTAATCTTTACTACATGTTACAAGCAAACCCATGGTAATTAATAAATTTTCATTAATATTTAGACGAGGACTAAATTTCGTTTTTATTTAACAATAAAATACAACAAATTCATTGAACAACAATTATTTAATATTTCAAAGCTATATAAATTCATCATATTTAGTTCAATTAAATTGTGTATAATAACTAAGTACAAACTTTTGAATCATACAACATTGACTTTATTATTAACTTTATGAAGTACTCCCCCCTCTTCCTATGAATTTGCAGTATTTTCTAATTTTTTCCGTTCTACTTAAATTGCAACATTTTTATTTTTGGACTGTGGCTCATCACTTTCTTTTAATTTCATCCATACATTTTAACTCTTTTTTAATTTCATCCACACAATTCATTATCTCTCTTCATTTATTATCACTTTCTTATTTTTCACCATTTTTTTAATTGCTACTATCTCATAGGGACAAAGGAAGTATCACATTTACAAATATTTCAATATATTAATAGTTGTCAATCATACAACACTTCAATTATTGCAAAATGATGCCCATTGCTTTCAGACAAATAGACATGTTCCTTTTATGATGTACTCCTATTTCCTAGACTTAAAAAATAGAGTATGTAATAGAAGTATGATGGAAAGAAAGATTCCACTCTTTTTCCTAAATTATCCAAAGATGTGGGAATACTCATAAATTTCTTACAATCAATTTTAGGACTCAAGTCTCAACTTTTAATGAGTGGATAATCTACATATTTTGCTATTTTAAAACAAATCTGAATAATAACTTAAAAAATTCTACATTTACTATTGATGCTATATATAAGCCATGTCTAAATTATTCTCTTCTTGTATAAAACATTTTAACCGTAACTAACAATGAAAATACGAATGAAACTATTTCATACAATAATAATCACAATTGAATGGAATGATAAGAACCATTTACTATTGATGCTATCTTACACTCCTTCAACTTCTATTTGATATTCTCATTTATTTTTCACACAGTTCTCATAACATGTGCTCAAATAACAATATCTATAAATATGCGCATAATATAAAAAATATATAAAATACTTAATAAAATTCTATACATTAGAGAAAAATCTAATGAGTTATATATTATGAATATATTTTAAGGTATAGATATTTATAAAAAAAAAGATGTATTAGTTTCTATCTTCTAAAAAGAAATTTCCCAAGAAAAATATAATTTAAAGAGAGTCGAGTTAGTTTTTTACAAAAGTTTTTAAAATTATGTTTGTCATTTTCTCATTCACTCTTTATTTTTCATGTGAACATCACATACCCTTCAATTCAGCGATTTACAGCAGAATCAAACTATTACAATTAAGCTAGCAAATAAAGAATGGGGATGATCGAGCTGTAATTTAATGACAATGTAAAGCATAGTGACAACAATGTAAAGCATAGTGACAATCACCTTTTTCTTTTTACCACAATGGGAAAATTATTGAATCAACTCAGTGTATGCGTTCAATCTAACAATCATGTTTGCTAAAATGTTATGTGTAGATAAGAAATTCCTAAACAATCACCGTAATTTGTAAATCACCATATAAAAACAAAAAAATAATAATTAAATAACTAGAATAGGAAAAGATAAAATAAATTATCCAATATCCCCCTATAAGATTAGGCCAGGTAGTGTGATTTACATCCTTTACAAATAACCGTAATTTACCTAGACTTCCTATGTGTAGATTTATGATATTTATTTTGATGATCATCTAATAATAGTTGTGACAATTGACATGCATAAGTTTTTTCTTAAAATATCCAAAGTATGGGAAAAGTGAATTACCCATAGGCCATAAGTAGTATCCTTTGAAGCTTTTCATAATGCATGCATGCATGTCTAATCTTTAATTACTACATGTTGCATGCCAACTCTTTGCAAGGTTTTTTTTTATATAGTGAACAAACCCTAGTTAATTGATAAAGTTTCATTGATGTATAAAACAGGATTTAAATTTCATTTTTATTTAATAATAAAAATGTAACAAATTTGTTGAAAGATATATATAAATAATAGAACCTATTTTTAAGTTAACATTAGAGGTGTTCAACGGGCCGGGTCGGGTCAAAATTTAAATGGGTTGGGGTGGGGCAGGTCCTGTCAAATGTTAATCGAGGTGGGTCAAAACCCGTTTAACTCCGACCCACTTTGACCCGTTTTTTTAAAGTTAATAAAATAGTTTTTTAATTATACTTTATGGCCCGTTGGGTCAATCCACTTATGTATGTAATAATATCACTTAAAAATATGAAAAAATAGGTAATTTTTTCCACAATTAATTCTTAAATTATCCATCTCGATGCGTCCCTTTACACTAAGACCCGTTAATTAATGACTCACCACGTTACTGACCTGTCCCGCTAACGATCCATTAAAATGTGATCCGACCCTTGACCCACTGGGTCAACCCGCCCCATTGAACACCTCTATTTAACATCATATGCCCGTTACTATCACCACCGAGCTAGTGCGTGGCTACGTACCCAACGCCCAAAATAAACGCTTAAACATAAATCCACTAATGAATTTATATCCTTTAACCATTCTGGTAGGTTTTACTTTATTATTTAGGCACCATTTGGTTGTAGCCTATAGGGTATTAATTGATTACAATAAGAATAATTTATAATGCAAATTTTCATAAAATATTTCATATTATTTCCATGACGATGAATTTTGGATGATAAAAAAAAATTCTTCTTAATTTTCTATTATCATATGATAATATATTGGAATAATTTTGTAAAGAAAGAGAGATAATAGGAGGAAAATAACATGACAATTTAACTTATTAAAAGATTTTCCTAATAAAATTATACTTACTAGTTTTTCATTATCATTTTCATCATTTATTATTGACATTATTGACAGTTTTAGTGATTAAATAATGAAAAGTAGTAGGAAGCTTAATACTAAAATCTCCTAAAGTAATCAATTATCATTATGCCACAATCTTTATATTTTTAATTTCCAAATGTTATACTCTATGGTATTGGATACTTTTACATTTTTAGAATTGCTTCCTATGGTCTCTAAACATATATTGCTTATAGAGCCAAATCGTTATGCTTAAAATTTTGTAGCATATGGATTAATGTAGAAAAAGCAAAATGTTGAGACTCTATACTATTAATTATGACCTAGCTAACTTTTGTAGTTATGAGTAGAGTGTTCATTTGATGAGTTATCATATGAATTTCGAATAAGGTGTTTTGGGTCGATTCAACTACATTGTTATTTATATAGCTTTAAATTTATTTTCAAGGCTGATCAAGTAGAATTCGATTAAAAGGTAGAATAAATATCAAAGTATATTTTCAATACTCTAAGTTATGAGTCATTAATGCCTAAAACAACTCATTCATTGATACTGGTATATGCAAAAGAAAACGAAAACCTAGATAATGTATCCTTAAAGTGCAAGGTATATATCAAATCTATTGAGTGTAGATTCATGTCATACGGTAACCAACTTTGCAAATAATGTTGCTTAACTTTTTCTTAAAATATCCAAAGGTGTGGGAAAAGTTAAACACCCATAAATATACTCCTTTAAAGCTTTCATCATGCATGTCTAATTTTTACTTCATTAATATTTACAACATGTTACATTCAAATTAATGTTACATTCAAACGGGTATTTTCTTAGGGTAAACACGGTAATTGGATGACTTATGTAGCAAGTTTTTTTAAAAAAAACTATAATCAAGTGTCAAAAAAGTTGTTAAAAAAAATTATGGTTTTTTTTTTTATTCGGAATTTTTTATGTAATTTTTCATAATTTTTCTCTAAAATTTAAATTAAATTTAAGTTTATTTTTTGTGAATTATATACTATAGCAAGTCGCCAGGTTACACATGTTTACTCTAGGCAAATATCCTTATTCATGGTTAATCAATTGATGAGATTATTGTAGGAAAATCTTAAAAATATTGGATTATTCTAGATAAATTTCTCTTTTAATATAAAAATAAAGAATATCATTAGTTAACCCAATTAATTTGAAAGTTAAATTTTACTTTTTTTTTTTACTATGGTTGTGCTTTTACATTATATTTGAATCATTAAAACTAATTAATTAAATCATTTAATTCAAACAAATAAGAAAAAAAGGAGCTAAATCACTTATGCCTAAAAGAATGCATATATACGAAAATCATTATTTATTAATGTTACTTGTAAATTGAAGAGTCTTTTTATAATAAGGCGAAAAAGTTATTTGATTATTTTTTTGGTAGAAAAATGATTTCTGAAAATTTTCAATATTCGTGGCTTAATTTTTTAAAATTCAACATTTCTCAATTATCAAATTGCAAGCTATATATAATAAAATCTAGTTTTTGTCTTAGACTACTGACCCTTTTTTGTCTACCAGTTCATGTTCTTGTTTTTGTCTTTGCCTTTTACATATCATTCTATTACTCATTTTTATATCTAGTAATTTTATTTATCTATAAGTATTTTATTATTTTCACTTTGTTATATTAAAGGGTCAAGCTTGATTGGTAAGATACAAGCTGGCAATAAGTTTAACTAATCCGCAAGGACCTATCATTCCGTGAATATCAATCTCGAGCCGGGAAATTCTTTGACCGCATCCTTCTTTATGGGTATAAAGTTGGCAATATAAGTTTCACTAATCCTTCAACAATTTTCATTATCTGCTAATACAACATTTTCACATGGTAATACAATGATATTGGTCATGAAATTATAACATAAAAATTACACTAATTTTTCATTATTATTTTCACTATTTATTATCGACTACCAAACAGATCAACACAATTTCATTATCTTTAGGAGCTGATTTTTACCAAAGCAAAATACCTTTTTTTTCAAGGCAACTACTTACTTGTGGTCCATAATTCTTCCAATGCAACATTCTGTCAAAATAAATAAATATCACTTTGTAAATTTCTTTTTGTTGCCTAAAATATTTTAATAAAATTGCTTGTTTTATTAACTGCATATATTTTAGAATATATTCCCAAAAATATTTTGTAAGAATTTGGGCATATATATAGTTGAATTTAAATAGATTTTTTATAACGTTATATTGTATATTGTATATGTGATAGTAAAATTGGTAACTATTTGATATATTATTTAGAATATCATCATCATCATCATCATACCCAGTGTTCCCGCACATAGATACTCTATGGCCAGGGTCTGGGGAATTATTTAGAATATTCTTTAAAATTGAATATTATCACCTTTACCTATGTTATATTGATACCTTCTATGCATTTCAAAAAAAAAAAAAATATTGATACCTTCTATTAATTTAAAAATAATCACCAAATTTATTATCTAAACCTATATAGATTAAAAAAATAGTTTTTAGTTTTTTTCTTAAATTGAATTTTAATTGAGTATGTTGGTGATCAATGATTTTATCATTTTCTTTGGTTTAGTTATATATAGAAAATCTAAGTTGGATTAATTTGGTAAAAGCAGAACAAGGGAGGAGAGAGTTCTTAGTCATTAAGGAAAGGTATTTTAGATAGTTACTATTTTAAAAGTCTAATATAGACTTTGTCTATATCATTTATTATTTATAGGAAAAATTATCGTGAATAATACCAGCTTTCGTTAATTTCTCTATAATAATATCAACTTTTGATTAACCATAAATAACACCAACTTAAGAGCTTTTTTTCCTAGAATAATAACAACTTAGTTTATCTACTAATTTACCAATTGTTTTTGTCAAAAGACCTAAGTTGGTCAAAAATTGGTATTATTGTAGGAAAATAAGTAAAAGGTTGTATTATTCTTTTTATTTTTATTGTGCACTACTCCCTCTGTTCTTATATGTGTGTCCTATTTGAAGATTTCACACATATTAAGATAGTGGGAATCTTTGTTGATTGTGGGTATTATTTTATTATAATAGTGGTGTGAATTAATGATTGTATTGGTATTATGAGAGAGAAAATATAAATTAATTATTATAAATGGGATATTAGAAGAGAGAGGAGGATATTTTATTATAATAGTGGTGTAAATTAATGATTGTATTGGTATTATGAGAGAGAAAATATAAATTAATTATTATAAATGGGATATTAGAAGAGAGAGGGGTGAAAAGAGGGTATCAAAATTTTCCATTTTAGGAAATGGGACAAACATATGAAACTACCCGTTACAGTAATGTGGACAATCAAAAAAGAACGGAGGGATTATTTTTTAATTTTATACTCTCCGTTTGCTACTTCACTTAGTTACGTTCCGTAAGAACCTAACTATTTAACATTATATTTGTGTGGACTAAGTTCATACAAAACCTAATTATTATATATTTTTTTAAATCAAAATTATTTCATTAATCTAAAACAAACATAGAGATAAGTATAGAAAGCACAGAGAGTCCACTCTATCGAATTTTCATCAGCATGAAAATGAGATACACCTAAGGTGTTTAATACAGACCCGATGATCCGATAGACACCCGACTTTATAACCGAATTCGATTTGACCCGACTTTAAAATGGATCTAGAACTATGTAAAAACCCATGTTATCACAAAATCCGATTTTAAACCGACCCAAAACACCTGACACGAAATGAACCCAATGACCTGAACACCTCTAGATACACCTTCAAAAAAGGATTTTTCTAAACCCACTTTTCAAGCGTCAAAAAACTTAATTATTAATTCTAATAGTGCATGTTGTTATTGTTTCTTTATTAGTTAATTAATTAATACTCCTAATAAAATAAGATTCCCACTCCTCTATAAATACCCTTGCAAATGTTCAGCAATCATCATAACCAATTATTCTCAAATATATTTCTCAACTTATTTTCTAACTTTTCTTTTTCAATTCTCTTGGTAATACCTTTCTTCTTCTCTCTTACTTATTTTTTCTTGACATTGTTATATCTTTTAAGGGATCAACAAAAATACATAATATAATTTCATCTTAAAAACCTATTTAATCATAAAAGGGGCAGTATTATTTAGTTTTTTTTTTGGTATAAATATTCTTGTGTAACAAAAATTAGTGATGTAAAAAATATTTGTTATATTTTTGACATTATAGCGAAATTTAGGTGCTATTACCCATCAATTAAAGGACTAAAGTAGTCAATTTAACGTATTTTTGTGTCAAAAATTATAAACTTGAATTTCTGGCTCTATCAGCTGTTGCATTTTAAAAATTATTATTATACATTTCAAAGTTTGAATAATTGATCTCTAGGGTTTTTGTTATTAATATTCTTAATTGAATTCAAATAAAAAAATATTAGAATTAGTATAGAATAAGTTGATCTTTGTTTATGTACACAAGATATCTATATATGTTTCACTTTATTATAATTTATGACGACTAATCTAGTTATTAAGCCTCTTCCAGATTACTATTGCTTATAAAATTGCCTATGCTTATTTTTTAAATGTTATAAGTATGTATCGAAAATAAATATAAATTGCAAAATTACTAATATTTTAACTTCATTGAACATTTTCATACATATTATCAACTCTCATTTATATCTCTACTAAATACTAATCCTAAACATAATTTTTTGTCTTGCAAGTTGTCAAACAAAATGGAGTACTACAAAAAAACTCAACTCATCATCATCTTTGTATTGAGCATCATATTGACGACTCTTAGTCATCATACTATTTCTACGGCACCAACATCAAATTCTACTGTCGGTATGAATTCATCAAAATCAATATATTTCTATCTATAACTTTTTTCGAAGTATTCAAATATTTATCTTCATTGTATCATGTTTATTTTTATCTCAAAAAAATGCTCTTTATTTTTGTTTAATTTGCAAAATGTTCTTTAAGACCAATAAATTATGATTCAATTGTTAGTTCATGAAAACATGTACTCATATTGATAAGTTAGAGTAATTATACAACTAAAGTTTTATTTGTTTCACATAATGTAGGCCAAAATGCATATGCTCCTGCTAGGAGATATATTTATACCCAAATTCTTGATCATTGGAATTTTGGATATTTACATATCATACCTTTCAATCAAATTTATTATATTGACTTCACATATTGGAGTGGGGCACAAGCTATGGGCCCTATTTTGGTATACTTTGGAGGAGAGGGTCCCATATCCCCTGTCATCAACAATATTGGGATCATCAATCTTAGTGCCCCAGAACTTGGTGCACTGATTGTCTATATCGAGGTAATACTTCTTAAAATATCTATATTTAGTTTACAATAAGCCACATATAGTATACCAATATTGTTAAATTAAAAAACTCAATTGCAGCATCGTTTCTATGGAGAATCAGTGCCAATGGGGTCAATTGACGAAGCGATCAATGATTCGGATACCAGGAGTTGTTTAAATGTTGCGCAAGCCTTGGCAGATTTTGCTGATATCATTCAACATATCAAGCATAATCTCTCGGCAACAAACTCTCCGGTGATAGTGATTGGTGGATCATATGCAGGGAGTAAGTATTTGATTCATATTTGTTGGGATGGTTTATCCCACATCAATAAATTAAATATTCTTATTTTTATTGTTTAATAAATTATTAGAGTACATATCTAATATTAAATTAATATTTAATTTCTCATTTTTCAGTGCTAGCTGTTTGGTATCGATTACGATACCCATTGCTTTCAGTTGGAGTATTAGCATCTTCCGCTCCACTACTTGATTTTGGGGTAATCTCCCCAAAAAATCAACATTGTTGGATAGTTAGCCAAGATTATAAGGTAAATTATATTTAGTTATTCTTTACGAATAAATTAAATTAACTATTTGTACAATTTTAATTCTAATACTTAAATGTGTTTATTTTTTACCAAATATTTAGAGAGAAAGTGAGAAATGCTACAACATCATAAGACAATCATGGACAATGATTGATGAGTTAGCTTCTCAACCAAACGGGCTAACAAATCTCGGCCACATTTTTACAACTTGCAAGTAAGTTGCTTGTACTAAATTGATATATACGTACAACGTACTTATGTATTAATGTATTACTACTGATCTTTTGCTCACATACAAGTATTATATGGACGCTATTTTCAGACCCTTGCAATCTGCTAAAGACCTAAAATCATATTTGGCTGGTATGTATTCGTGGTTTGCACAATACGATTCTCCAACAAATAAATATGTTAGCAGATTTTGCAAAAAAGCTGTAAAATCATGGAATGGTAATATTCTTCAAGGAATAGCAAGTGCTGTGAACAATATGCTAACCAATAGCGCTTGCAATGACTTGAACAAACCATTGCCTCTTCTCACTAAGCAATTCGGCTTAGATGATGTGTCAAGAACAGCTTGGAATTGGCAGGTATAATAGTTACACTCTGTTTAGTTCTTGGTATTAGTTTAAATTTGTTGAGATAGATTATCCCACATCGACAAATTGAATTATAATTATTAGAGAGGTGTAGAAGTATATACTCTAACAGAAAAACCTCCCTAAGGATCATTAATAGTTTACTTTCCACTTGCATTTAATCAGGCTCTTAATTCACATTTCTCACTATAATTTATTTGTTAGTGCTACAAAAAATTATTCTTTGCCAGCTAGATTTGTTCGCTGATTAACAAATAAGATTGCAAGATTTTTTTTATTAATTTATTTTAACACGTTAATGCTACTTATCAGGGGCGAAGCCACACCGGGGGCCGGCGGAGGCCCGGCCCCCCTTGCCGAAAATGTGATCCTTTGTACTTTTGGTTTCGGCCCCCCCTTACTAATATATTTTATAATTTAAAGAGTACATAATTGTAATAAATATTACTATAGGTCAATGATTGAGGTAACATATTTGTAATTTAAAGTAAAGATCAAACTCCAATTTGAACTATTTTTTTTAGTAGGCTAATAAATTTAATTAACACAAATTCTCATATGAGACGGTCTCTCGGTGAGACCATTTTAATTGCCTTGGCCTAATGTACATTTATTTTTAAAGTGATGATTTTTTAGTCTTAAAGTTACACTTATAATTAACCTTAAAGGGATAACTCAAAGTGACTTAGACAAATGGGCTTGCCTGTATATAGTCGTCTCCTGGTGAGATGGTCTCATATAAGACAAGTTGATTTAATTTATTTTATAAAGTCATTACTATATATCTTTCATAAATCACATTCATCCTTTTTAGTGTGTATTTTTATATTTTTGTTATCTTAATTTTAATACTAATTTTTTTAGGAGACTAAAAAGACAAATATATGAAGTCACAAACACTTAGTTTCTTTTTCAAAAGGGTAATTATAAGGAAGTTTCAACTCTATTTGTCAAATATAATTTGTGCTATGATTCAAGTTAATTATGTCTATATGATTCAAATTTTCAAAGTTTAACTTGTTTATGTACAATAAATAACTTGCTAGTATATCGACAATTCGGCCCCCCCTAACCGTAAATCCTGGCTTCGCCCCTGCTACTTATGATTTAATAGTCTAACATATACCTCTCGAGGATCATTAATCCTTTACTTTCCGCATCCATTTAATTAGGATCTTAATTCCTATTTGTCACTATATATTAATTTATTATTTGCTAAAATACAGCTATGCACAGAGATAGTGATTACTTCTGAGGAGTACTGCGGGGATGACACTATACTTCTTCCCTACAGAATGAATAGCACTGCCTTTTCCGAATACTGTTTGCAAACTTATGGGGCTCATCCTGACCCTCTTTGGATGTCAACGCGCTACTACGGAGGAGCAGTACGTAAAAATCTGCATTTTTAATTTATTTGTTTTTTTCCTATATGTTTAATTCTTAATTAATTATTTATCATTTTCTTAACTTTAATTGATAATAATACATTAATATTGACAGGAGATACTAGTAGCGCTAAAAAGATATTCAAGTAATATCATTTTCTCCAATGGTCTTCAAGACCCATATAGCGGAGTTGGGTAATATATATTACTTCTTTTTATAGTATAAATTAAAGTTAAACAATCCTATTTTTGTATCACAAATTTTTTCTATAGACCGTCTATAGCATAGACGGGTAAATATGGGTCAGCCCATTTTGCAAAATAAGTAACTGATTAGTCATCAGCTTTATTTTTAAAATTAAAATCATTGGGCTGGGCTGTTGGGAGAGTCGTCTTTGCCATAAACGGTCTCTCAGGAGACCTTCTATTTTTGAATTGATCTGATAATAATTTTTAAATTTTAATGATATAAATTTATGTTCACAGAATTTTGGATGATATTTCTGAGACTATAATCGCATTGAAGACTAATAAAGGTAGAAATTTAATCATGCTATGATAACAAATAAAATTTACTATTGTAATACTTATCCTAATTATTTTTGTAGGGACTCACTGTACGGACTTGCAAATTATCCGTAAAAACGATCCCAAATGGCTAAAAAAGCAGCGCGAAAAAGAGTTGCGCGTATTTAAAAATTGGATTCATATAAAATCAGGGGCTTCATTTACTAAATATACATTATTTAACTGTTTTATTGAATTCATTTGTAGTTTTTTTATATTACTTGTACATTTTATTTAGGTAAATTTTCTTATTACTCCTTTGTAACAGTAAGTTAATTATTATTTATTCCCAATGTAAGAGAACATATTCTTACTATGAGCATTTAATCTTATATAGAATATTGGAAATAAAAAATATTGGAACGCCGAGGGAGTATTTAATTACATTTAATTATAATTTATAAACAATTATTCCCTTTTTAATGTTCTTCTTATTAAGTTTTTTTTAGATCCCAATGCAAACTTTAAAATCAAATAATTTTAATTGTGATATTTTAAAAATTTTAAAAAGTTGATATTTATAAAGTATCCGTTGAGACGAATCTAATAAGATCCCACATAAATATGTTTTTTCTTATAAATTGATGAGAAATCGTAATCAAAATTTGACACTAAAATTTGTAAATTGATCTAGCTATTTGAGAAGAACATATAAAAACGCAGGAAGTACTAATATATATCGGTCTTTTTTTCGATATTTTTTTTCTTTTAATATATTAATATATTTCCACAACGCCACCAATGAAATGGGTTTTTCCTAGATGCATGTGCTATAGAAAATCAAGTGTTACAACTTGCAAATATAAAATAAATATGATTAAATACCATTGTTTCTTTTTTTTTTTTTAAGAGTTAAATACCAATGTTTCTCTAATATATATAAAAGATCCAAATAAGTTGATTCACACAATAAATAATCCAATCAAATAAATTTTAATAAATATTTATATTCACAAATGAAAAAAGATTGTCTTCTAATGTTTCACGACAACAAAGATTGTCTACAAGTACAACATAATAATAATAATAATAATAATAATAATAATAATAATTCCGTTTTTAGGCTAATTACACTACAATCAATTTAGCTTTTTGCGACATTAAATTTAGTGACATTAAAAAAATGCCACTGATTCATATTTTTAGTGTAGTAATTATTGTTTTTTTATTTTAAGTTCCACTATAAAGTAATTTAGCGACACTTAATTTGGTCTTTAATGGCATATGTAATTGTCACTATAGCCTATAGTGGCATTTGTGAGAAATGTCACTAGATCCTATGTCGCTAAAAGCTTTAGTGTGACTTTTTAATATGTTGCTAAATGGTCTAATAAATGTCACTAAATCCTATATATACACTATAAGAAATTTGACATAGCGACATTTAAATTAAATATTGCTAAATATATCTCACTAAAAGCAAATTATATTATAATGTTACAAGACAAATCATGTAAATATTTGTGTTACTTACCACAAATTCTATTTTATTCCACAGACCACTATTATTGTACTCGATTTTATTTAGTTGTTCAGTATGATAAAATTTAAAAAATAAAGTGGATTAGACCTAATAAGAGAAAAAATTTATTTATTATTAACTACAAGTTGGGTAATTTAAAAAATTGCTACAATAATAATAATTATAATAACATATTATTATTATTATTATTATTATTATTATTATTATTATTATTATTATTATTATTATTATTATTATTATTATTATTATTATTAAATAGTAATAATAATTTAAAGGGAATAATTATCTTTATTTTTATTACTTATATTCCTATTACAAAAACAACTTATTTTCAAATTAATGACAACAACATAAATTGCCTCCAACACAATTATAGCCCTTATGCTTACAATAAAAAACGCCACAAGTATTTGCATTGCAGGCACCAGTAAATATGGTGAAGCATTCATTAGCTGGAGTAGGATAAACTACAGAATTTTCTGAATCTGAGCTCGTAATTCTACAATTGATAGTACCTAATACAAGAAAAAAATATTTTAATTAATTATTATAAACAATGTGAAATTTTTTTTAAATTTACAAATAAATAAAAACATAATTTTAAAGTTTAAAGTACATACCGGAAAGAATAATAATCATTACTGCAAAAAGCATTACTTTAAACGACTTGTTTCCAGCCATTTTTGAGAATAAAAATGTATGCTTAATTAAAGAAGAAGTAATAAAACTAAGTTCAAATATAATGATGATGTTAATGAAAATATTAAAAACTTTCATGTTATTATATACTACTATAGTTGTAACCAATATTTGGGTAATAATAATTTAACAAATCAAATACAATCTCTTAATTAATACAAATATCTTTTATTATATGCAATTTTTATTAATTTTAGCTAAATATTTATTGGTCATAATTAAGGATAATCACAATCATATCATATTTGATTCAATTCAATATTTATTGTTCTAATATAATCTTTTATAGCTCAATATTTATTGTACTTATAATAATCATATCTTTTTTGGTTCCTTGTTCATAAGATATAAACACTCATGTATTGCACGATTTTTTAGCATCGTCGTCTATAAAAATGTGATATTAAAAAAAATAAATCCAGAGATATTATGCAGTAGGAATAATTAATTTTGATAGTTATATGTATGAATTAACATTATAATTGTAAAAATTGTCAATAATATATTGTGCAGTATATAATGTTCTCTAATTTACTTAGCTATAAACAGTTACTAGTCAAAGACACTTTAATGGTAAACATATTAATTAAGATCAATTGCCATGTTATTTTTTCAGCCAATAAATAAATTCCATTTGGAAAAAACCTCTTAAATTGTGACATTTGAAAATTTTCAAGTCTTCTAATATATGTTGATATCCCATCTGTATTTTTAAAATTACTAGTGATAATAACATATTGTAAGGAGAAATATATTATTATTAGCAATCTCAAAGAGACGGCTCATTCCAAACGTGTAGATTTTTTAATTTTGAAAAAGCAAATTTTGTTGAAGTTAAAAAATACCCTTGTCTGATCTTATCTTATCTTCCAAGGCATATCTTTGACTTGCTACACATGCATATATTTTGGGCACTTTTTTTATGATATTTGATGAAAATCACAAATTTTAAAATGATATGTTTTCAGGAAGAGACTATTTCTATTCAACTGGTTTAATATCCACTTATAGTTATAGAGTGATCCTTCATAATATTATTTACAGTATTAAAGTGATTAATTATTATGATCTTTAATTAAGTGATCACTTCTGCCCTTACGTTAAAGTCTTATTTAAGTAAGGGATACTTTCATGGGCGGTTCTGGTGCCGTGCGAATGGATTTTCGAAAGAGATATCCTATAAGGATAATCGCAACGCCCGTGTTTTGGAAAAAATCGTTATGATGAGTAAAAATGACGTCAAATATTTTTTTCGAGTTACATATCGGAGCGAATAAATACTTATTTCGACCTGATTTTCAAAGGATTTATCCCATAGGAACAATTGCAACGTGTGTTTTTTCAGGGGCGAAGCCAGGATTTTGAATTACGATCCCAAATTGTAGATATAGTAGAAATTTTTATTTTAGTATATAAAAGCTAGAGGAGTTAGATATAGATACGGTGGCTCGAATACACATTATAACCAATTCCGATTTGATTTGACTTCAAAAATTTACAATTATGTAAAAACAATATGGACACGAAATCCGATTTCAAGCCCACCCGAAAAAACCTAACCCGAAATCAATGATTACCCGAACGAATACCATTATACACTAGTTAAACTATGAAAATATTAAAATCATATAGACTGAAATGCATGTATCGTAGCATTTTCCTAAAACTAGTTGTTGCAACACGTTAGCACGCGCCGCCCCAAGAAATTGTCTCGGGTTTTAAAATGTATTATTTATAATCTAAGGATCGATACTAATTTCATCAAAAATCATATCATATCATATCATCATATCATATCATATCATACATCATACAATACTATAAAAGAACTGTAAAATTCCACATGGCGAATTTACAGAGTTTTGCATTAATTATGATTTTAAGTATTAAAGGTAAGTTTTCAAAAGATTTTATTAGATCTAACCATACAATTATACAATCATATCATATCATACAATACTATAAAATTCTGTAAAATTCCACATGGAAAATTTACAGAGTTTTGCATTAATTATGATTTTAAGTATTAAAGGTAAGTTTTCAAAAAGATTTTATTAGATCTAACCATACAATTATACAATTAGTACTATAAAAGAATAAAAAAAATTGCAAAGAACGATCTACGTAACTTTACCAACTGAAATCATATTACACTTCCATTCTCTGCTCGAAAGCCTTCTTTACAGGCCAGCACTCTGTTCCGTACAACAAAGCCGGCCTAATCGCAACGCGGTAGAATTTCCCTTTTAGTCTACTAGGAAATCTTTTATCACAAAGCACCCCAGTCGTTGCTCTCCATTTGAGCCAACCTGTCTGTATACTGTTAGTAACGTCACCCTCAATCTCCCCATTGATTTGAATTACTGAACCCAGATATTTGAACTTGGACGAGCATGCAACAGCTTCTCCCCTAATGGACACCCTCTTCATTTATTACCATTATTTACTTTTTTTTTCTTAAAATTAACAATTTTCTCTTTGCTTCAAACTATATAGGACGAATGGAGTAATCATTAGTTGAGTTTTTTAATTTTGAAAATTGTGGATTTTGTGGGGATTGATATTTCACATTTAGCGAATTTTTCTGAAATTAATTAGAATAAACAATGAAAAAAAAATTTATATTTCATGATTAAAGAAATTACTCTATCTGGCATGATTACCGATTTTCTGATGACAATTGGTGCACAACATCTAGTAGATCATTTTCCCTTTTACTCAAAATGTGCTAACATGTGAAAAAGCTTTACCCCTATACATAGTATAAAGCTCCCATGTCAAATCTTTACATCACATAATATTGCATGAAACTCTTTGCGATGTTAATTAGTTTAATAAACCGTACTAATTGTAATTTCGCCAGAAAATATCTTGACAAATTTAATGGTCATATTTGTTTCACTTCTATTATCACATTTTTTTCACAAAATTCACGTTATGTCACTACCATTTGGATAAGTGATTATTTCTATAGTCACTATTTACTATCAACAATCATATAGACCGTAATGAATAATTAAAGATGAACGCTTTTGGTTTTTCATTTAATATTACTTTTAAAATTTTATTCATATTAATATGTTAAATACTATAATATTACACTACTATTTAGAATAGATAAATTTTATTTTTGTAAAAATTTAATTGCTTAGGAGTATTATTGAAATTTGGTTTAAATTTTTAAATTCGATAAATTCAACCCTTGAATTATATTTTTTTCAATAAAAAAATGAAAATTTGTCCAAAATATATTAAAAAAATTAAAAAATTATATTAAATTAATTGAAATTATTTTTACTGATTATAAAACCTCATCGAGGATGATATCCAAAAAAAGATGGTCAACTCAATGATCTTCTTTGTTATTTAATTTTAATCAAAGTGTTTTAATTTTTATTTTTGATAAACTTTTATTATAACTAATTTTTTTTATTGTATATTTAAATTTATACAACATTAACTTTATAGTTAAATTGCCTTTACATTTTTTTTACCCTATTTAATAGGAGTATAAATCTTTATTCAGGTCCTCTTTTGAGAGACGGTCTATAGCATAGACATGTCTCAAGAATCCAGCCCATATCTCCCTTTTAACTTACAAAACTACCAATCATTTTTTTCAAATTTATAAATTGGGTCAGCCCCAAAACTTGAGACGTCTATTGTATAGACGGTCTCAAGTAAGAATTTGTGATCTTTATTTAATCCACCACCGGTTACCTTAGCCCAATAAATAA